>JAKSZT010054215.1:485136-502201 GCA_026826555.1 Tolypeutes matacus | reverse complement strand
GGGGCCCGCGGAGGGCGGGGAGGGGCGGGCCCGCAGGGGGCGGGGCGGGGCCGCAGGGGGCGGGGCGGGGCCCGCGCGGAGGTCCCGGCCGCGGCCTCCCCGCAGGCTGTGGGGGCGAAGGCGGGGGCGCCCTGGGCGGCGGGGGCTGGCGAAGGACCCCAGGAGGCGCCCCCCGCCGTCTTGCACCTGGGCGGCGCCGTAGGCAGTTTGCAGCCACTTAAAACCAAGCATCGTATCGTGAGTTAAGTCAGGAGAAAGGTGCCGTCCGCGTTTAGTTTGTTTCTTGTCACGCAAGCGTTTCTCAGGAGAGCCGTTCCGTCAAAAAGGCTAAGGGAAAAAACGTGACTTTATCTTTAAATGCTCACTTTCTGTGTGACCTGGTTTTGAGAACTAAAGCATGGCAGGATAGTTAACTTTTAATTAAAAAATAAGTAGTAAGTACAATAAAATACACTGATTGCCGCACTTGTAATACCACTCAGGTATGTTTTTTGTTGTCTTTTTTAATCGACTTTGTATTTTTAGAATAGTTTTATATTTACAGAAAAATTGCCGAGCCAGTACAGTTTCCATCGCCCCTGCACCCAGTTTCCCATCACAGTGTCTCACATTAATTTAGTAGGTTTGTAACAACTCATGAAGCAATACTGAACGAGTATTAACTAAGCCCATAGTTTGTTTAGATTTCCCTAGTTTTTTTGGTAATGTCTTTTTCGCTCCCAGGATCCCATACAGAATGCCACATACCATTTAGTCCTCGTGTCTCTTCTGACTTCTTTTGGCTGGGACAGTTTTCTCAGTCTTTCCTTGTTTTCTTGTTGTTTTTTTTTTAATATTTATTTATTCCCCCCACCCGCCGCCTTTGCGGCCTGTGCTCAGTGTCTGTTCTCTGCGTCTATTTGCTGCACATTTCTCTGTGTGTGCTTGTCTCCCTTTGTTGGGACATCTTCTGTGCAGGGCAGCTTGCCTTCACCAGGAGGCCCTGGGAATCCAACCTGGGGCCTCCCATGTGGTAAATTGCCTGAGCCACATCCACTTCCCAGACTTTCCTTGTTTTTAATGACCTTGACAGTTTTGAGGAGTGCTCATCGGGTATTTTGTGGGATGCCCCTCTGCTGGGGTGTGTGTGTGATGTTTACCTAATGATTAGACGAGCGTTATGGGCTCTTGGAGGAAGACCACAGAAGCAAAGTGCCCTTGTCATCACATCACACCAGCGGTGCCTGCCATCAGCATGACCTGCCACCTTCGGCGTTGACCTTGACCACCTGGCTGAGCTGGTGTTGGTCAGGTTTCTCCACTGGAAAGTTGGTCTTTTCCCCTGTTGTCCTATTGTACACTTTGGAAGGAAGTCTCTTTGTGCAGTCCGTGCCTAAGGGACGTTCTCCACCACTTTGAGGGTGACATAGCTACATAAATTTGTTGGGATTCTTCTGCATGGGAGATGAGTCTCTCCTCCCCATATATTGGATCATGCAGTCCTTTATTTAGAAGTATACAGACACTCGTGGTTATATTGCAATACTGCTTTATTTTGTTGTTCGACTTGTTCCAGCTTCAGCCATTGGAGCACTCTTGATTGGCTCCTCTGTGCCTTTCACGTACCCCCAGGGCACTCCGAGATGCTCCCTGTCCCAGTCTCCACAGAGCCCTAGTTCCTTTTGCTGGAGAAAGGTATTAGGTACCGAATGCGCATTGCTGCTGAGGTGCCTTTCTTTTAGGCCCCTGGGTCACCAGAGCAGCGCGTGTCTATACTGACCTGTGTAGTTACGGCATGCAACCATCCGCATCTCTGTGAAGCTAAACTTGAGTTTACAGCTGTTTCTAACCCTAACCAGCACCATGTAGATCTTTCTAGCCCCTCCCATTGTTTATGTGTCTTCTCTCCCACCATGGCCATCCACCTGCCTAGCTGTCCCTTCCAGTAGAGACATACATGGCAGTGTCAGAATCCTTAACTCGTATCCCTGTGTGAAACAGCACTGTCAGCTAGATTATAGTTCTTGAGTGCAGTTGGTAGGTAAACTTTTAAGATCCTCTTTCTCTGCCTTTGGGCTGAGCAGTAGACTTTAAATAAAAATTATGATGTTGAGTTCATTTCAGAAGTTCACTGTTAGGAAGTTAAAAAAATTTTTTCCCAATTAGCTTATTATACTGAAAATAATAGAATCAAAGTGATACTGAGAAATATTTCTAGATTGGTTTGTAGTCAAAATATGAGGGCGAAATTACCATGTATGATGATAAAATATCTTCAGAGTCATATCTTATTTTAGCAGTATGCTAAAATCTTAGCTCCGTGGGAAGTTTATGTATTGAGACTGACTGCATGCTTTGCAAAATTGCCTGCAGATGTTGACTCTGCAGTATTTTATTATTTCTTCTTTCTCTTTTACATGAAATAAAATGCTTTAGGAAGCAAAAAAAAAAGTTAAGAAAAATTATGAGGTTGAATGAATACCATCTTCTTCCTTTTCCCCCTTAGCTCATGTTGTCATTTAGATGTCTAAATCTTTTAGACACCCATTAACATAATATGTCCAAGTTTAGCTCCTTAGAAACATAGTTGTGGTATCATAACCTCTTGAGTTAGTTTATGTAAGGTAATAAGTTTTTTTTCCATCCATATTCAACATAATTTTTATTTTTTCCCCATAGAAAGAAGTTTTGGTATGAAGGTCCTTCCTTGGGATCTCCCTTAGTAAGTATCAAGTAGCAGGGATTATGCACTTTATAGTCTTGATTTTGGAATTAAGTTTTAAAAGTTGGTAAAGCTCTTGCTCTGCAGCCTTTCCATTTCTATATTTAGAGGACAGAAGTGTATGGATGAACTGGTTACCATTAGTAACATGGAATTTTGACTATTTTTTTTTAAATTTACTGACATTTTAGTTTTGCAGAATGTCGTATCTGGTATCAGATTCTAATGTGGGGAAGCGGATGTGGCTCACACGATTGGGCTCCCGTCTACCATATAAGAGGTCCAGGGTTAGATTCCCGGGGCCTCCTGGTGAAGGCGAGCTGGCCTGAGCAGAGAGCTGGCCCACGTGGAGTGCTGACCTGCGCAGGAGTGCTGGCCCGTGCAGAGAGCTGGTGCAGCAAGATGACACAGCAAAAAGAGACACAGAGGAGAGGCAGTAAGAGATGCAGCAAACCAGGGAGCTGAGGTGGCACAAGAGATTGAGCGCCTCTCTCCACTCCGGAAGGTCCTAGCATTGGTTCTCAGTGCGGCTTAAAGAGAAGACAAGCACAGAAGAACACTCAGCGAATAGACACAGAGAGCAGACAGTGAGGCAGGGGAGGGGGTATAAATAAATAAGTCTTTAAAACAAAACAAAACAAATTCTAATGTGACCATGGGAGGTTCTGGGCTCGCTTCCCAGTGCCTCCTGAAAAAAAAAAGTAAACGGAAAAACCAGCTCAGGGAAGCCAATGTGGCTCAATGGCTGAGCTCTGGCTTCCCACATAGGAGGTCCCAGGTTCAGTCCCTGTCCCCTGGTACCTCAAAAAAAAAAAATTCTAATGTGATATTGAACATTCAGTTTTTAGTTGAGCTGTAAGGACTATAAAAGTTTATTTAGTAAAAGAATCTTGTTAGAATTTTTGCAGTTATCAGCGTTAAATAACTACATTGTGTAAACTAAAAACCACTGAATTGTATCTCTTAAAGGATAAATTTTTTTGGTATGTGAATTATATCTGAATATAAAAAAATATTTGAAAAATATATTGTGGCAGTACTTTTCTTATTGGAGGAATGCTAGATAAAATCTAGAAGGATCCAGGTCTGTAGAATAGACTTTTTTTTCTTTAATCAATTTTATTGATATATATATATATATATTTTTAAAGATTTTATTTATTCATTCATTCATCCCCCCCCTTGCTGCCCGCGCTTGCCGGGTCAGCCAACCATGCCGTGCGGGCGGCCCACCCCCACCAGGAGGCCCCGGGAACCGAACCCGGGGCCTCCCATACGGCAAACGGGAGCCCTACTGATTGAGCCACAGCCGCTTCCCTTGATAGATATTAATAAAGCTTACAGTACATCGAAAGTGTACAATCAGTGGTACTTGGTATAATCACATAGTTGTATATTTATCACTTCAATCATTATTAGAGCATTTTCATTATTCCGATAATAATAATAAACAAAAAGCAGACAAAAAAGCTCTGTGCCTTAATAATCACCTCTCAATCTCTCTATGTGTCCCCTGCAGTACATAACTGCTATTGTTTCCGTCTAATTTATTTGTATTTATATTTTGTATAGATGGAGTCAAACAATATGTACCTTTTGTCTAATTTCTTTCACTTAATATGTTAACTTATTTTAATACCCTTATGGAAGATTATTAATATATTACTATACATTATTGTCTCTATTTTATATTTGTTGTATTTTTACATGATATTTGCCTCTTGTAACATTAGTGTACATTTGTTCAGTCCAAAAGAAAATCAATATATGCAATATTACCCATACTCATATTTTACATGAGGCTTTACTATTCACTACAGTCACAGATCACAGTTTTTGGCTCTCCTTCTAGTAATATACATGACCTTACACTTTCCCTTTCAACAACTGCAATCCCCGTACATTAGGACTGCTAGTTACAAATACTGTGATGTGCATTCACCATTTCTATTCATTTCCAGAGATTACAAACAACCTTTTTACCAACTCTGCATAGATCAACCTTCAGCATTCCATTCTCTACCCTCATTCTATTTTCTGGTGATCTGTATTCAAGTTTTTAACTCTATGAGTTTACTCAATATATTTAGTTCATAATAGCACAGTCATACAGTATTTGTCCTTTTGTGTCTGGCTTGCTTCACTCAGCATAAGGTCCTCCAAGTTCATCCATGTTGCCATATGCTTTATGACTTCATTTCTTCTTAAAACTGCATAATATTCCTTCGTGTGAATAGACCACAGTTTGTTTATCCATTCATCTGTTGATGGACACCTGGGTTGTTTCCGGCTTTTGGCAATGGTGAATAATGTGGCTGTGAACATCGGTGTGCAGATGTCTGTTCGTGTCACTGCTCTCAGTTCTTCTGGGTATATACCCAGTAGTGGTATTGCAGGGTCACGTGGCAAGTCTATATTCAACTTCCTTAGGAACTGCCAAATAGTTCTCCCCAGTGGCTGTACCATTCTGCATTCCCACCAACAGTGAATAAGGGTTCCTATCTCTCCACATCCTCTCCAACAATTGTAGTTTTCAAACTTTTTAATAGTGGCCATTCTGATAGGTATGAAACAATCTCTCTTTGCAGCTTTGATTTGCATTTCCCTAATCACTAGTGATGTTGAACATTTTTTCATGTGCTTTTTCACCATTTATATTTCTTCTTTAGACAAATGATTATTCGAGTTTTTTGCCTATTTTTTAATAGGGTCATTACTCTTTATTGTTGAGATGTAGCATCTCTTTTATATCATGGATATTAAACCCTTATCGAATATGTGATTTCCAAATATTTTGTCCCATTGAATTGACTGCTTTTTCACCTTTTTGACAAAGTCCTTTGAGATGCAAAAGTGTTTAATTTTGAGGAGGTCCCATTTATATATTTTTTCTTTTGTTGTGTGTCCTGTGGGTGTGAGGTCCAAGAAACCATCAACTATCAAAAGATCTTGAAGATGTTTCCCTACATTTTCTTCTAGTAGTTTTATGGTCCTGGCTTTTATGTTTAGGTCTTTGATCCATTTTGAGTTGATTCTTGTATAGGGGGTGAGATAGGGGTCCTCTTTTATTCTTGTGGTTATAGATATCCAGTTTTCCCAGCACCATGAATTGAAGAGACTTTGTCCCAGTAATGTGGGTTGGTAGGTGTATTAGTCAGCCAAAGGGGTGCTAATGTGAAATACCAAAAATGGGTTGGTCTTTATAAAGGGTATTTATTCAGGGTAGAAGTCCACAGATACCAGGCCATAAAGCGTTAGGTTTCTTCTCTCACCACAGCCCATTGCCACGTGTTAGGGCAAGACAGTTGCCATTGTTTACCAGGGTTCAGGCTTCTGGGTTCCTCTCTTCCCGGGGCTGCGTTTCTCTCCGGGCTTAGCTCCTGTTTCCTCCACAAGGTCAGCTGTAGACGATCAGGTGAACGGCTTGCTTCTCTTCTCCTGGGGCCTTCTTTCCAATATCAAAACTGCTTCTCAAAAGACTGCTTCAACTGTCCTTTGCCTTGCCTTTTATATTCGATTCCCCACCCACCAAGGGGTGGGGCTCAACGCCCTAATCCTAACCTAATCATGCCCAGATTAACAGATCAGTTTACAAGCATGATTCAATTATATTTTTGGAATTCATAATTACATCAAATTCCCCAACGGTTACAGTAGGTTTGTCAAAAACCACTTGGCCATAGAGGTGGGAGGTCTATTTCTGGACTCTCAATTCTAGTCCCTGATTGATGTGTCTTATCTTTATGCCAGTACCATGCTGTTTTGACCACTGTAGCTTTGTAATATGTTTCAAGGTCAGGCAGTGAAATTCCTCCCACCACGCTATTCTTTTTTAGAATGTTTTTGGCTATTCAGGTGCCCTTTTCCTTCCAAATAAATTTGATAATTGCTGTATTAGTCAGGGTTCTCTCGGGAAACAGAATCAGCAGGAGATATCTATCAATAATATGAAATTTTAAAAGAGTCTCTCATGCGACCGTGGGGATGCACAAGTCCAGGTTCCGCAGGCAGGCTGCAAACCAGGGGCTCCGATGAAAGCCCAATGAAAGGTCGTTGATGAGTCTCTGGGAGAAGTTGCCTGTCCAACGACGAGCTGGGAAATTCTCCCTGAATGTTGAAATCACTTCCACTTTTAAGTCATTCAACTGATTGGGTAAAAGCACCACCCATTGATAATGTAATCTCCCTGATTGATGCAGATGTAATCAGCCATCCACGCAGTAAACGCACTGGTGATTGAAGTCCATAAATGCTCTTGTATTACAATTAGCCCAGTGCTTGCTGGAACAAACACCTGGACATAATTACCTAGCTGAGTTGACACATTAGCCTAACCATCACAATTGCCTTCTCTATTTCTGTAAAATAGGCTTTTGGAATTTTGATTGGTATTGCATTGACTCTGTAAATCAGTTTGGGTAGGATTGACATCTTCACGATATTTAGCTTTCCAGTCAATGAACATGGACTGTCTTTCCAATTGTTAAGGTGTTCTTTGATTTCTTTTAGCATTGTTTTGTAGTTTTCTGAATATAGGTCCTGTACATCTTTGATTAAATTGATTACTAGGTATTTGAGTCTTTTTGTTGCTATTGTAAATAGAATTTTCTTTCCTGATTTCCTCCTGATTGTTCGTTAGTAGTGTACAGAAACAGTACTGATTTTTTGTTTTTCTTAGTTTATCACCAGCATTCTAAAAAAACAGACCTAGGGAGAAAAACTAGGTCTGGGGACACATGCATGGTTTCTAGTATAGCAAATGTTTAGCCTACCCCTGACTATCACAAAATCAGGACAGCAAGAATATTCACATACATTACTGATTTTTGCATGTTCATTTTGTATACTGACCCATTGCTGGACTCATTCATTAGTTCAAGTAGCTTTGTCGTAGACATTTCAGAATTTTCTAAATAGAGGATCATGTCATCTGCAAAAAGGAGAGTTTTACTTCCTTGTTTCCTATTTGGATGCCTTTTATTTGTTTATTTTTTCTTGTCTAATTGCTTGAGCTAGGACTTCTGGCACAATGTTGAATAACAGTGGTGACAGTGCGTATCCTTGTCTTATTCCCGATCCCAGAGGGAAGGCTTTCAGCCTTTCTGCATTGAGTATGTTCATGGCTATGGAATTTTCATATAAGCCCTTTATCATATTGAGGAACTTTCCTTCTATTCCTATCTTTCAAAGTGTTTTTTAAGTCAAGAAAGGATGCCGGATTTTGTCTAATGCCTTTTCTGCATACGTAGAGATGACCATGTGTTTTTTTCCTTCAATTTGTTAATGTGGTGTATTTTGTTAATTGATTTTCTTGTGTTGAACCAGCCTTGCACATCAGGAATAAATTCTACTTGGTCGTGGTGTGTAGTTCTCTTAATATGCTGTTGGAGTCTATTTGCATGTAATTTGTCAAGAATTTTTGCATCTATGTTCATTTGAGAGATTGGTCTGTAATTTTCTTGTAGTGCCTTTAGCTGGCTTTGGTATTAGGGTGATGTTGGTTTCATTAGATGTATTGAGTAATTTTTCCACCTGTTTAATTTTTTTAAAGAGTTTAAACAGGTTTGGTGTTAATTCTTCTCGAAATGTTTGGTAGAATTCACCTATGAAGCCATCTGGTCCTGGACTTTTCATTGTTGGGAGATTTTTGATGATTGATTCAACCTCCTTATTTGTGATTGGTTTGTCTAGTTCTTGTATTTCTTGTACAGTCGATGTAAGTTGTTTGTACATTTCTAGAATTTGCCCATTCGTTGTCTATTTGTTGGCATACAGTTTCTCATCATATTATCTTATGATCCTTCTTTATTTCTGTGGGGTCAGTTGTAATATTCCTGATTTCATTTATTTGCATTTTCTTTTCTTTTTTTTTTTTTTTTGTTATTCTAGCTAAGGGTTTGTCAATTTTTTTAATTTTCTCCAAGAACCAGCTTTTGTTTTTGTTGATTTTCTCTATTTTTTTTTTTGTTGTTGTTGTTCTCAATTTCATATATTTCTGCTCTAATCTTTATTATTTCTTTCTTTCTCCTTGCTTTGGGATTGATTTGCTGTTTTTTAGTTTCTCCAAGTTGTCTGTTAGTTCTTTGATTTTAGCTCTTTCTTCCATTTTAATACAGGCATTTAGGGCTATAAATTTCCCTTTCAACACTGCCTTCACTGTATCCCATAAGCTCTGATACGTTGTGTGCTCATTTTTATTCTTCTCAAGATATCTAGTAATCTCACAATTCCTTCTTTGCCCCTTTGATTGTTTAGGAATGTGTTGTTTAGCCTCCATATATTTGCAAATTTCCCCCTTTCCTGCCTATTATTTATTTCCAGCTTCATTCCATCATGATCTGAAATGGTGTTTTTTATAATATCAGTCTTTATATTTATTGAGACCTGCTTTGTAACCCAACATGAGGTCTGTCCTGGAAAAAGAGCCATGAGCGCTCGAGAAGAATGAATAACCCACTGATTTGGGAGGCAGCGTTCTGCACATGCCTGTTAGGTCTCGCCCTTTTATCACATTGTTCAAGTTCCCTGCTTCCTTGTTGATCTGTCTAGTTCTCTCTAATGATGTGAGTGGGGTGTTGAAGTCTCCAATGATAATTGTAGAGTTGTCTAATTCTCCTTTCGATTTTGCCAGAGTTTGCCTCATGTATTTTGGGGCACTCTGGTTAGCTGCATAGATCTTTATGACTGTTACTCCTTCCTGGTGGATTGTCCCTTTCGTTAGTATATAATGGCCTTCTGTATCTCTTCTTTTTTGTATTTAAAGTGTATTTTGTCTGATATTAGTATAGCTACCCCTGCTCTTTTTTGGTTACTGTTTGCATGGAGTATCTTTTTTCAACCTTTCACTTTCAGGTGGTTTGTATCCCTGGGTCTAAGGTGAGTTTCTTGTAGGCAGCATATGGATGGCTCATGTTTTTTATCCATTCTGTCAGCCTATATCTTTTCACTGGTGACTTTAATCCTATCGCATTCAATGATATAACTGTAAATGTGTTATTTACTTCCACTATTTTTTTCTTTGGCTTTTATATGTCATCTTATTTGCTTATGTCTTTTTACTCTTTGTTATCCTTTCTGCTATTCTTCCCTTCTTACGCTCTCCTCCAAGCCTCTCTCTCTTGTCTTTTTCTTTTGGACTGTAAGGTTCCCTTTAATCCTTCCTGCAAAGCCAGCTTCTTTTTTTACAAATTATCTTAGCTTCTGTTTATTTGTGAATATTTGAAGGACATGTTGCTGGATAAAGAATTCTCGGTTGGCAGCTTTTCTCTTTCAGATTCCTAATTGGATCATAACACTGTCTTCTCGCCTCCATGGTTTCTCATGAGAAAGCCACTCTAAGGCTGATGGTTTGCTTCTCCCTGGCTGCTTTCAGAATTTTCTCTTTATCTTTGGCATTTGACATTCTGAGTAGTATGTGTCTTGGAGTAGGTCTATTTGGATTTTTTCTGGTTGGAGTACCCTGTGCTTCTTGGACATGTAAATTCATTTTTTTTCATGAGAGTTGGGAAATTTTCAGCTATTATTTCCTTAGATAATCTTTCTGCCCCTTTTTCTTTCTCTTCTCCTTCGGCAAATCTCATGACGCATGTTGTTTGCTCTGTGTTATCAATTCCCTGAGCCTCTGCTCAAGTTTTCATTCTTTACTGTTGCTGTTCTCTATCTTCAGTTTCATCTGTTCTGTCTTTTGCATCTCTTTTTCTTTTTCTTTCTTCTGTTATTCAAGCCTGCTTCTGTGTGCCTCTAATGTGTTTTTGTTTTTTTTTTCTTTTTTTTCTTTTTTTTCTTTTTAGGAGGTACCAGAGATTCAACCCAGGAACTCATACATGGAAAGCAGGGATTCAACCACTGGGCTACATTCGCTCCCCAATGAGAGTTGGTTTTTTCGTTTGCTTGTTTTTAGAAGGTACCAGGGATTGAACCCAGGACCTCGTACATGGGGTGCAGGCACTCAACTACTTGAGCTACATTCACTCCCACCTCTCATTTTTTTTTTTTTTTTTTTAAGATTTATTTATTTACTTTTATCCATTTTAAACACCCCCTCCCCCAGTTTTTGCTGTATTTTTGTGTCCATTCACTGGGCAATTCTCTGTGTCTGTTCCTGCCCTCTCTTCTCATCCTTCTCCTCCTGTCTTCACTGGGATTCGATCCTCAGAACCTCCAGTGTGGGAGAGAGGTGTCCTACCACCTGCGCCACCTTAGTTTTTGGTTTTTCCATGCGTCTCGTCTTGGCTGTCCCTTGTGTCACTCTCCTGTTACTTCATCATCTTACTGCGTGGCTCGGCGGGGCCTGACGGCACACCCATGCATGGGTCCTGGGGGGCTCACCCACTCGTGGGGCCTGGCAGCGCACCAGTGCATGGGGTCTGATGGCCCGCGCGCCTTCTATATATTTTTTTTATTTTTACCAGGAGGTCCTGGGGATCGAACCCAGGTCCCTCCGTATGGGAGATGGATGCCCAACCATTTGAGCCACATCAGCCCCCTCTCATATGTTTTTGATCTCACTCATTGTCTTTCATTCTCATAAGCTCTGTTATTTTTCTATTCCGGTTTTAAAATTCTTTGTGTGTGTGCAGTGGCCCAAAGCTGAAGAATTCAAAGCTGACTGTTTGGAGGGTGGGGAAGGGCCCCGGCAGTTGCAGGTGCAGCTGCAGCTGCATCTGCTGCTCATGATCTTTCCATCGAGATTCTTTTACTTTGCCCTCTCTTCTGGGTGGTGCCAACCTTCCCCATGTATCCTGTATGCTAGAACATTTTTCCCCAGGCCATTTCTGCCTGTCCTGTAGCTATTTTTCTAGGAGAGAGGTGAGCCCTTTGTCTCTAATCCTTCCTCTTCTTCCTCCTCCTGGAAGTCTTAGGCTTCATCTTAATGAAAGCTAAGATGGCCGAGAGTAGTATTTATTTTTCCAGTTGCCACATCCTTTCCTGGCTTCCTTTTTTGTAAATTAGAAGTTTAATGTACAGTTGTAATATTACGTTTTTGTCTTTTTTTAACGAAGACTTACAAACCATCGAAGTGGGAATTCCTGATGAAGAATGCCCCACAGAAAACCAGGAAGGAAGACCATTTGCGCCTAAGGGTCCTGAACGGGCTTCTCCACAAAGCACTTGCCGACCTGCTCTGCACATCTCAAGTGAGCCAGGAGATCTACGACTTGAACGTGGAGCTGTCCAAGGTAGCCGAGCATACTGGCCAGCCAAGGGGCGCTGACGCAAAAGACTGCAAAGCAGCGGTCTTTATAGAGGGCGTTTATTGGGTAGAAGTCCACAGTTACCAGGCCATAAAGCGTAAGTTTCTTCCCCCACCAAAGTCCATTGCCACGTGTTGGAGCAAGACAGCTGCCGACGTTTGTCAGGGTTCATCTTCTGGGGTTCCTCTCTTTCCAGAGCTGCGTTTCTCTCCGGGCTCAGCTCCTCTGTTTCCTCCACGAGGTCAGCTGTAGACTAGGAGGCTCTCCAGGCTTTGCCTCTCTCCACAAGGCCAGCTGTGAACTGTCAGGCAAATGGCTTGTCTCTATCCTGGGGCCTTCTCTCCTTCCTCACCAGAACTCCAACATCAAAACTGCTTCCTTTGTCCTTTGCCTTGCCTTTTATATTTGATTCCTGCCCCACCAAGGCATGGGGCTCAACACCCTACTGACGTGGCCCAGTCAACGCCCTAATCATAACTTAATCATGCCCAGATTAGCAGACCAGTTTACAAGCATGATCCAATATCTATTTTTGGAGTTCCTAATTACATCAAACTACCAAACTGCTACACTCACTCTCCGAATTCCAAAAATACATTACAATATTCAAAAAACCTTAAATCAGTAGCAATGCAAATACAAAATCATATCATAATCAGTTTAAAGAAATACAGTTTGTCTTCGGGCAAAATCCTGTCTGCTGTAGACCTCTGAAACTTACAAAACCATTTAACTGCATCCAATATACAAATGGAAAGACAAAGGATAAACATTTTCATTACCATAAGGAGAAATTGGGAGGTTAAACATGAATCATGGGTCCTCTACAGGTCAGTGAACCTGCAGGGCTTCCTCCATTCGATTCCAAAGTCTGAGAGTCATTCTTAAGAGGATGGTTTCTTCTCCTTGGGGCCACATGAGGACCCACCCTTTCCACAGGCTTTCCCAAGGGCCATTTTCCTGGTTCCACCCTCATCAAGCATCTGAGTGTGACCAAGCTCCAGACCTCTCCCTCCAAGAGTGTTGGGGTGATTGCCACACCTTACCCAATCTTTGGGTTAGAGTCTTAGCTCCCCTAGTACAGTGAGGTGAAGACAACATTCCCCCTAACCTTTGGCATACAGGCTCAACCCTCTCAGAGCAACGAGTTGACCACTTGGCCTTTTCTAATCCATGGGGGACAAGAGCACCCCTCTCAGACCTATGGGGTGTTGAACTTAACCGCCCTAATCCTTGAGAAATGTGCTCCACCCTCCCTCTACCCTGGGGCAGCAAAAGTCTTCCAGAACATCAGGCGGGAACACCCACCCTCTTCAACTTCTGGGGCAGACTCACCCTCTCTGTACACATGGGTGGGCTCCTCTCTTGGCCCAAGACGATGTCTTAATTCCAGATCTCAGCTTCCATGGGTTTCTTCTTAAAGCTGTTTCTCCTTCAGTTTTTCCTTTCCATGTCCTGTTTTGTCCAAGCTGACAGTAGTTTTGCTCTTACAGCTTTCTCAAAAACTTTGTTGGTTTAGCATGCAGGAAGCGGGGGTCCAAGCCATCAGACAGTAAGACTTTCCACAAATCTTTCCTAGATAACTGCATCTTCAATCCTGATTTACAAGTTCCAAGCTTAGTTAAGTCTTCAGATGGGGCACTATTGTCTGGGAGCTCACTATCCAGAGTCTTGGAATTTCTGGGATCAGTTTCTGTTTTCTTTGTGCCCAAGAGTTCAGTCCTTAGCATATTTCTTTCATCTAGCATTTTGCTGTAAGCTGCAAGGACAAGTCAAGCTGCATTCTCCGAGTTTACTTTGGAAAGTTCTTCAGCTAAATGCTCGGGTTCGCCATTTTCAAATTCTGTCTTCCATATAACACCAGGAGTTAATCTTGCTAAGTTCTCTGCAACTTTAAAACATGGATCACCTTTCCTCCAGTTTCCAATAATAGTTTCATCATTTACTTCTAAGCCATCATAAAAAGTTCTTTTTAGCATCCATATTAGTATCAACAGTCTCCTCAAAGCACTGTAGGTCTTTTCCATCAAGCGTTTCACAATTCCTCCAAAAAATACCCCTTACCCATTTATAAAACTGCTCCAACATTTTGGTAATTGCAAAAGCACTTCCCTACTCCTTGGTACCAAATTCTGTATTAGTCAGCCAAAGGGGTGCTGATGCAAAATACTGGAAATCAGTTGGTTTTTATATTTATTTGGGGTAGAAGCCCACAGTTACCAGGCCATAAAGCATAAGTTTCTTCCCTCACCAAAGTCCATCGCCACGTGTTGGAGCAAGACAGTTACTGATGTTTGCCAGGGTTCAGTCTTCTTGGGGTCCTCTCTTCCCGGAGCTGCGTTTCTCTCCGGGCTCAGCTCCTCTGTTTCCTCCACGAGGTCAGCTGTAGACTATGAGGCTCTCCAGGCTTTGCTTCTCTCCACAAGGCCAGCTGTGAACTCTCGGGCGAATGGCTCGTCTCTATCCCGGGGCCTTCTCTCCTTCCTCACCAGAACTCCAACATCAAAACTGCTTCCTTTGTCTTTTGCCTTGCCTTTTATATTTGATTCCCCCACCCACCAAGGGGTGGGGCTCAACACCCTACTGACGCGGCCCAGTCAACGCCCCAATCATAACTTAATCATGCCCAGATTAGCCGACCAGTTTACAAACATGATCCAATATCTGTTTTTGGAGTTCATAACTACATCAAACTGCCCAACGGCTACACAGAGGTCCCACAATGGCCTGAACCTGTCCTGGTGGCACCAGTTCTAGCCCTTACTTCACATGAAACCGTCTAGGCAGACAGCTAGAAAAGAGGGCCGTTTCCCTTGGTCTTTAGTTACGGGCTGTAGACGCAAAATGAAGCCTGGCGATTTAGGTGCCGAAAGCAGACGGTTTCACAGTGTGCAGATGGGGGCTTCTGGCTGGCAGCTTTGTCAGCCGTCTTCAGAGTGAGGGAATGAAATGCTGGGTGGAAAGACAAGGCGAGAAGTGGGTGCGTGCCTTTATCTCGGCGTGAAGAGAAAGTCGGTGGCTTCCTGCTGTTCTTAGAGTGCATTTAGCCAAAGGAGGTAAGAAGGCGAGGAAGCAGCGCCAGGCATTCCGGATGAGCCCCTGGGTGGAACGGTGCTCGGGGAGCTGGGGCTGGGTTGGACCAGCTGGTTTACATGCCCTGGAGGGGAGGAGACGCGGGTTCGGTTTCTGTGGCACCCCTTTCTCTGGTGAGCTGGACTGCAGTGGGCAGTGGTGGCCTCTGGCCATGCCCCACTGGCCTGCTCGCTGTGGGGTGGTCAGGTGTGCCTGAAGCTGAAGAGCTGCTGGCTGGTTAATTGTTAGCTTCTGAAAATTGTTTGTCTATGGAAACCTGTGCAAACTGGAAAGTAACTGGAGGCCGGGGTGGGTGGGCTCAGGTCTGTCTGACTTCAGACTTCTCGGCCTGCCGCGTGTACTGGAAGACCACCCTCTCTGCTGAGCAGAACCAGCGCACGGAAGCCGCTCTGCAGAGAAGCGCAGCCAGCCTGAGGTAAGAGCACGCCGCGTTCCAGCGCAGCTGCTTCTCGTTTGCACCTTGAATTTCCCAGTTGTGTTTTAGTTGTAGGTGGACTAATTTCTCATTAAGTGTTTTTGCTTTTAAGGAAAATTTTGGAAGCTCTTTCTGGAATTTCAGAGCATAATTCGCACTTTCATGTAAGCCATAATCTTGGTGAGCAGCTCTCAGTGTGGTCCTGAGAGCTTTCGGGGTTCACAGGGCAGAGGCTCCTCCCGTAACAGATGTCCTCCATCCTTTCTCACCCCGTTGGTGCCTGCACCGATGGTAAAGCTGCAGTGCCCCCCGACCATCCGGCAGCGGGTGCTGCCTTCCTGCCCCTTGCTCACCATAGAGGATGGCCAAGGTCGGAACTAGTGATTTTATTAAATCTTGGCCTTGTTCCACGTAATGGGAAGTGCATGGAAAATGCTTCTGCTCTACACCGAGGTCTGTCGGCTGCTGCGGGAGAGACACGCGTGCAGATGATTGATTGTGAGCTGAGCTCGTTCTTCTGAGTGAAGAAACTACATTTATTTTCATCTGGGTATTCAGCAGACGTTTTCTCAAAAATGAGCAAAATGAACCTGTTACTTTAAGGAAAACCTCTTTGTTGCCAGTGATGAAATACACGATTTCACATGAAAATTAGAATTTTAGAAAACTTGTGTCTGCCATTGTGAGCTTGGCAGCTTCTCAGTACTTAAAGATTTTTCAGATGGCATCAACGGTGATAGCAGTGAATTCAATGTTGTATAAAAAAGGGGTCAGCATTTGGAAAATCTCCTCCCTTTTCCAACTACACATCTTTGTGAGGCCAGATTTTCTTCACATATTTCAACCAAAATAACATCACATCAGAGTGAATGTAGAAGCAGAGCCCAGACGCTAGGTATTAAAGAAATTTTCAAGTATATAAAGCAGTGCCACTTTTCTCACTAAATTTTATTAAATATAGTTAAATGTCTATATGAGCACTTAATAGGTTTATTGTTTTAAATAAATAAATATCTTTAACATTTCTCAGTTTTAATTTCTAGTAAATATTGACAGCTGTCTCCTCCATAAACAAAAGCTGTGGGGTCTTTTAAGAGGTAAAGGCATTCTGAAACGAAACTGCTACTCTGGGTTATGGCAAAAAAAAAAAAAGGGCGTTCTGTTTTCTCCTCAGTCTTAAAAACTGCAGAAACCCAGCTCTCCACAGAGCACTCTCAGAGGAATTTCTCCTTGCAGTCGCCCCTCTGATCCCTGTCCTTTCTGCCGCCTCCCCTTCTACACCACACTCCATTTTTAGGAGAAGGAGGTGGTTGTTGAAAAGGCCGAGTCCTACATGAAACTTAGTCCACCGGAAACTTCCGGTATTCTCATTCACTACCTACTTTAGTTCTGCAGCATGATCGCTGTTGTTTGTTACAATAATCCCTAGGAATTTCTAGAATCATGTCTCAAAGAATGTCAGTTAAATTCGTTTTTACTTATTTAGCAAAAACAAGAAAATGACAAGTTTTCAACAAGCATTGAAATAACTATATTGTTTTCTGATTAATACAGTTAAGCAGAATGTCCCTTTTCCCACTTATTCTGGTCACCTAAGGTCTCTCCTCCCTGATCACCCTCCCCCGGCCCTGGGGTCTCACCTCCCTGACCGCCCATCCCCCC
>JAKSZT010054215.1:351217-476362 GCA_026826555.1 Tolypeutes matacus | reverse complement strand
ATTCCTTTTCTTGGGCCATGTCTTCTATTTTCTTAGTATGGCCCGTAATTTTTGCTGGTGCTTAGGCATCTGGTTAGTTTGTATTTTACTTAGATGCTCTATCTCTTTCTCTTTTATGGGGTTTTAGTGGCAGGAGGCTGTGAGTTACCACCGCTCTTTGATTTTTGGCTCAACCTTGATTGTTAGGATTGTTCTGCTGGTTGCTCAAAACTGGGCACTGGACCCAGTAATTGGTTGTAGAGTCGTTTCCTAGGGCCTTGGGCAGGGAGGCTATAGAGGCCAGGAAAAGACTCTCTTACTTATTAATTTTCTTATGTGCACTTCCTTGGTCTGCCAGGAGATGGCGCTTGTTGGCTGCTCTCAATTCAATGCCTGGTCGGAGCGTATTTGTTGTGACACAGACCAGATCAATGTGGTAGAGCTTCCTGTCTGGGGGCTAGGAGCCCTGTGATTCAAACTTTCTGAGACAGTTCTCCAGACTTCCCTCGTAGCGCCCCCCTTTTCCCAGCTAGGAAATATTTCCTCTCCCCTCTGAGTCCTCAACAATCAGTCCCTGTTAGTAGAGGAGGAGATTGGGAGGTTTGTATATCTTTAGCCCCTTGCAGGCTCCAAGGCAAAAATGGCGCAGCCCCACCCAGCCTGGAAGGGCTCTGGGGACAGGGCAGACCAAACCTGGGTGTCCAAAGCAGGGTCAGCGCCAGGCTCTCTCTCCCCTCTCCCGTGGTGTCCTCAACAATTAGTCCAAGCTAGAAGAGAGGGAGGTTGCGAGGGTCGGATTTCTCCAGTCCTTTCTGGGCTCCCAGGGCAAACCGCCGTGTGGAAGGGTCCGTGGGGCTCCATAGCCCAAATTTCAGGTCAGAACCTGAGTCAGCCTAAGGCTGTGTCCCTCTCTCTCCCCTTTCCGGAAGTGGCAGGTCCCTGGAGCCCCCTTTGTCTGTGGTCGCAGGCCCAGGGGCCCGAGAATTCTGAAGAGTGGGGGGGAGGGTGCCGGCAGCAGCAGCCGCTGCTACTTCCCACTCACGGTTCTGTAGCCGCGATTTCCCTCTTCTGTCCCTCTCTCCTCTGGGTGGTGTGCAGCCTTCACCTGCTGTCCTAAACCCTAGAAGATCTTTTTCGGGGCTGTTTCAGCTTGTCCTCTAGCTATTTTTCTGGAGAAGAGATTCCTGTGTCTTACTAGTCCGCCATCTTCCCGGAAGTCCCATAGACATTTTTAATCAGTTTATAAATTTCAATATTTACTGGAAAGTCTGGCAGTGAAAAAGCAGCTCGAGTTAGCCCAGTCAGCACAGATGCCTGAAATCAGGAGACAGGGTGAGACCTGCAGCACTGCACAGCTTCAGTCAATTTCTCCATCATAGGGTGTTGCGTAGAGTCGAAAAACACCCCGGGCAGCTGCAGATAGTAATGCTGGTAATAGTTTTCACAGCTCACCTTACAGTCTAGGGTGCTCTTCAATTTAGTCATCTGGACTTGCTTTTTTAATGAAGCAAACTAGGCTTTTTTATTGAAGCATTGTGGTGCAGAAATATATTTCAACTGATGTAAGTCCAACACCATGAAGGCAGTATTTTTGGCACCAAAGTTTCCCCTCCTCTGCCACGCTAAGATTTAGATTACTATCCCATCTCCAGTTTTCATTTTCCTAGGCTTTTTTTTTTTTCTTTAAGATTTATTTTATTTATTTCTCCCCAGCCCCTCGTTGTTTTTCACTTGCTCTGTCTGTTGTCTTCCTTGTTTCTTTAGGAGGCACCAGGAGCCGAACCTGGCACCTCTGATGTGGGAGGGAAGCACCTAATCACTTAAGCCACCTCCGTTCCCTGCTTTGTTGTGTCTCTCATTATGTTTTTTCTTCTTGTATCTCTTGTTGTGCCAGCTTGCTGCGCCTGCCCGTCGCCCCAGTTCACTCTCTTCTTTAGGAGGCATCGGGAACCGAACCGCGACCTCCCATGTGGTAGGCGGAAGCCCAGTTGCCTGAGCCACATCCGCTTCCCCCCCCTAGCTTTTTTCCATACAAATTTGTGTACTTGATCAACACTAGAAAGAATTCTACTTAAAAAAAAAAAAAAAAAAAAGCCATTTCTGCTGGCTCACTGTTCAAGAACAAAACCCACTGTGCGTTGGTCCTCAAGAAACCAGAGCGCCAAAACATTAGGTGCTGTGCTGCACACAGAATCATGCTGATTGCACCCTGACTGAAAACGCCTCTTCAGTGAAACTTTCACAACGTGCTTAAAATAAGTCAGAGCAGTGTTCCAGCCACTTGATTTCAAACCAAGTAGATTTTGTTTAGAAACACTAAAAAGAGGTGTTTCATCTATAAATAAGGAAGGAACAAAACATCATGGCACCAGTCCAGAACGAATGAAAAAAAACACTGAGCATGAGGAATACAAAATTTAGCTTCAGCTGCTTAAATCCCAGACAATTTGCAAATATAGCTAAAAAGATGCCTACTCTTGACAGCACATATTTCTTGTCATTTCCCATTAAATGTCCATTTTGGAATTTCATGTTATGTTTTATGAATAGCTTCTGCTTCACTGTGATGCCTGGATAACCCAGACGGCTCTCACCTGAGAGGCACTTGGCTGATCCTGTCAAATGACGGAGCCAGGAACAGAGGACGTCAATTGTCACACGTGTCACAGTCACAGAGCTTTGTCTTCAGTGTATTGTTGGTGGAAATTGTTGGAAAGAGCTGCTAAAGCAAAAGTTAAAGCAAATGATCCAAGCTGACTTGTACAAGCTTTAAGCTAAATGTCCCTAATGGATTTTGCAGTAAACAGCATTTATGCTGCTTAGCAAGCTAGTAGACGCTTGGTGCTGCACTGACTGACTGGGGAGCACAGCATGGTTTAATATTCCCATCCAATTCTGCCCATGCACCCTCTTCTCGAGCGACAACACGCCGTGTTTGTTTTTGTTACTGTCTGCCAATAAATAAAAAGGAGACCAACTTCGCTTGACCTTAAAGAAAATTGGGCCCAGGTCTACTCCCCTTTCTCCTCTGGGGTATGAGATACCAACCTTATATAACACGTACACAACATAAAACAGTGGTCATCTCTGAGGAGCTTCTGGGGGTCCCGTACTTGTTGCCCTGGGGCACGTCCGTGGGCGTGTTTCAGTTTATAAAACATCCTCGAGTTAGTCACTTAATGGTTCGTGCTATGTATGTTATACTTCAATCAAAAAATTTTTAGAGGGAAGCGGCTGTGGCTCAATCAGTAGGGCTCCCGTTTGCCATATGGGAGGCCCCGGGTTCGGTTCCCGGGGCCTCCTGGTGGGGGCGGGCCCGCCCGCACGGCGTGGTTGGCTGACCCAGCGAGCACAAGCAGCAAGGAGGGGATAAATGAATAAATAAATAAAATCTTTAAAAAAAAAAAAAAAAAAAAATTTAGATGTTGAATTTGATAAATACAAAGAGTCTAAAATTCTAAACAGCAGGAACTCAAACCCCTCTCGAGGTTTATCACATGCCCACCCATTTCCAGCTGGCTCCAGGCTGTCGGGTGAGCGCCCGGGCGGTGGGTTTCCTCCAGGGGCACAGCCTTGCGCCTGCTGCATAGCGGGGGTCTGAGCCGGCCCTGGCTTCTCTCTCAGAGGCCAGCGCAGAGCTGCTGTCGTAGGCAGAGGTTCGTGTAGATGCCTAGAGCTGGAAAGAAGTCAGCCTGAGTGCTTGGGTTTTTTTAGAATTTGTAGAACAAGCTTCATCTCGGTGTGATTTACATACCATTAAATGTGCCCGTTTTGATAAATTACCTCCCGCACTCAAGGTGCAGAGCGTTCCGGTCGCCCCAAGCAGGCTCCTTACGAGCCTTTGGCGTCCACCTCCAACAGCTGCTCTGGTTTCTCCGAGAGGAGTCTGCCTGGTCAGGGTTCTGGGTCTCACGTGGGTGGGGCCGGATGGTGTCGTCGTCTCGGTGCAGGGCTCTGGGACTCGCCCGTGCTCTGCCTGCATCACGAGCCCGCCTTGCTGCCACCTGGTGCTCTGCCACCTGGTTTGCCCATTCGCCGTCTGTGGGCATTGGTTCGTTTCCCAGTTTCTGGCTGTCACTCAAGCAGCCATGTGCGTTTGTCTTTTGGTGGGTGTGTTTTTATTTCTTCTAGCGGCAAGTGCATGTTCCCCTTTTAAGAACTGCCTCACGCCGTGGCCCCAGCACTCCCCTTCCCACGGCCAGCACCAGAGCCCCTGCCCTGGCCGCCCCGTCTAGTGTTCCTGCTGCTCGTGTGAGGCTGCTCGGGGGCTTGGAGGCGCATCTGCCCCCCTGGCCCGGCCTCCTGGCCGCTCCTGCAGCACTGCCCGTCTGCCCGGGCTGTCTGCCTGCTCACTTACTGGGTTGTGTAATCTGGGCACAAGTCCTTTGTCAGATAGCTGTCCCTCGGCTTTGAGGAGCCCGGGCTATTCTTGTTTGGTGACACTGTCAGTTCTGTCCATGGCCAATGTCTGTGGCTCATTTCTTTCCTGGGTGTGGGTCGCGTTTCCTGCTGCTTTGGCGACTTTTTACTGGATGCTGGAAATAGTGTCGGCGACACTGTCCCGTGTTGGCAGGCCGCAGCGGGCCCCGCTGTCCCCCGCTGGCTGGCTGGAGCCTGGGTGTCGCCTCTCGTGGAGCTCTGGAAGCTGTTCAGCCGCCCCCCCGCCCCCGTGGTTCTTTGCCTGGCCTTGTGGGGTTGCGCCCTTCCCTACCACCTAATATTTGAGGACCCAAGGGGACCAGCACCTGCAGCCTCCTGCGCGGGCCCCCAGCTCCGGGCTCTGGGGTCTGACCCTCTGAGCTGCACAGGCAGTGGGCCGGGCTGGGGGCTGGGGGCTGGGGCCGAGGCACCTCAGGGCCGCTCCCTCCCTCAGGGGTCCTTCTCCGCTGCTGCCTCCTTTCCCTGGTCCTAGGGCAGGTCTGTGTTTTTGTCAGTGCCGCTTATGGCAGGTGCAGGGCTCTGAGGCACCGGCCTGCGCTCTGCTTTGTTTCCTAAGGCAGGTTCATTGAAGTGCCGTTTAGACGCAATGACCCGCACGCCCTGTACTCTGCACTGGGAGGAGCTTTGGCAAGTGGAGCCACATCTGATTCCACCCCCCACCCGGGGTCCACCCCCCCCACCGGGGGGGCGGATCTGTCTGTTATTTCTTTAATCAGTTTTATTGATACATAATAATAAAGCATAAATTCATCAACCGGTTGTATTTAATATAATCACACAGTTGTGCATTTATCACTTCAATCATTATTAGAGCATTTTCATTATTCCAATAATAGTAAAATTATAATAAAAAACAAAAAGCTGACAAAAAAGGAAATATACTAAGTGAAAGAAACTAGACAAGAGGTACTACATATTGTTTGATTCCATCTATACAAAATATAAATACAAGTAAGTTAGATGGAAACAGAATAGCAGCTATGTATGGCAGGGGCAGTACAGAGAGATTGAGAGGTGCTTATTTAAGGGGTAGAGGTGTTTTTTTTGTTTTGTTTTGTTTTTTACCACATTTGATTTTTAATTAGTTTTTTACATTGTGTAAAATTTTAAAAATAAATTTGGTTCAAAGGTTTGATGAATTTCCTTACATGGCAGTGTGGAGACCATTGTCACAACACACAGTGAATTCAGTTTAACGTGCTCATTACCCATCACGGTAAGTCCTGCAGGCACGTCTGTGTTTAGAGTAGATCTGAAATTATTTGAATTCCTGAAATACACAGTTAGTCCTTCAGTCACAGTGCGTTTGGTAGAACAAGTATCACTGCAACGTAGGCCAGTATTGTAAGTCCCATTTGTTAATACAAATTAAGATTATTAAATATTAGTATTATTAGGTTGAATAAAAAACTACAATATATGAAGACAATAAGTAGTAAGGCAATTGTTTATAAAATGTAGAAGACAAATCATGCAGACATGTCTGAATACTTCTGAGAGAGATGACGTTTGATGCCGACCTTTTTCCTAAGCGTGAGCCTGACACGCGTGGCACGTTGCCGTGGGGGCGGCAGGCCCCGGTGTGGGGCCAGAGCGCTGCGGCGGGCGGCTCTGGGGGCGGCCCTGCTGAGGGCTCCGGGGCCGGGCGCGCTGGGCCGGCAGAGGCAGCCCTGCCCGCACCTTCTCGAGTCCCCGGGAGGCTGGCGGCCTGGCATGTGCTCTCTGGAGAAGTGACTTCCATTTCCAGTGTCAGGCCTTCGGCCACCCACAGGCTCTGACTGGAAAGCCAGGCCTCCTGGCTTCTTGTCGATAACTTCACGCTGCGCTGCTGGGTAGTATAACTCAGTGGCAAAATTGAAGCATTTCACAAAACTACTTTTGAAACTTGTTTGAGTAACATTTACCTGGTTTCTTCATAAATTTGATGGACATTTACTAGTTTGTTTGTTTTTTTTTTTATTTATTTATTCATTTATCCCCCCCTTGCTGCTTGTGCTTGCTGGGTCAGCTAACCATGCCTTCACCAGGAGGCCCCGGGAACCGAACCCGGGGCCTCCCATATGGTAAACGGGAGCCCCACTGATTGAGCCACAGCTGCTTCCCACATTTACTAGTTTTAAATGTCGTTTTTAAAGAGCTTCAGTTCATCATGGGAGAAAACATGGCATGTTAAAATAACAGTAAGGCGCTGGAAGGCACAGGCTAGGTGGACGGGCGCCGTGCTTGGGAAGGGGTAGTGGGCGTCGTGTGCAAAACGGAAGCTCCGCAGTGGAGCCAGTACACAGCAGCTTGGCTTGAAATGCGATGGCAGAGAAATGAAGCTCACCATTTCACTTTCATTCCTTTTCAGATTGACCGATTATTGGCAATTGCTGATTTTGGACCCCCAGATGAAAAAGAAGATTTTATAGAAAATGATTTCAGGTGATATTCCTTGTGCTTCATTCTTCTTTTCAAAATATATTTTTAGTGTGTTTGTTGGTTTTATTGATACTTTTGAATATGCAACCCCAAAAGAACAGAGAGAGCTAGAATATTCATTTTAGTTCACTTTGTATGTTAAAATCTTTTTCTTTTTTTTTTTTTTCTTTTTTTCTTTTTTTAAAATATATTTTAAAATATGTTTAGATTACATAAATGTTACACAAAAATTACAGGGTGTTTTTTAAATTATAATAAAATTATGTATGCATACTGAAAATTATAAAATGTTTTTATAAAGAATAAAAACAAAACAAATCAAAAAGGAAAAAAATAAAAAAGAATAAAGAGGAAAGAATATAAAAAAATGTAAAATGAAAAAAGATGCAATTCTATCTACTTTTTCTGATTGGGGCTCAGACAGGAAGCAGGAAACCTTATAGATAAGTAAATCCTTTGTTGGGAGGTGACACAACAAGGCTGGGGGGACCAGGAGTGTGTGGGGGAGCAGGCAGGGCTGGGGGACCAGGGATGCCCAGGGAGGCAGGCAGGGCTGGGGGACCAGGGGTGCCCAGGGAGGCAGGCAAGGTTGCAGTTCTGAATCTGGGTCGGGTAGGCCTCTGAGAAAGCCACAAACGGGCAGAGGCTTGGAGGAGGGGGAGTGACCTTGGAGGACGCGTGGGGAGAGGTCCCCGACCTGCAGGGCCAGTGCCCCAGGCCTCTGTGTAATTGGGTGTGGGGCCAGCCCAGCGCACACCCTGCCAGAACCCGGCCCGCCTGCCAGTGCTGCCGCTGCCGAACCCTGAGCTAGAGACAAGGCCTGAAGCAGCGGCTGGCCTGGAATGTTCTGTGTTGGTTGCAGCCACGTGGGAGTGGACGCCAGGAAGTGGGGGTCTTGGGGCGAGTCCACAGTCCGCAGGCGGGCTGGCCTGGTCCCTTGCGGAGCTTGGAGGCTGTGTGTGGAGGGCCTGCTCGGCTGTGCAGACGACAGTCTTCTTTCTTATCCTGGGTTCGAGTAAGCTGAGTAGAGACCCAGAAGACCCCGTCCATACCCGCGCTAGCTGGCCTGGCGCTGGCTGTGCCCATCGACGACAAACAGGCTCGGGTGTGCCCTGGGTGCCCTGGGGGTGAGGAAGCCGAGCCCCCTCAGGCAGGGTTTCGGGCGAGTGCAGTGAGAGCCAGGGTGGGGTGCCGCAGGCCAGGCGCTGACGGCCCCGCCTTCCTCTCCGCAGGCAGCCCCCGGCTCTGGACGCTGAGCCCCCAAGTCTGAGCGGCATCGACCACGAGGCGCTCAACAAGCAAATCATGGAATACAGAAGGAAGAAGGAGAAGGGGCTGGCGGCTGAGAGCGCCTTGCAGCCGGGAATGCCGCGGCCCAGGAGGAGGAAGGCCAGGCCCCCCCCGGGTGGCGACTGCTCCCCGAGGGACTTTCTGCGGGCCGCAGAGAGCGACGGGGGCCTGGAGAACGAGCGCGCCCCTCCCTCATGAGCCGGGGGCTGTCGTGCAGGGGTGGTCCTCGGCCTCGCGACCAGCCGCCGCCGCTGGGCCCCCGGCACGAGCTCTGCTTGGAGAGACGGGGCAGGCGGCGTTCGTGCCTCGATGACCCCCAAGGCGGGGTGCGAAAGGGCACCGGGGCACCGGGTAAAGTGGGCGCCGGCGAGGCGAGGGTCTGCTCCTCCGGCCCCGGCGCTGGCGTCTGCAGGTGAACGACATAAAGTCACTCTTGTTTACGCTTCAACACTGTATACGTCTCTAAAAACGACCCCCGGAGCAAGCTGATGCAGCCTGACAAACGCAGAGCGGGGAGGGGAGGCCCCGGGGCGGGAGTGCAGCGCCCCGGCCGGGAGCGCTCAGGGCTGTGGGAGCAGTGGGGCGGCCCTGGCCGCCTCTGCCACCCCGCTGGCTTCGGGCTCCTGCTCGGTCTTCGCCTGTGACTGCCTTCTTCCTTCCGGGCCTTTCTCGTCTCTGCCCTGGGGCGCTCTGTGGCCGCGCGCGGGTCAAGGACAGTCCGAGGCCCCTGTGGCCCGTCTCCCAGGACGGCCTCAGGAGTCACCTGTGTGGACCCCAGGGTGTGGGCAGCACCCGGTGCCTCCTTCCCCAGGGCCCCCAGGGCCCCCAGGGCCAGCTCATCAGACTGGAAGGACCCAGGTGGGGTCTGCAGTCTGGTCCAAAGCACTCCAGGGGCCTCCTGGGGAAGCCCTCGAGGGTCTCTGTGTCCCCCTGTGCCTGCCAAGCCACGCCCGGTGGCCTCCTGGCACCCACGTGGCCAGACGGACCCGGCGTCACTCCGGCTCGGGCAGCGCTGTCCCTGGACACCCTGGCCCACTCAGGAAGGACACTCTGACCCAGTCTGTGCGGCGGCAGTGGCCACGCATCGCCACGGCAATGCCCGTGAACCCCATGGGTCTGCTGGGGCCACCTCCCCACCCGCACGGCAGTGTAAGGACGCCCCTCCCGGTGCCCCATCGGCCCCTGGGGGAGGACAGGCCTGGCCGCTCCCTCCTGGGGAGCAAGCCGCGGAGTGACTTGGACGGAGGTTTTGTACCACCTCTGAGGCCAGGCCTCCTCTTGGTATTTGTTAGAAGAGAAGAGAAGAGACGTCAGCCATACCTTCTCATTACTTTTCCATTTGGTGCTCCCAGTTAATGCTTCTGGCCTCTCCCAGCTGCCAGTCTCTAAAGTGCCCCCTGGCCTCGCGGCAGCTGAGAGCCGCAGCAGCCCCTCTCTGAGCCCCTGGGAGGATGAAGTCGGCCGGGGCACAGGGTCTCCTACGTGGCCTGCCATGGTGGTTGCGGGAGCCTCAGAAGACCCCGATCAAGGGCAGTAGAGGCCAGACAAGTGCAAGTGGTGGTGGGCAGGAGTTTGCGCCGTGGTGACGCCGGCACAGTGCTTCCCACTTAACATGAGCTCGTGTACACCTCGGAGCTGCTGTCGCCTCCGTCCACCACCAAACCGAATCTCATCGCCAAAACGAGCTGTGCCCCCACCACGGCACCTCTCCGTTCTCACCCCGCCCAGCCCCTGTAGCCCCGAAACCACCCTGAATCTGTGTATCTGAAAAGCTGGACGCGCCTGCTGTCCTGGAGGTGGGCAGTTACCCCCTCCCCGCCTAGTCGCGCTGGAACGTCCGCCCGCCCGGGCAGTGCAGGCCACTGAGCCTGTGCTCTGCGGGCGCCTGCTCCAGCCTGGGCTGCTTTGTCCAGCGCCCCCCCATCAGATGGGGGGCCAGGCCGCTCTGGGCGGCAAGGCTCAGCCACGCCGGGCCTCGCCTGGGGAGGCGCAGGCCCCACTCCCAGGCAGCAGCCACCTCCCCAAGAACGAGGAGACCCCGGCACCTTCCAGGCCCCTGGCTGCCCCGCGTGGCGTGGGCGCGACCTGCCAGCCGCCCTACGTGCTCGGCCACACTGCTGCCGGCAGCCCGGCGGGGAGCCTGTTGGGGGCGCTGGCGGCCCACTCCTCAGACTGCTCGGCCTCACCTTCCCCTTGACCGTAAAGGGCTGAAAGGTTTGTTCCGTTTGTTGAGGTGTCAGTTAAAGGGATTAAAATTCACCAATTTGAGGCGCGCGGTTGGATGCGATTTGACCTCCGGGATGAAATGGTTTAATACTTTGAATGTGTGAACTAAGGCCTCGGAAGTGGGTGAACAGACAACAGTGGGTTTGCTTCCCCTGCTCGTTGTCTCTGCCTGGGGGTCCCCGTCCCCCTGGGGATGACCAGTCATGCCTCAGAGCCGTCATGCTCAGGCAGCACGGAGGGAAGTGGCTGGCTTCCTGCAGAGCTCTGAGGTGGGCGCAGCCCAGCTGCCCCTGCCTCTGCCAGACCCCCGGAGCTGCTGACCGTGACGCCTGGGGGAGTCCGACGCCTGCGAGCGGCCCCAGGGAGCCCCTCGGGCTGTGGCGCGCTGGTCACGGGACCCACTTGGATGGTCAAAGACCCGCTTGTCAGCGCTGCCCCCGGTCTTCATTGCTTAGTCATTTCATCACTTTCTAGCCTCTTCCCCATAGGAATATATAATTCCATGTGTTTTTCCCTCTCAAGAAACAAAGAAAAACGAAAAACAAGGACTGTGCCCCAAGGTCTGCCTCACGGGGAGCCCGTAGGAATGGCTTCCGCTCCTACTGTGCTCTTCATGTCTAGTGCAGACCCTCTTGTGTTTGTGGTCTAGTGTCGTATGTCTTTTCTTAAAATCAATTTTTATTGATACAAATTAATAAGGCACACAATCCGTCCAAAGTGTACAATCACTGGTATTTGGTATAATCACATAATTGTGCATTCATCACTTCAATCGTTACTAGAGCACTTCCATTATCCCAATAATAAAGATAAAGACAAAAAAGACAAAAAAATCCTCTACAGCTCAATAAGCACCTCTCAATCTCTCTTTGCTTCCCCTGCCTTACATAGCTGCTATTCTGTTTCTGTCTCTCTAATTTATTTGTATTTATATTTTATAGAGATGGAATCAATATGTAGTACCTTTTGTCTAGTTTCTTTCACTTATTTCCTCTTTTTAACCCTTAATGGAAGATTATTAATATTTTAACATATGCAATGATCCATAGATTGCTTTGGCTTCTATTTTTGCTTGATATTAATACCCTGTAACATTAATGTACATTTGTTCCATTAAAAAGAAAAACAGTCATATATACAGTTACCACCCATATTCAGATTTCATGTGAGGTTTTACTGTGTTACACGGTCCCATTTTACAGTTTTTAGCTTTTATTTTAGTAACATACACAACCTTAGACTTTCCCTTTCGATCACTGTCATACCCATATAATAGCTCTGCTAGTTACGAACACTATGGTTTGCTCTCACCATTTCCATTCATTTCCAAAGATTTATGACCAACCTTTTTACTAATTCTGAACAGATTAACCCTCAGCTTTCCATTCTCTAATCTCATTCTATTTTTGGTGACCTATATTCAAGTTATTGATTCCATAATTTAGTAACTCCATAAACACAGTATGTTTAGTTCATAGTAGCACAGTCGTACAGTATTTGTCCTTTTGTGTCCGGCTTTCTTCACTCAACATAATGCCCTCCAAGTTCATACAGGTTGTCATGTGCTTTACGACTTCATTTTATAGCTAAATAGTGCTCTACTGTGTGTATACACCAAATTTGTTTATTCATTGGTTGATGGACACCTGGATTGTTTCCATCTTTTGACAATCATAAAAACTCCACTATGAAAATTAGTGTGCAGGTGTCTGTTCATGTCACTGCTCTCAGTTCTTTTGGGTATATACGTAGTAGTATTGCCAGGTCACATGGAAAATCAATATTCAGTTTCCTTAGGAATTGCCAAACAGTCCTCCACAGTGGCTGTACCATTCTACATTACCACCAACAATGATAAGTGTTCCTAATCTCTCCACATCCTCTCCGACACTTGTAGTTTATCATCTTTTTAATAGTGGCCATTCTAATAGGTGTGAAATGATATCTCTTTGAAGCTTTGATTTGCATTTTTGTAATCGTTAGTGATGTTGAACATTTTTTCATGTGCTTTTTCACTATTTATATTTCTTCTTTGGACAAATGTCTATTCAAGTCTTTTGCCCATTTTTTAATTAAGTTGTTTGTCTCTTTATTGAGTTGTAACATCTCTTTATATATCCTGGATATTAAACCCTTATCAGACATGTGATTTCCAAATATTTTTTCCCATTGAGTTGGCTGCCTTTTCACCCTTCTGACAAAGTCCTGTGAGGTGCAAAAGTGTTTAATTTTGAGGAAGTACCGTTTATCCATTTTTTCTTTTGTTGCATGTGCTTTGGCTGTAAGGGCCGAGAAACCACCACCTACTACAAGGTCTTTAAGATGTTTCCCTTCATTTTCTTCTAGTAGTTTTATGGTCCTGGCTTTTATGTTTAAGTCTTTGATCCATTTTGAGTTGATTCTTGTAGAGGGAGTGAGATAGGGATCCTCTTTCATTCTTGTGGTTATAGATATACAGTTCTCCCAGCATTATTAGTTGAAGAGACTGTTTTGTCCCAGTAACATGGACTTGGTAGGTTTGTCAAAAACCAATTGACCATATAAGTGAGGGTTTATTTCTGGATTCTCAATTCTATTCCACTGATTGATGTGTCTGTCTTTATGCCAGTACCATACTGTTTTGACCACTGTACTTTTGAAATATGTCTCAAGGTCAGGTAGTGAAATTCCTCCCATGTCGCTCTTCTTTATTAGAATGCTTTTGGCTATTCAGGTGCCCTTTTCCTTCCAAATGAATTTAATAATTGCCTTTTCTAATTTCTGAAAAGTAGGCTGTTGGAATTTTGATTGGTATTGCACTGAATCTATAAATCATTTTGTGTAAGATTGACATCTTATGATATTTAATTTTCCAATCCACGAACATGGAATGTCTTTCCATTTGTTTAGGTCTGCTTTGATTTTTTTTAGTATTGTTTTGTTGTAGTTTTCTGAACATAGGTCCTGTACTTCTTTGGTTAAATTGATTCCTAGGCATTTGGGTCTTTTTGTTGCTATTGTAAATGGAATTTTTTCTTCTTTATTTTTGCCTCAAATTGTTCGATAATAGTACACAGAAACATTACTGATTTTTGCATGGTCATCTTTATCCTGCCATTTTCCTGAACTCGCTTATTACCTCAAGTAGCTTTGTTGTAGACATTTCAGAATTTTCTAAATAAAGGATCATGTCATCTGCAAATAGTGAGTTTTACTTCCTAGTATTTAGATTCCTTTTATTTTACTTTTTCTTGTCTAATTGCTTGAGCTAGAACTTCTAACAAAATGTTGAATAATAGTGGTGACAGTGGGCATCCTTGTCTTGCTCCTGATCCTAGAGGGACAATTTCAACATTTCTGCATTGAGTATGATGATGGTTGTGGGATTTTCATATATGCTTTTTATCATATTGAGGAACTTTCCTTCTATTCCTATCTTTTCAAGTATATTTATCAAAGGATGCTGGATTTTGTTGAATGCCTTTTCTGCATTGATAGAGATGATCATGTGGGTTTTTTCCTTCAATTTGTTAATGTGGTGTATTACGTTAATTGATTTTCTTTTGTTGAACCAGCCTTGCATTCCAGGAATAAATTCCACTTGGTCATGGTGTATATTCTTTTAATATGCTGTTGGATTCTATTTGCAAATATTTCATTGAGAATTTTTACAACTATGTTATTACTGTACTTAGTACTCTGTACTTTTCTGGCTTGTAGTATCTTTATCTGGCTCTGGTATATGGGTGATATTGGCTTCATAAAATGTGTTGGGTGAATTTCCCTCCTGTTCAATTTTTTGGAATAGTTTAAACAGGATTGGTGTTAATTCTTCTCGAAATGCTTAATAGAATTCACCTGTGGAGACTTCTGGTCCTGGACTTTTTTTCCTGTATATCTTGTAGAGTCAATGTAAGTTGTTTGTGTGTTTCTTGGAATTTACCTCTTTCATCTAGGTTGTCTATTTGTTGGCATACAGTTTCTCACAATATCCTCTTATGATCCTTTTTATTTCTGTGGAGTCAGTAATTTCCCCCTTTTCATTTCAGATTTTATTTATTTGTATCTTCTCTCTCTCTTTCTTTGTTAATCTTGCCAAGGGTTTGTCGATTTTATTGATCTTTTCCAAGAAGCAGCTTTTGGTTTTGTTGATTTTATGTATTTTTGTTTTGTATTGTTTTGGGTTTTTTTGTTGTTGTTGTTCTCAATTTCATTTGTTTCTGCCCTAATCTTTATAATTTATTTCTTTCTGCTTGACTTGGGATTAGTTTGCTGTTCTTTTCCTAGTTCCTCCAGGTGTTCAATTAGGTCTTTTGATTTTAGCTCTTTCTTCTTTTTTTTTTTTTTTTAATTAATTAATTTATTTTATCTTTTTTTTTTTTTTACTGGGAGGTCCCAGGGATCGAACCCTGGTCCCTCCATATGGGAGACGGACGCCCAACTAGTTGAGCCACATCCGTGCTCTCTTTCTTCTTTGTTAATATAGGTATTTAAGTTTATAAATTTCCCTATCAGCACTGCCTTTGTTGTATCCCATAAGTTTCAATAAGTTGTGTTCTTATTTTCATTCCTCTCAAGATATTTACTCGAGATCTTCTGTTTAATTGTTCTAATTAGGTGAGTAGTGTGTTGAAGTCTGTAACTATTATTATATAGATGTTTGTTTCTCCTTTCAGTTTTGATAGAGTTTGCGTCATGTATTTTGAGGCACCCTGGTTAGGTGCATAGGCATTTATGACTGTTACTTCTTCCAGGTGGATTGTTCCTTTTATTAATATACAATGGCGACTTCCGGGAAGATGGCGGACTAGTAAGACACGGGAGTCTCTTCTCCAGAAAAATAGCTAACAGCCCTGAAAAAGATCTTCTAGGGTTTAAGACAGCAGGTGAAAACTGCACACCACCCAGAGGAGAGAGAGACGAAAGAGAGAAATCATGACGACAGCAGAACCGTGAGTTGGAACCTAGCGGCTGTTGCTGCTGGCACCTTCCCCCACAATAAAGACACTTTACAATTCTTCGGCCTCTGGGCCTGCGACTACAGACAAAGGGGACTCCAGGGATCTAGCACCCCAGGAAAGGGGAGAGAGAAGAACACAGCCTAAGGCTGACTCCTCTTCTGACCCATGAATTAGGTCTGCTGTGCCCCATGAGCCCTTCCAGGCCAGGTGAGACCACACAGTGGTTTGCCCTGGGAGCCAGCAAAGGACTGGATAAATCCAAGCCTTGCAATCTCCCTCTCTTCTAGCCTGGACTAATTGTTGAGGACTCTCCAGGAAAGGGGAGAGAGGGGGACATAGAATAAGGCTGACTCAACTTTTGACTCACAAATTTGGTCTGCTGTGTCCCAAAGCCTTTCCAGGCTGGGTGGGGCTGCGCCACTGTTTGCCTTAGAGCCTGCAAGGGGCTAAAGATATACAACCCTCCCAATCTCCTCTGCTAATTGAGACTGATTTCGAGGACTCAGAGGGGAGTGGAAATATTTCCTAGCCGGGAAAAGAGAGGGGGCTGCCAGAGAAGTCTGAGGAACTCTCTCAGAGAAAGTTTGAATTACAAGGTTCCTAGCCTCCAGACAAGAAGCTCTATCACATTGATCTGGTCGGTGTTGCAACAAATACACACTGACCAGGCATTGAACTGAGAGCTTCCAAAGAGCGCCATCTCCTGGCAGACCAAGGAAGTGCACACAAGAAAATTAAAAATAAGTAGGAGAGGCTTTTTCTGGCCTCTCTAGCCTCCCTGCCCAAGGCACTAGGAAGCGACTCTACAACCAATTACTAGGTCCAGTGCCCAGTTTTGAGCAACCAGCAGGACAATCTTAACAATCCAGGTTGAGCCAAAAATCAAAGAGCTGTGGTAACTCACAGCCTCCTGCCACTAAATCCCTATAAAAGAGAAAGACATAGACATCAGAGTAAACTACTTCCTAACCAGATGCCTAAACATCAGCAAAAATACGAGCCATACTAAGAAAATAGAAGACATGGCCCAAGAAAAGGAATACATTAAAGTCCCAGAAGAGATGCAGAATTTGAGAGAACTAATCAGCGAGATGAGTACAAATTTCCAAAATCAAATTAATGAGTTGAAAGACAATATAGTTAAAGAGATAAATTACATCAAGAAGACACTGAGGGAAAAAAAAGAAGACACTGAGGGAGTGCAAAGAAGAATTTGAAATCCTGAACAGAAAAGTAACAGAGCTTGTGGGAATGAAAGACACAATAGTTGGGATCAAAAACATATATGAGGCATATAACAGCAGACTTGAAATGATAGAAGAAAGAATAAGTGATACTAAAGAGAGAACAGCTAAAATTGAAGAGAGAAAAGAACAGAGAGAGAAAAAAATGGAAAAAATTGAGAAGGGGCTCAGAGAGTTGAATGACAACACAAAACACAACAACATACATGTCATGGGAGTTCCAGAAGGAGAACAGAGGGAAAAGGGGCAGAAAGAGTATTTGAGGATATAATAGCTGGAAATTTCCCAATTCTCAAGAAAGAAATGAACTTATATGTCAAAAAAAGCTCACCATACCCCGATCAGAATAATTCCAAATAGACCTACTCCAAGACACATACTACTCAGAATGTCAAAGATAAAAGGAAATTCTCAGAGCAGCAAGAGAGAAGCAAACGATCACGTACAAGGGACGTCCAGTAAGACTTAGTGCAGATTTCTCTTCAGAAACCACGAAGGTGAGAAGATACACGAATTGGTATGATACAATTAGGAAACTGAAAGAGAAAAACCGCCAGCTGAGAATTCTTTATCCAGCAAAACTGTCCTTCAAATATGAAGGTGAATATAAAATATTCACAAACAAACAGAAACTAAGAGAGTTTGCAAAAAAGAATCCACCTTTGCAGGAAATATTAAAGGAAGCCTTAGAACCTGAGAGAAAAAGGAGAGAGAGGCTTGGAGGAGAGTATAGAAGAAAGAATAGCAGAAAGGATAACCAAAAGAGTAAAAAGAGAGACAAAAATAAGATGACATATGAAAACCAAAGAATAAAATGGAGGAAGAAACTAGTACATTTACAGTAATATCATTGAACGTGAATGGATTAAACTCCGCAATCATAAAATACAGGCTGATAGAATGGATTTAAAAAAATGAGCCATCTATATGCTGCTTACAAGAAACTCACCTTAGACCCAGGGATACAAGCCGGCTCTACGTAAAAGGTTGGAAAAAGATACTCCATGCAAATAGTAACCAGAAAAGAGCAGGGGTGGCTATACTAATATCAGACAAAACAGACTTTAAATGCAAAAAAGTTATGAGATTAGAAGGCCATTATATATTAATAAACCAGGAAGATAAAAGTCATAAATATCTATGCACCTAACCAGGGTGCCTCAAAATATATGATACAAACTCTGGCAAAACTGAAGGGAGAGGCCGGGAGGAGCGGTAACGGCCAGCAGCTCGGCTTCAAGAAGGCTCTCAGCGCGTCGCGTCCTGCAGCACCGCCAAGATGCCCAAGAGGAAGGTCAGCTCGGCCGAAGCGGCGGAGAAGGAGGACCCCAAGAGGCGGTCGGCGAGGCTATCCGCTAAACCCGCTCCTGTGAAAGTGGAAGCGAAGCCAAAAAAGGCAGCGGGAAAGGATAAATCTTCAGATAAAAAAGTGCAACCAAAAGGAAAAAGGGGAGCAAAGGGAAAACAAGCTGAAGTGGCTAACCAAGAAACTAAAGAAGATTTACCTGCGGAAAATGGAGAAACTAAAAATGAGGAGAGTCCAACCTCTGATGAAGCAGGAGAGAAAGAAGCCAAGTCTGGTTAATACCATATACCATGTCTTATCAGTGGTCCCTGTTTCTCCCTTCTTGTACAATCCAGAGGAATATTTTTATCAGCTATTTTGTAAATGCAAGTTTTTTAGTAGCTCTAGAAGAAACGTTTTTAAGAAGGCGATTGGAATCCCACCTCATCCCATTTTTTTAAGTGTAAATTCTTTTTTTTAAGAGGGGAAATCATTTGCTGGTTGTTTATTTTTTGGTACAACCAGAAAATAGTGGGATATTGAATTATGGGAGGCTTTGACTGTCTTGGGTGTCAACTTAACATTCCCCTGGGGCTGGCAGTGTTTATACCTATAATACAACACATACTAAAGAGTGATTTGGAATCACAATCATGCATTTAATATGTGTTGAGCATTTTAAATTACTCCTATTCCCATGTTTTTTAGTGGACATGTTTCTTAAAACCACTTCCCTGATCTTGGCTCTCCCTGTCAGAACTCTACAACATCCTTGGTCGTGGTTGTCCAGTTTTTCTAATAACTTTGTTATGTGCTGTAAAAGATTGGAAATGTGAGTATGTAACGTGGATGGTATTAAATTGTGAATTAGTGGGGCTTAAAGATGTAACAGTTTATCAACATTTGAAGATATTGGTACTTGATATCCTCTTAAGGAAAACTTGCCTCCAAATTTTAAGCTGGAAAGTCACTGGAATAACTTTAGAACAACTACATGGCTTTTTAGGTTTTCGGTACGTACATTAAGAATTGTGTACAAATTGTTCATAATGTCTGTGCTGATCTTCAAAACAACCAATAAAATCTCAATTATGAAAGAAAAAAAAAAACTGAAGGGAGATATAGACATTTCTACAATAATCATTGGAGACTTCAATACCCCTCTCACATCATTAGATAGAACAACTAGACAGAAGATCAACAAAGAAACAGAGAACTAGAACAATATGATAAACAAGTTAGACCTAACAGACATATACAGAACACTGCATCCAAACTCAGCGGATTATACATTCTTCTCAAGTGCCCATGGATCTTTCTCCAGGATAGACTACATGTTAGGTCACAATACAGCTCTCAATAAATATAAAAAGATTGAAATTATACAAAGCACCTTCTCAGATCATAATGGAATGAAACTAGAAATAAATAACAGACAGGAGGGAAGCGGCTGTGGCTCAATCAGTAGGGCTCCCGTTTACCATATGGGAGGCCCCGGGTTCGGTTCCCGGGGCCTCCTGGTGAAGGCAAGCCCGCCTGCACGGCGTGGTTAGCTGACCCAGCGAGCACAAGCAGCAAGGGGGGGATAAATGAATAAATAAAAATAAAATCTTTAAATAATAATAATAATAAAATAACAGACAGGAAAAAAGGAAATTTGCAAATGTGTGGAGACTGAACAACACACTCCTAAATATTCAGTGGGTCAGGGAAGCGGCTGTGGCTCAATCAGTAGGGCTCCCGTTTACCATATGGGAGGCCCCGGGTTCGGTTCCCGGGGCCTCCTGGTGAAGGCAAGCCCGCCCGCACGGCGTGGTTAGCTGATCCAGCGAGCACAAGCAGCAAGGGGGGCGTAAATGAATAAACAAAATCTAAAAAAAAATAATAATAATATAAAATAAATAAATAAATATTCAGTGGGTCAAAGAAGAAATTGCAAGTGAAATCAGTAAATATATTGAGATAAATGAAAATGAGAACACAATTATCAAAACTTATGGGATACAGCAAAGGCAGTCTTGAGAGGGAAATTTATAGCCTTAAATGCCTTTATTAAAAAACAAGAAAGGGCTAAATTCAAACATTTAACTAAACAACAAGAGAAACTAGAAAAAGAACAGCAAACCAATCCCAAAGCAAGTAGAAGGAAAGAAATAATAAAGATTAGAGCAGTAATAAATGAAAACGAGAACAGAAAAACAATAGAGAAAATCAACAAAACCAAAAGCTGGTTCTTTGAGAAGATCAATAAAATTGACAACCCCCTAGCTAGACTAACAAAGAAAAAAAGAGAAGATGCAAATAAATACAATCAGAAATGAAAGGGGGGAAACTACAAATGACCTCACAGAAATAAAAAGAATCATGAGGATATTATGAGAAACTATATGCCAACAAACTAGACAACCTGGATGAAATGGACAAATTTCTAGAAACTCATAACCAACCTACACTGACACAACAAGAAATACAAGAACTTAACAAACCAATCACAATTAAGGAGATTGAATCCGTCATCAAAAATCTCCCAGCAAAGAAAAGTCCAGGACCAGATGGCTTCACAAGGGAGTTCTACCAAGCATTTCTAAAAGAATTAACACCAACCCTGTTTAAACTCTTCCAAAAAATTGAAGAGGAGGGAAAATTACCCAACACATTTTATGAAGCCAACATCACCCTAATACCAAAGCCAGATAAAGATTCCACAAGAGCCAGTTCTCCCAGCTCAAAAGGAGCACTCCCAGCCTAGACCAGCGGGCTGAAGTCTCACTTCAGACCCCCGCCATGCTGGCAATCAATTTAACTCCTGCCTGAATCCTGATCCGTCTCCGACCCTCTTTAACCTGGGGTCTAACATTTGGTGCCGAAACCCTGGAAGGCTTCGTTGAGACAGATCAAATCTGTAGCCATCCTCCACCTTGCCATTGCAGCTCTTTCATCTGACACCAGACACAGATTTGTCTTTGGCTGTTATTCAGGATTGGACCTTCTAACTCCAATCAAGCTCTACCAGGACCCTGCTTCAAGTGTGGTCAAGAAGGATGCTGGGCAAAAGCGTGCCCCAATCCCAAGGTTCCTCTAGGTCCATGCCCATTGTTCAGGGTTAAAGGACACTAGAATTTGGACTGCTCTCAGGCCCCAGGCCGGAAGGCTCTTGTCCCCAAAACAAGTCCAAACCCAGAGCCAGGATTGTCCCTCCCAGAATTAATGGGACTGACCACTGAAGACTAATGCTGCCTGGGCTCAGACGCCCCCACCATCTCCATCACCAAGGCTGAACCCAGGGCAACAACAGCGATAGCAGGAAATACAGTACCAGCCGCTGAACCAACATCTCAACACTGAAAGGGGGACAACAGACTCCAACACCGACCCGTAACAGCAGGAAGTAGCCAGAAGAATCTCAACGCCCCCACTCCCAAACCTTCCCCCTTTCAAACTTTTTAAAAATTTTCTCTAACCAAAGTTGGGAATGTTAGAATGTAACTTCTTGTCCCCTGAGTTTGTATGTGCTCAAAAGAATGTGCCACTGAGTTTGTACATACTCAAACACAGGATGTCCCGTTCCAGACCTTGTTTATCACCATCGCCACAAGGCCACTGAACATTCCTTCCCCAATGGGTCGGGCAGTTCTCAAAACAGCACACCCCACCCTGAAATAGCTTAGTACTTTCCCACCCTATATCTTCGTGCCACATCTAGGGCCTCTTCTATAAACCCGCCCAGTTCTCCCAGCTCAAAAGGAGCACTCCCAACCTAGACTGGTGGGCACCCCTGTCATGCTGGTGATCAATTAAACTCCTGCCTGAATCCTCAAAAAAAAAAAAAAAAAAAAAAAAAGATTCCACAAGAAAAAAAAATTACAGACCAATCTCTCTCATGAACATAGATGCAAAAAATCTCAACAAAATACTTGCAAATGGAATCCAACAGCATATCAAAAGACTTATACATCACGACCAAGTGGGATTTATTCCTGGTATGCAAGGCTGGTTCAACATAAGAAAAGCAATCAATGTAATACACCACATTAACAAATTGAAGGTAAAAAAAACCACATGATCATCTCGATTGATGCAGAAAAGGCATTCGACAAAATCCAGCATCCTTTTTTGTTAAAAAATACTTCAAAAGATTGGAATAGAAGAAAAATTCCTCAATCTGATAAAAGGAATATATGAAAAACCCACAGCCAACATCATACTCAATGGGGAAAGGTTGAAAGCTTTCCCTCTAAGATCGGGAACAAGACAAGGATGCCCACTGTCACCATTGTTATTCAACATTGTACTAGAAGTTCTAGCTAGGGCAATTAGACAAGACAAAAAAATTAAAGGCGTCCAAAAAGGAAAAGAGGAAGTAAAACTCTCACTGTTTGCGGATGACATGATCCTGTATTTAGAAAATCCTGCAGTATCCACAACAAAGCTACTCGAACTAATAAATGAGTTCAGCAAAGTGGCAGGATACAAGATCAACACGCAAAAATCAGTAATGTTTTTGTACACTAGTACTGAACAATCTGAGGAGGAAATCAGGAGGAAAATTCCATTTTCAATAGCAACAAAAAGACTCAAATACCTAGGAGTTAATTTAACCAAAGAAGTATGGGACCTATATGCAGAAAACTACAAAACAATGCTAAAAGTAATTTAAAAAGACCTAAACAAATGGAAAGAGAGTCCGTGTTCATGGACTGGAAGAATAAATATCAAGAAGATGTCAATCTTACCCAAACTGATTTATAGATTCAATGCAATACCAATCAAAATCCCAACAGCTTACTTTACAGAATTAGAGAAGGCAATTACGACATTCATCTTGAAGGGTAAGTGCACCCCAATTGCCAAAAGCATTCTAAAAAAGAAGAGTGAAATGGGAGGAATTTCACTGCCTGACCTTGAAACCTATTACAAAGCTACAGTGGTCAAAACAGCATGGTAGGGGGACAGGTGTGGCTCAAATGGTTGGGTGTCTGTCTCCCATATAGAGGGACCTGGATTCGATCCCTGGGATCTCCCATTAAAAAAAACACAAAAAACAGCATGGTACTGGCATAAAGATAGACACATCGATCAGTGGAATAGAATTGAGAATCCAGAAATAAACCCTCACCTGTACAGTCAACTGGTTTTTGACAAACCTACCAAGCCCACGCTGATGGGAAAAAACAGACTCTTCAACAAATGGTGTTGGGAGAACTGGATATCTATAACCAAAAGAATGAAAGAGGACCCCTATCTCACCCCCTATACAAGAATCAACTCAAAATGGATCAAAGATCTAAATATAAAAGCCAGGACCATAAAACTACTAGAAGAAAATGTAGGGAAACATCATCGAGACCTTTTAGTAGGTGGTGGTTTCTTGGACCTCACACCCAAAGCACGTGCAACAAAAGAAAAAATAGATAAATGGGACTTCCTCAAAATTGAACACTTTTGCACCTCACAGGACTTTGTCAGAAGGGTGAAAAGGCAGCCAACTCAATGGGAGAAAATATTTGGAAGTCACATATCTGATAAGGGTTTAATATCCAGGATATATAAAGAGATGTTACAACTCAACAATAAAAAGACAAACGACCCAATTAAAAAATGGGCAAAAGATTTGAATAGACATTTCTCCAAAGAAGAAATACAAGTAGTAAAAAAAAAAAAAAGCACATGAAGAAATGCTCAACATCATTCATGATTAGGGAAATGCAAATCAAAACTACAATGAGATATCATTTCACACCTATCAGAATGGCCACTATTAAAAAGACAGAGAACTACAAGTGTTGGAGAGGATGTGGAGAGATAGGAACACTTCTTCACTGTTGGTGGGAATGCAGGATGGTACAGCCACTGTGGAGGACTGTTTGGCAGTTCCTAAAGAAGTTGAATATAGACTTGCCACGTGACCCTGCAATACCACTACTGGGTATATACCCAGAAGAACTGAGAGCAGTGACACGAACAGACATCTGCACACCGATGTTCATGGCCACATTATTCACCATTGCCAAAAGTTGGAAACAACCCAGGTGTCCATCAACAGACGAATGAATAAACAAACTGTGGTCTATTAACACAATGGAATATTATGCAGCTGTAAGAAGAAATGAAGTCATAAAGCATATGACAACATGGATGAACCTGGAGGACATTATGTTGAGTGAAGCAAGCCAGACACAAAAGGACAAATACTGTTAGAATGCGTTACTATAAACCAAATATATTGTGTAACATTGTTTGATTCAAAAAAATTTTTATATGTATTCAATACATTTAATTGAGAAATGTATATATTTATTCATCTGTGTTTACTTTTTGTTTTTAATTGTTTATATTTACAATTATTAAATGTACAAATAAAAAAAAAGATTAAAAAAAAAAAAAAGAAAAAATATATAATGGCCTTCTGCATCTCCTGTAATTTTTTGCATTAAAATCTGTCCAATATTAGTATAGCTACCCTGCTCAGTTTTGGTTACTATCTGCATGTGTAGCAGTTTGATATTGTTTATGAATTCCAAAAATGGATATTGGATTATGTTTGTAAATTGGTCTGTTCCTCTGGGCACATTAGATGATATTGGTTTCAGAGGTTTCACTTTTACTTGATTAAATTATGATTACGGCTTTGATTGGGCCACAGCAGTAGGATGTTGGGTCCCTGCCCCCTTGGTGGGCGGGAACTCAGAGCAAACGACATGGCAGAGGAGAAAGTGAGAGTTTGATCCTGGAGTCTGGGAAGTAAGCACACAGAGAAGCAGATACGTGAGAAGGCTCCATCAGACACGGCAGAGGCCCTGGGAAGAGGGACAGGCCATTTGCCTGACAGTTTACAGCTGGCCTTGTGGAGAGAGCAGAGCAGCTGAGCCCAGAGAGAAACGAGCCCCGGGAGAGAGACAAGACTTGTCCCAGCCTGCGGCTGAAATTGGGAGAAGCTGGGACCACAGAGCCTTAAGAGGAAGAGGAAGAGGAAGACTGAACCCTTGCGGACATCACCCGCCATCTTGTGTCAACACAGGGCAACAGACTTTGGGTGAGAAAATACCTTTTATGGTACCTTGAGTTGGACTCCTTAGGGCCTTGTAACGTAAGCTTCTACTCCAAATAAATACCCTTTATAAAAACCAACCAACTTCTGGTATTTTGCATCAGCACCTCTTTGGCTGACTAATACAGCATGGAATATCTTTTTCCATCCTTTCGCTTTCAGCCAATTTGTATACCTGGATCAAATGTGAACCTCTTGTAGACAGCATATGGATGGCTCATGTTTTTTTATCCATTCAGTCAGCCTATCTCTTTCTCTCTCTCTCTCTCTCTCTCTCTCTCTCTCTCTCTCTCTCTCTCTCTTTCTTTATTCTAGAAGAATGGCAGGCAAGGAGCCACATCCCCAGCCGGGCAGGCAGGTGGGCCAAGCACTTGTTTGCTGAGGATTTTTCAGGCTTTCCCACCTCAGGGCCTGGTCAGTTGGCAGGAAGCAGGACAGAGGTCACCTGAGCTCAGACCACATGTCCCTGTTAAATACATCAGTTTTTAAATCAATCTTTGTTCGAAATCCAGTGAATTCCAAGACTAGTGCTCACCAGCAGAAGGAGAATTCCCAGGTGAATGGAGGAGCTTCTCTCCCTTCCAGATCCAGAGATGGCCTCCACTTTCAAACCCCAAGAATGTAAGCTGTCAAAACAAGAAGGGCAAAGCTATGGCTTCTCCCTGCGAGTCAAGGACACTGCTGGCCCCCTGATCCGATGGCTGGGCAGAGAAGGCTGGCCTCCAGGATGGACATAGAATTCTTAGGCTCAGTGGTGTCTGTGGACCAGGAAGACCATGTGCAGGTTGTGGATCTGGTCAGAAAGAGTGGACATTCAGTAACTCTTCTAGTTCTGGATGGGAATTCCTATGAGAAAGCCATTAAAAAACAGGTTGACTTGAAGGAGTTGGGTCAGAGTCAGAAGGAGCCAGGTTTGAGTGATAAGGAGTGGAGACCTGGACTCAGCTCGGCTGTGCTACCTGGTGAAGGAGGGGAACAGCTATGGCTTCTCTCTGAAAACTCCCTGGTAAAAAGAGAGTGTGCATGACTTGATATAATACCTCAAGGTGTGGTTGTGAAAGCTGATATCCTAGCTGATGATCACTTGATTGATGTGAATGGAGAGAATGTAGAAAATGCCAGCCATGAGAAAGTGCTTGAAAAGGTAAATAAGTCAGGAAGCCATGTCACATTTCTGCTGGTGGATAGGAGACAGATACATGCCATAGTGAGCAGAAGATAAAATTCAGGAGAGAAACAACCAGTTTGAAAATGCTACCTCACAAGCCCCAGGTTGTAGAGACCAAGAAGGGAAATAATGGCTATGTGTTCTACCTGAGGGCAAGCCCAGACCAGAAAGGTCAAATCATAAAGGACATATATTCTGGAAACCCAGCAGAGGAGGCTGGCCTGAAGAGCAGTGACCTGGCAGTTGCTGTCAACGGTAAGTCTGTGGAAGCCTCGATCATGACAGTGTGGTGGAAATGACCAGACTTCACTGTTGGTGGTAGACAGAGATGGACAACATGTGTAGATTGGCTCATTTTTCTCCATTTCTGCACTATCAAAGTCAAGAACTGCCCAATGGTTCCGTCAAGGAGGCTCTTGCTCCTACTCGTGCTTCTCTGGAGGTCTCAAGTCCAGGTACTGCAGAGGAAGTAGGAGATAAGAAACCTAAACTCTGCATGCTGCTTGAAGGTGGAAATGGCTATGACTTTCACTGAAATGTGATTCCGAATCTGCCAGGCTCACTCGTCAAAGAGGTGCAGAAGGGCAGCCCTGCCGGCCTGGCTGGGCTGGAAGATGACAATGTCCTCACTGAAGTGAATGGGGTAAGTGTTCTGGATGAACCCTCTGAGAAGCTGGTGGACAGAATAAAGAGCAGTGGGAAGATGCTGTACTCTTGGTCTGTGGGAAAAAGGTCTATGATTATTTCCAGGCTAAGAAAATCCCTATTGTTTCCTCCATGGCTGATCCATTGGCTGCCCCCCTGGATAGAGCATGACTTGTGTACTGCAAAAGAATAAGCCCACAGTACGGCCTCTTTCTTCTTCCAATTCTGAAGATACACAGATGTGATGAGAATAAATAGTGGCTTTGGCTGGTAGCTGTTTCTGGGAATTTACTAGAAATCCATCTCAAGAAATGAGCTGCCATCCATTTCCTGTCCGTGCTAGAGAAGAACTCATCTGGAAACCAGTTCATCATGTATGATTGTCTTCTGTTGTTTTTTGTATTAGGGGCAGCTATTACAGATGGCTTATTTATGGTCCCCTTAGAAAAAGCTAAGGCAGGAGCCAGCTTCTTTACATGTGATCTCTTTCCAGCTTCAATTTAACATTTCCTTGTATGGTTATAACTCTTATGGCTATAGGCTCTGTGTACACCAAAGATGATTTATCACTCTGTATATGTGAGAGCTGCTAATTAAAGTATTTGAGCAGATAACACTATTAAAATTATGCTTTGCTAATAATAAAAAAGTTTTACATTACATAAAAGTTATATAGAAAATGTAGGAGATTCTGATATACACCACCTATCCCCCTCTCCCATTTTCCCCTATTAATCTGTTAACTTATATCTTTTGATTGGGGAGTTTAATCCATTCACTATCAATGATATTATTGTGAATGCATTATTTACTTCCACTATTTTATTCTTTAGTTTTCATATATCATACCTTATTTTCATATGTCTTTTTACTCTTTTGGTTATCCTTTCTGCTTTTCTTGCCTTCTACACTCTCCTCCAAGCCTCTCTCTCCTGTCTTTTACTTTCAGGCTGTAAGGTTCCTTTTAATAGTTCCTGCAGATGTGGATTCTTTTTTTTTTTTTTTTTTTCAAACTCTCTTAGTTTCTGCTTACTTTTGAATATTTTAAACTCACTTTCATGTTTGAAGGACAATTTTGCCAGATAATGAATCCTCAGCTGGCAGTTTTCGTTTTCAGTATTCTAATTGGGTCATACCACTGTCTTCTTACCTCCGTGGTTTCTGATGATCTGCACTCAGTCTTACTGAGCGTCCCTTGTATGTGATGGTTTGCTTCTCCCTTGTTGTTCTAAGACTTTTCTCCTTGGTGTTTGACTTTCTGAGTAATATGTGTCTTGGAATAGGTCTGTTTGGATTTATTCTGAATGGAGTACTCTGTGCTTCTTGGACATGTAAATTCATTTCTTTCATAAGAGTTGGGAATTTTTCAGCCATTATTTCCTCAAATACTCTTTATACCCCTTTTCTCTTCTCTTCTGGAATTCTCATGTCACATATGTTGTTGCACTTCATGTTATCATTCAACTTCTTGAGCCCCTGCTCATTTTTTTCCATTCTTTCCTCTCTCTGTTCTTCTCTCTCTTCAATTTCAGCTGTTCTGTCATCATCTCTTATTCTTTCTTCTAGTCTGCTGTTGCATGCCTCTAATGTGTTTTTTAAACAAATCAATTTTATTGATACATATTAATAAAGCATACAATTCATCCAAAATGTACAATCAGTGGTATTTGTTATAACCACATAGTTGTGCATTCATCACTCCAATCATTATTAGAGCATTTTCAGTCCAATAATAAGAAAAAACAGACAAATAAAACCTCTACAGCTCAATAAGCACCTCTAATGTGTTTTTAATCTTGCCTATTGTGTCTTTCATTCCCACAAACTCTGTTATTTTTCTGTTCAGGTTTTCAAATTCTTCTTTGTGCTTGCCCAGTGTCTTCTTGATGTCCTTTATCTCTTTGATCATATTGTCTTTCAACCTGCTGCTTTGGTTTAGGAGCTTTGCAGAGACCTTGTTGATTCGTTGTGTCAAATCCTTTGTCTCATATGGTACTTTGACATATTCCTATGCTTGGGCCATTTCCTCCATTTTCATGTATAGGTTGTAATGTTTTTCTGATGTCTAGGAATCTGATTGTGATGGGGAATTTACTCTGATGCTCAATGTCTCTGTCTTTCATAGGGATTTAGTGGTGGGTGGCTGTGTGTTACTGCCATTCTTTGATCTTTGGTTCAACCTGTCCTAGCTCTTTGGGATTATCACTGTTCAGTTGCTCAAATCCAGGCCCTGGACCCAGAAATGGGTTGCAGACCAGCCTCCAAGGGCCTTGGAGAGGGAGTTTGTAAAGGCCCCCAAAGCCTCTTACTTACTCTAATTTCCTCGCCTGCACTTCCGTGGTCCACCAGTAGCTGGCGATCTTCGGGAGCCGTCTCCGGTGGAGGCCTGGCTCGAGTGGGTTTGCTGCTACCCGGGCCAGGGCAACCAGAGAGAACCAGGCTGCTGAGAGCCTCGCGCCAGGCCTTGTCAGAGGCAGCGCTGCAGCCTCTGCTGGCAGCCCCCCCCCCCTTTTCCCTGGTAGGAGATAATTCCTCTCCCCAGGCAGCAGAGAGGGAGGTTGAGAGGGTCAGGTCTCTTTAGTCCTGAGTCTCTTTATCCCCTTGCCGGCGCCCACGGCAAACCACGGCGCGGCTGCCCGGCCTGGAAGGGCTCGTGGACGCAGCAGGCCAAATCTGTGGGTCAGGGGCCGAGTCAGCCTCAGGCTGCCTCCCCCTCTCCCCCTTTCCTGGGGACCCAGAGGCCCAGGGGCCCAAAGGCAAGAGAATTCAAAATTGTCTGCTGGCGGTGGGGGTGGGGAAGGGCCCGTGGTGCAGCCGCAGCTTCTACTCACAGAGTTTCCCTCTCAAGATTCTTCCCCTTTGCCCCTCTGGCTTCTGGGTGGTGTCCAGCCTTTCCCCGGTGTCCCAAACCCCAGAACGTGACCCCCAGGCTGTTCCCGCCTGTCTCCTGCTATTTGCGGGGAGAAGAGAGCCCCGTGTCTCTCTAATCCTCCCTTTCCGGAGCCCGAGTTGGTTTCAAGGAGGACGTTCCCGCAGGAAGGTCTGCCCCGCCGAGGGTCCGGTAACGCTGCGTGAGCAGCTGGACAGGAGCCGGCTCCCCCCACGCGGCCGGGGATTCTGCGGGGTGGGCCGGCGCGGCGCCCGCAGGAGAGGCCGGGCTGGAAGCCGCGCTCTGCCTTGAGGCGGACCTTCCACGAGAGTCCGCGCTTCTCCACTGCCACATCGACCTCGGGGCTCGCGTCTCTGCAGCCATGGTCCCTGAGAATGCCCACCTGGTGATGTCACTTGCCGCTACCGCCCTTGGACGGGGCCCGCACTCCATGCGCAGCCCGACTTCGCGCACAGGCTCTTCCTTCCTCCTCGTCCTGGAGGTCACCTGCCCTGGAAGCCCCCAGGACCCGCAGCCCTAGGAGATGCTCCCCCGCACGCGCGCCCTCGGGCTCCCGGCCGGCAGCTCTGCTCCGGGTGGGCGCAAACCTCCCCGCTGGGGTCGGGTCTGGAAGAGAGGCCGCCGAGTGGCTCCGGCGGAAAGGAGGGCTCTAGGCGGTGAGCAGAAACAAGCCAAAGGGCGTGGAAGCAGATCTGGACACGGAGAAAACCCGGAGCGGTGAAGCACGTCTCCACCCGCGCAGGACGCGATTCCCGCAGTGTAGTCGTGGTACCCCAGCGTTTTGGCGCTGAAACCACAGCCCCTGGGTCCAAAGCCTGTACCTGCCACGTCCTGGCTGAGTGCGCCTAGGCACATTCCTCACCTTTCTTTCTTTTTTTTTTTTTTTTAATTGAATGACATCATATTTATTTAAGTGTTATGCTTTGAAACTGCCTAAGTAAAGTGGATAGCTTTACATTCATAAAAATGCACACATGAAAGGTATACACGGCAAGACTGGAAATTTCCTTCAATAACTTTATTCTTTACCTTTCTGTGCCTCAGTTTCCTCATCTGCGAAGTGGGGGTGACAGTAGTGTCGCCCTGAGTGCAGGGGTTGTGGGGTGAGTGAGTGGACACGTGAAGGACTGAGGTCAGGGCCGGGTGCCAGCTTGGTTCCGAAGCAGGCTAGTAAAATAGGGAATCAATAGATGGATCTGGAACCTGGCAACAAGTCCACGTGGACATGGATAGCCCGAAGATGGCTGCTGGAAGACCCTCCCGAGAAATCCCATTTGGAATGAGATTTCCTGGGAAGCCAGAAGCCCTGGATATTCTCCAGGGGCCTTATCGTTGGGCCCTCCCCCGGGATTGATGAGTGGGGTAATCAATCAAAACAGCAAACAGCTGGGACTCCTCCTGTGCCATTAGCAAAGGGGCAGAATAATTAATGGTTTAAAAAGCAGGTGCAAAGGCGGAACAGTCTCTCTCTTGCCTTCTGTGCCCTGCTCTTACCGTGTCGCCCCACAAGGATCAACGTGCAAGTAAAACCTGGGCATTTATAATCTACAGTGGGAAATTGTGGTCGAATCGGTCCTCTTTATCACTCTTTAGCCCCTTCCTCTCTACCTGGGACCCGTGATCTGTTACTTTCTCCCATTTCTCTTCCCTCCCTACCTTAATAAATCACTGGCCTAATCAGTGTGGCTGCTCTTGAAATTCATTCCCTGCAGTCTAGCCAAGGACCTGGACGAAATCCGGTTACAGTACCTCTCCCGGTGCCACCTTCCTAGGTCTTTGGTTTCAGGTGCAAGCAAAGGGAAAAGCAAGAAACTTCTTCCGCGATCTTTGGCGGAGATGTAAAATGCAGCGCAGGACTGCAGCGCCTTCTGCTTCAACCTGGGCAGCGCCTGCTCTGGAGCGGGGCGGGGTCAGCGCCGCCAGGTGTCCCCGCCAGGCCACTCGCCCACTCGCTGAGCAAAGGAGAGGGGAGGGCGTTTATCAGAGCCCAAGGCTCCAGTGACGCGTATGTGCAAACAGCGCTCCAGAACCCAAAACGAAATCCTGGTGCTAAAGGAGAGGCACAAGCGGGCTTTGGAGGAAGGCGAGCACGCAGCCCCCTTAGCGCCCACTTGCGTTTAGAGTTGAAGAGGGCCGTGATAGCCCACTCGAGGGGCAGCTTGTTTTCCCTCTGAAACACGAAGCTTGGAATAGTGCGATTCTGTTACGAGTAGACTTTTTTTAAACTCCACCTTGAGGTTGCGGAGTGGATACTCAGAAGTTGACATAGTCCCACCCTCAGCAGCCTTGGGGTCTCCCCTCCCCCCCCGCCCCCTTTTTGGGGTCTGAGAAGACTCCTGGGTAGAGGTGGGACTTCAGCCAGGCCAGGCTTTGCAGAGCTGCCATTCAGCCCCAAACTGCCCAGGACCAGCAGGGGCTCAGGCCTGGGCGGCTTCCCCGGACACCTTGGCAGCCTTCTCTGCTGGGGCCGCGGCTTCCGTCTCAGCGAGACAGGGCTGGGGTCCCACTTCCTCTCCTTCCTGCAGAGCAATGGGCGCTTCATGCAAACTGGCCCACTCCCTTCAAAGGCTCCTCCACCCAAGTGCCAGGAGATGTGGTCAACCCAGCACAGAGGAGCGAGGAAGACACACTGCTCTGTTCTGCCGGCGCTCCGTGCCCTTCAGACTCTGCCTCTAGAAACAGCAGGACTTGTAAATGTAGCTCATTCCCTGGAAAAACCCAAGTCCTGCCTAACTGGCATTTTGGTTGCAATGACATGGGCAACAGAAGTTCTTAACTCCCAATTCTTCTGACTCACAGCCTTTTGTTGTCTCATTCTGCCACTCCATGCAGTGGTACAGAAGGAATCAGAGGAGTGTCACAAAGCCTCATTTAGGCCTGCTATTCTAAGGCATTTGGGGTGGAAGATGGATGCAGGACCCCTCTTTATGCCAATTGCCAGAGGGGACTGCTGTGAAATCAGAATCCAAATCTCCTGGTAAATATGGAAGCAACCTAGTTTCCATCTATTTTTAAAATGACTTTTCAGTGACTGAAGTCAGAACAGCCAACACTGTAACACACAATATGTCATTTAGCTCAGTTTTTATACAACGCGTGTCCTTGCAACACTCCTGTTTTCTACGTGTATTTTCAATTCCCTTTGGCACAGCGCCACTCAAGTCAGTGCCTGAGATTGTGGGGTGCAGCTTCCTGAAGTGTGCTGTTCTGGGAAGTGAGGTGTAGGAGGAATTCTTCCAGTGTCCAGGGAAGCTTCTTGCTCCAGCATTAAAAATAAACACTCTCCGTGCTTCCGTTCTCTTGCAGTCAGAGAAGCTTGACAGCCGGCTGTGTGGGGACGAGAGCAGGAAGGGGCTGCCCAGGCTGGGACCAGGTCAGCCTGCTTGGATGAGGGCGCAGAGTCGCGCTCACGTCGGAGAGGCCACACCGAAAGGCCTCCGCAGCGCAGAGCCAGGTTCGGAGGCCACTGCCGCGTTTGGAGAGTTGAACTGATGAGGTGCGTGTCCCTGCGCACGCCTTAGAAACCGGACGCCGTGGCCGTGGCCTGCGTCGTGCCCCATGGCAACCAAGGAGGCTTCCTAGGGCTCACGGGGCCCCTGCCCAGCTTATGGTGCCAGCTGCTGAGTTTTCAAAGCAAGTATTTCCACAGTACGTTAATCTCAGTCACAAAGCCAAGAATGATGTCTGTGTGTGCGTGTTTTGGTTACTGGATAAGGAAAAGTAGAGAAGAGCCAGAGCTCGTGCAGTATTCAAGCAAAGGTGCGTGTTTATGCCTTTAGGCTGCAAGGTTTTAAATACAGCATTTTAGTCGTCTGGGTTCCCCGGAGGGTGCACGCTCCCCCCAGGCTCTTCCAGCGCCTGCACTCAGCCTCCCGTGGGTTTGGCTCCATCCTCATCAGTGAGTAGGTGGAGGGAGAAAGTTGGATCCCTTCTTTTTGCAAGGCTGTTCTGTTCTGCAGGAACTGCCTGCAGGCTCCAGGTTTTTTGCTCCTTTCCACAGTGAAGGAAGAAGCCTGAAAGGAAGCTCTCCTGATGCAAGCGGGTACAGTGGGGAGCCCTGGGCCCTCCTCCCAAGCGGCCCCTCTTATGGGGACGCTGGTTCCTGTGACGTATGTCATGAGACCGAGGGTCTGATGTGTCTGTGAGGGCACTGGAGGAGGGAGGGGGACCCGGCAGCTAGGAAGCTCATTTATAAGTGCCCCATTTAAACAAATGTTTTTGTATTTCTTGCAAGATCAGTCCCAATGTATGGGACAGTGGATGCAAGGTCTGTGATTACCGTTGCCCCCCATAACTTTGAGAGGCTTTTGTTGGCACCGTTTGTTTTTGAATGCTTTGGGAACTAAGCTTCCAAGGAAAGTGAAGACACTGCAGTAGGGGCGGGCTGGGCTGGAGGAGGGCAAAGCTGGGCTCTGTGGCCACAGGGCTCTCATGACCACTGTGTGCGAGAAACTCGCGGTCACTCAAGCAATAGCAACGCCTGAAAACCATACAAATATCGCTCGTAGCAACCTCAAGAACTAACACGTCTTTAATACTTTTGCGTACACGTCTACCTGGAATCCTTGGGTCTCGGGCAGCATGCTGTAAGTGTATCAGAACGTGGAGAGGTGTGCACTTGCACGTTTAGTAAGTAGCTTAACTAACGGAAGGCCCTTCAAGGAAGGAGGCTGTGATACCAGCAGCAGCAGCTGACGTTGGGGCCTGCTCGCTCAGCGCCAGACACCGGCCGCTTCTTTTATTCCCTCAGACAACCCTGGAGGTAGGGCTGGCAGCCCTGCTTCACGGACGAAGCCGCTGAGGCTGCGGGAGGGTCTGCACTTGTCCAGGTCCCCCAGCTGCAAGCGGCCGGGCTGAGACCGCCCGTCGGCAGTTCTGCTGCTAAGTGCTCCTTGGGGCTGCACCTGGTGCCCCGCGGAGGTGGGGCTGCCCACTCTCCTTGCTCACAGAATCTGGTTTGGAGCAGCCAGCACCCTGTTCCTCGGGGGAGGTGGGTCCCTCCTCGCAGGTTAGGGGTCCAGCGGTCCCATCCTTGCTGGTGCCAGGTTGAGAGGAGTGAGGGCCACAAGACGAGACCCTCCTTGCCCTGGCCTGGGCCTGCTGCTTGAAGAGGTGGGGCACGGCTGACGGGGACCCCCGGCCCTGGGGGGAGGGAACGAGCCTCCAGCCTGTTCTCGGCAGCCCTGTCAGCCTTTGACGCCAGGAGCAGTCAAAGTAAATACTCCATTTTGGGGGTAGGGTCGCAGAGCCAGCAGCGCCTGGCCATGCTCCTTGCCACTCTGCTGCCCCCTTACCTGTGGGCACGGAGCGCTTTGGTTAGAGTGCGGCTCAGAGGACTGCATCCTGCGGGGCAGCCGGGGGCCGCTGGGCAGCCCCTGCACAGACTTTGGCCAGGGTCGGCAGTACCCCATTTGCACATATAAAGCATCTAATTTGTGTGTCCCCAAAGATGGCGGGGAGCGGGGCAGGCTATTTTCTGGCAATTTTTCTTTCTTTCCTTTTCCTTTTCTTTTTTTTTTTTTTTTGAGGTTCTGGAGCCGGAGATTGAACCCAGAACCTCTTATGTGGGAAGCCGGCGCTCAACCGCTGAGCCACATTGGGCCCCTCTGAGTTGGTTTTGCTTCTTTGTTCTTTCTTCCTTTTTCTTTTTGGAGGCACAGGGAGCTGAACCAGGGACCTCCCATGTGGGAAAAAGGCCCTCAGATGCTTGAGCCACAGCCACTCCCTTTTCTGGCAATTTTCCTGTTGCAGGAGAGGTTGTTGGTCATTGATTCTGGAACCAGGCACTGGGGAGCCGGGCACGGGGGAGCCGGGCACTGGGGAGGTGGGCACATCGGGGTGCTGGGCACATCGGGGTGCTGGGCATTGGGGAGCCGGGCACGGGGGAGCCGGGCACGGGGGAGCCGGGCACTGCTGTGTTTGCTCTCACAAATGGCATGTTTCTTCACCCTCACAACGCTCTCCGGAGGTCGCTCCTCCCTTCACGAGTGAGGAACCTGAGCCACTCTGCGTCTGTGCAAGGGTCCCACCTCTGTGGAGGGCACGAGTGAGCCCAGGGTGGGCTCGCTGCCACAGAAACGGCAGCACATAGGCTTCATTTCAGAGCACGCAGGTTTGGGCCATGGTTGCAGAACCAGCAGCATCCGCATCCGCCCTGAAGGAGAGCCCACACCTGGGGATGCCGGCAAGCTCCGTGGGCAAGGCACACGGCTCAGGGCCCTGAGCATTTCCACGTGTTCGATCTGTCCAAGTTTGGAATCTGATCACCCCTCTCATGCCTGCACTTTTACTAGTGCACGACTTCAGTGTATACTGCGACCACCTGGCGCTGGTAAACCATATGATGTGGTGGATCTGCGGTGAGGCCGCACGAGTCCCGGCGCTGCGGCTGCTGGTGCGGGGAGTCGGAGCCTCTCCACGCAGGAGGGGGTGTTCATTTCCCTAAGGATGGGAGCACACGTCTCCCAAAGTGACCTTCCGCTTTGCCGGGGAACCTGAGCGCCGAGGTGGTGCTGTAGACGCGCCCCCCCCGGGCCGGCTGGTGCCCGGGCCTCGGGGGCTCGAGCGTGGGGGCCCAGCGCGGCTCCCCACCGGCGATTTTCCCGGTGCTCTCTGCGGTGCAGAATCTCTGGCTCCCCTAAGACTCCAGACCCTCTTGGAGAAACAGGTCCAGTTTTCCGCCCATTCTATTTGCCAGGAAGGAAAATCCAGGTTTTACACGGGAAACCTGAGGTGCTTTGGAATCTGTGGGCCACCTGGAAAGGGGAAGGGCTGGATGTCGATGGGGTTGAGTGAGGGGCCTCGCCCTGGACAAGGGGAAGCAGGGACAGAGGCCGGGGGAAGGGACCGAAGGGAGGGCTCAGCAGAGGCAGCCTGGGAGGGGCGCGGGGAGCACCCCACAGTTCTAGATATAACTTTCTCTTTCTGTTCACAGAAGCAATACATGTTCTTTGTTGAAAAATCTAGACAGTATATACCAAGGAAGCGAAGGGGACAAAAGCCATGTAGACCCACCTTCTGAGGAAAACCACTATAAGCACTGGGTATATTTCTTTCCAGTCTCTTTTCTATGAAAGTAAATACAAAATGGGAACATGAAGCACATACCTGTTTATTTAACCAAATTTTTATTTGGGAACTTTCTCAAAATTGCAAGTGCAGTGCAAAAACTATTTTTCCCCTAAACCATTTGAGAGACAACTGCTAACCTGATGCCCCACAATGATTGCTTATGTATGTTTTAAAATGTGTATTTCCTACAACAAGGACATTTTCTTGCAAAACCACATTAACCACCAAAATCGGGAAATGAGCACTGATATATTAATACCACCTATATTAGTCAGTATTCTCTAGGGAAACAGAAGTGACAGGGGACTTTTGTAAATATTATGAGATTTTTAAACTAGGAATTGGCTCACGCGACTGTGGGGGTGGGCAAGTCCGAATTCCTCAGGGCGAGCTGCGAGCTGGGAGCCAGCTGGGAGCTGGCTGGCTGAAGTGGGGACGGCAACGCTCTCTCTTGTGGGTTCCGGTGGTTCCAGCCTCTGGCCCCTCCCTCCGTGGCTTTCTCTCTGAATTTCATTCTCTTATAAGCGACTCCCGCTGGGCCACACCTTGACTGAGAGCCCCTTCCAATGTCCTTCCGACTGTGGAACACACGAGTGGATCAGAGCTGAGAATATGTTTTTTGGGGTACACACAGTTCCAAACCACCACACCATAATTGTAGGGCCCAGCACAAACGAAAATGTGGGGTCCCTTGTTCAAAACCTCCAGCATCTCTCCAGACGGTGACAGCAGAGCAGCCGACTCATCCACCCTGGCGCCACGTGGGCCACCGACCCCTCGGAGGCGTTGCCATTTCTCCCAGGGATGTCCGTCACCGCTGCAGGACCCAGTCCAGACCCTGGCACCTTGTATTCCTGGGGTAAGCTGCACGTGGTCATGGTGCAGAATTCTTTTCTTTTGTTGAGGAATTTTGTGTCCACATTCATATGAGAGATTGGTCTGTAGCTTCTTTTCTTGTGATGTCTTTGTCTGGTTTTGTCATCCAGGTAAATCTGACCCCCTAGAATGAGTTGGGAAGTCTTCTGTCCTCTTCTATTTTTTTTTTAATTGTTGTTTTGTTTTGTTTTATTTTATTTCTTTTTATTTTTCTATTTCCTCTTCTATTTTAATAGGACGAGTTTCTGAAGAATTTATTCAATCCTCTTTAAATATTTGGAAGAAGTCAATAGTGAATCCATCTTCGCCTGGGCTTTTCACTGTGGAAAGTTTTTTGATTACTAATTCAGTCTCTTCACTGGTACAGGTTTATTCAGATCGCCTGTTTCTTTTTGGTCAGGTTTGGTAGTTTGTATGTTTTTAGGAATTTCATCTAAGTAATCTAAATTATTAGCATACAATTGTTCAGAGTATTCTGTTACATGTGATCCTTTTTCTTCCTTTAAGGTCAGCAATAATGTTCCCTTTTTCATTTCTGATTCTATTATTTATTGTTATACATATTACATCTACAAATTCCACAATACACTGTTGTAAGCAATACTTCATATAATTTTATATTTTTTAAAGAAGGCAAGAGAAGAAAAGAGAGCAAACATATATTTATAGCTTTAATTGACCTTATTATTTCTGGTTCTTTTCATTTGTTTTTGGGAATCCAAGTTATTTCCTTAGCCTAGCACACCCAAGCAGCCACCTACCTCCTTTGTGCTATTATTGTCAAATACAATAATTTCTATGTTTTAGGCCCAACAAATATTACATACATATTCTTTTGTATAATTGCTTTTTAAATCATTAAGTAAAAAAGAAAAAAATGTGCATACTTATATGTCTTTTATAATAATATAATTACCTTTTCCAGTGCTCTTTGTCTTTCTATGTAGATTCAAATTACAGCCTGGGGTCACTTGCCTTCAGACTGAAGAGGTTTCTTTAGTACTTCTTGAAAGGTGGGTCTATTTCTGTTTATCTGGGAATGTCTTTATTTCACCTTCATTTTGAAAGATGGTTTTCCTGGATATCGGATTCTTGGTTGGCAGTTTCTTTCTTTGAGCACTTTGAATATTTTGTCCTACTGCCTTCTGCCCTCCATTGTTTCTGGTAAGACATCAGCTGCTAATTTTATTGGGGGTCCCCTAAGTGGTGAGTCATTTTATTTTTCTTGTTGCGCCAAGATTTTCTCCTTGTATTTGTCTTTCAGCATTTTTATTGTGTCTGTGGATCTCTTTGTGTTCATCCGGAAGCAGCTAGACAGGGAATCAATAGATGGATCTGGAACCGGGCAAGAAGCCCACGTGGACATGGATAGCCTGAAGATGGCAGCTGGAAGACCCTCCTGAGAAATCCCATTCGGAACGAGATTTCCTCTGGAAGCCTGGAGAAGCCTCAGCTATTCTCCAGGGGCCTTATCGTTGGGCCCTCCCGGGGGATTGATGAGTGGGGTAATCAATCAAAACAGCAAACAGCTAGAACTCCTCCTGTGTCATTAGCAAAGGGACAGAATAATTAATGGTTTGAAAAGCAAGCACAAAGGCCTTTTGCTCTCTCTTGCCTTTGTCCTGTTCTTGTTCCTGTTTGTGCCCTATTCTGGGTTCTTTGCCCCTGCCTGGATCAATACACAAGTAAAACCTGGGCATTTATAATCTATAATGGGAAATTTTACCACTCTTCAGCCCCTTCCTCTCTACCTGGGACCCATCATCTGTTATCTGTTATTTTCTCCCATTTCTCTTCCCTCCCTCCCTTAATAAATTACTGGCCTGACTAACCTAACATGTTCTTGAAATTCATTTTTTGCAGCATAGTCAAGAACCTAGATAAAATCCAGTAACATATTTTGGCGAGCCAGCCAGGAGGTTATCGGTGAGTGAAACTATGGCCTACAGCCTGTTTAATGCCTTTTTTTGGTTACCCATTTTAAAGGGGTTTGCCTATGAGCCCCCACAGAATGTAACCCCAGGAGGAAAGAGGCCAAGGCATGGGAACTCTCTACATCTGCATTGTGTGCCCAGGCTTGTGAGATCTGACCCCAGGCAGGAGGTCAGGGGCACAGGGCAGGGGCCCAAAGCAGGGCCCTGCCGAAACAGAGGTTCCCCCGGAGAGCTCTGGGCACTGCAAAGTCCCTTTTTCGAGCCCTCTTAGTAGCTGAGTCTGGTGGCAATGATGGCAGTGACTCAGACCTGGGGGCTTGCGGAGCCTGCCTGCATGTCCATGCCTTTGCAAACCAGGCTTCCTGTCGACCACACCTAGCTACCTGGTCTGGGATGGGGTGGGAAGGTGGTGGGCAGGGCCAGGGCTCCTTCATAATTAGCTTACCCACATTTTATCTTCCCACTTCTTACTACTGAATTTCTCATTACTGGTTTGTGTTAAAATGCTTTGGAATGTCTTAAAAACTGTAAAACTGAAAATGCATTTGATAGGGAGGAAGTTATTGCCTCCAGGGCCCCAAAGCCTGTTAGCTAGAACAATTATCTCTAATCACTTAATGGCCTTTTGATGGCTGGTCTAAGTGGGAAACTACCAGACAGTAAATTCTTACAACTAGGAAGGCTATTAAGACCTCTGTAAGAATAGGAAGCCTTTTTTGCTGCCCCTTCTCCAAGAAAGAGCAATATTCAGCTTGGAAGCCATCCCATCTATTCGGTCTGTCTTCCAGGTCCAGAATGGCGCTGGAAATGCCCAGTGGCAGGGTCTCTGCGATTCCTGGGGTGGCAGGAACCAGAGAAGTAACTCTGAATGTCCCCCAAGACTTGGCTTGGGTACTTTGATTCAGAGAGCAGCCAAACGTCACCTGAGACTTAGCTCAGGAGCTTCTGTTTGGGGAACATGCCGTCAGCCTCGGACCCTGGCATGGAGGGGTGCCGGGAGCCAGAGCAGGAAACTGAACAGCCCCCACTCTTTGGCCCTTCTGCTCCGAGGGCAGCCAGATGTCCCCTGCGATCTCACTCAGGCACTTTGATTTCGGTAACTGCCTCAAAGTCTCCCACCAACCCATCTTGGGCACTTTGGTCTGAACTTCGGAGTTTTCAGTCATTTCCCAAGACCTAGGTCAGCCACAGAATGCCCATTGGCAGGGCTCTGGATTAAATTCTCAGGACGCAGAGACCAGAGCATCAGCTCCAAATTATTTGGAATGATAAATGTTTTAGTCAGATTTGGATTCTGGAATGCCAAGTCAGTTGACTAAAAATCGTGTCTTCATTCTTCCTAGAATTATGGGCATGGTCCCCATGGGAGTGCCTTCTCAGAGATCGGGAAATTCTGCCCACTGCTGGTCCACATGGCCACAGAATAGCCGAGAGCACCCTCTATTCTAGATTATGTGCAGAGGGACATTGAACATGTTAAAAATCCTGGTAAGCCTCATTTTCTAAGTAGTTAATGAACGTGCTTAACCCAGGTATCCCTCTTAGCCCTTGTCCCAGAACCTGTCCCACTCATACCCTGGGGAGGACTGGCAAACCCACACAACATCCTGCCAGGGTTAAGCATTTCCCACCAGAAGGGAAACAGCAAACGAGGGGGCTAAGACCGACTTCAGCTTAGCCCCTTTGAGATGGTCCATGGGCAACCTCTCCTCACCCAGGACCTGGAAACCAGGTTCTGATCAAAACTTAACAAGAAAACAAGCCTCTCTCTCAATTAGAGCCAAAATGGAAGGAACTTTACTCTGTAGTTCTGATCACTCCCACAGCTATTCAAGTTAAAGGAATTTCCAGCTTGGTGCGCTTATCTCGGTTGAAGCCAGCTACCCAAGGAAGGGCCAGCTCACCAGGAGCACCTGATGGGAGGCATGAGTGCCAGCCATCAGACGAACTGAAAGACCTCTTCAAGAGACAAAGCTAAGCAGTGTCTGTGTCAAAGCCACCTGCCCCCTCTCTCTCTAGCCCAAACACCTATTGCTAGGGGGAGGGAAAACCCGACACCCCTTAAGAAATCTTGTCTGTTTTCAACGCCTCTTCTCATTCCTCTCCTCTACTACAGGAACTGGGATTGGCAATTCATACCTAACCCCACTGTCTACTGCAATTTCTCCCTAGAGCTAACCAACAGCATAATATAACTTAAAGAAGAATGCCGTTTCCCACCAACTTCAAGAAGATGCAGCCTCTGCAGGCACCTGGCCTTCTCTACTCTTGTGGTCCAATATCCTCTTAGTGGGACCATGTATCCTCAGAATTCTAATCAGGTTTATTTCTTCCAGAACCAACATCTTGTTATCCATATGGGGACTTCATCCAGCTTTGCCCAGGATGCCAACCGAGATGGAACAGCCAGAGGGTTTTACACCTTGTCAGGCAGGGCCTCCTGCCCCTAACAACAGAAGTAGTTACAGCAGAAGGACCATCTCCCTTCAGCACCCCTTTAAGAATAGAGGTGTGAACTCTCTGAGGGGGGAATGAAGCAGCTAGACAGGGAATCAATAGATGGATCTGGAACCGGGCAAGAAGCCCACGTGGACATGGATAGCCTGAAGATGGCAGCTGGAAGACCCTCCTGAGAAATCCCATTCGGAACAAGAGTTCCTCTGGAAGCCTGGAGAAGCCCTGGATATTCTGCAGGGGCCTTATGATGAGTGGGGTAATCAATCAAGGAAATAGCTGGGACTCCTCCCGTGTCATCAGCAAAGGGGCAAATAATTGATGGTTTAAAAATCGAGCACAAAGGCCTCTTGCTCTTTCTCCCTCTTGCCTTCGGACCCCTGTTCTGGCTTCTTCACCCCCACCTGGATCAATATGCAAGTAAAATTTGGGCACTTATAATCTATAATGGGAAATTATAGTCTGTAAATCGGTCCTCTTTATCACTCTTCAGCCCCTTCCTCTCTACCTGGGACCCATGATCTATTATTTTCTCCCATTTCTCTTCCCTCCCTACCTTAATAAAATCACTGGCCTAGACACAAAAGGACAAACACTGTATGAAGGACAAACACTATATTTACTATGAACCAAATATATTGTGTAACATACTGTTTGATTAAAAAAAAAATTTTATATGTATCCACTACATTTAATTGAGAAATGTATATATTTATTCATCTGTGTTTGCTTTTTAGTTTTTAATTGTTTATATTTTCAGTTATTAAATGTACAAAATAAAGTAAAAAAAAAAAAGTAAAAAAAAAAAAAAATTACTGGCCTAACTAACCCGACATGTTCTTGAAACTGATTTGTTGCTGCATAGTTAAGAACCTAGACAAAATCCAGTAACAATCCTACTGGAGTTCTTTGGGCTTCCTAGATATGTAGATGATAATTTTTTAGTCAATTTTGTAAGTTTCCAGTATTTCTTCAAATATTTTTCCTGCTCCTTTCTCTCCTCTCCCTTTGGTCTTCCTAGCATTCGTATGTTGGTGGATTTAACAGCATCCTATGTTTCTCTGAGGCTCTGTTCATTTTGTCTTTGTTCTTTGGATTGTGTAATCTCTATTTTTAAGTTCAGTTATTCCTTCTGCTAGTTCATATCTAATGTTGAGTCCCTCTAGTGAATTTCATTTCCATTATTGTACTTTTAAACTCTAGAATTTCCATTTGGTTCTCTTTTTTATAATTTCTATCTCTTTTTTGATATTCTCTATTTGATAAGACATCATCATCAAAGCTCTTTTCTTTAACTATCATTTCCTTTAGTTCTTTAAATATATTTATAGTGACTACTTTGAAGGCTTTGTTAAATTCAGCCTCTGGTCATTCTTATAGGAGATTGCTGTTGCCTGCTTTTTACCCAGCGTATGGCTCATACTTTCCTGTTTCTTTATATATCCCATTCTTTTCAACTGGACATTTTAGATGACGTATTGTAACAGCTCTGGGGTCTCCCCCCTGTGGTGGCGTGAAGCTATTTGCACCCCAGAAAAGCACTTTCTTAAATGAGACAGGTTAGTATAGGGAATGAGGGAAGATGAGGGAAGATGTCCTGTCACAGCTGGGACCCTGCCCGGAAACCCCCTGCTACTAAGCAAGCCGGAAAGGCCCCACCTGGACCCCGGCCACGAGGTCCCATTTGGAACGCTTTCTGGGGTCAAGGGGAAGCCTCAGATACCTCCAGACAAAAGGCCTCCTCATCCTCAAAATGGCAAAGTTTAGAGATGGAGGCCAGCGTTGCCACGGGTGAGAATGTGGGGACCTGGCCAGGGAGCTGCTCGTGGTGGCAGACACTTCCGCATCTTGTGATGGCATCATACAAATCTCACAAGTGAGACGTGTGTGCTGCAACCCAGACATTCACAGAGCCAGAGCCCGTGCAGAACCTGCTGAAGTGTAAATTAAGTCTGTAGGAAATCACCTGGGCCAGCGTCAGCATCAGGGTTTGATGACGGGCTCTACTTGGGTAGGATGCTGCTGTTAGGGGAAGCTGGGTTATGCGTTATGGGGCTTTTCTGCACTATTTTTTACACTTTATTGTGAGCCTATATTTTTTTAAAAAATGTGTTGTTGTTTTTTTTAATTCGCACTCTAAGTCTGTTGGATGTAAGTCTCCTAGATTACTTGAGGGTATACTTAATATCAACTTCCCCTCTCCTCTTTCTTATTTTATACAACAGCGAATCACATCTGCTTTGGTCCTTAGGAAAGAGGTTGAATTCAAAGTCCTAACCTGGGAATTGGTTACAGAGCAGGAACTGCAATGCGGAAGAAAGGAGCAGGCCGGGTGAGCTTTAGTGCTGGGAGCTACCAGCAGCTTCTACTTTAAGGGGAACCGATCACCGTATCTGGCTTCTCCGGGCCACAGCTGATGGTGGCTGACCCCCCAGCCCGATGGTGTGCTGTGGATCGAGTTTTATTCTGTGCATTCTACACAGCTACCCTGAGCACAGAGGAACTGATGACCCAGGCTCTGCTGCCGCCAGCCGTGCCTGGACAGAGCACGGAGCTGTCTGCAGTCTCTTTGCTGGGCCACCCACCCTGCGGGGTACAGCAAGGGCCTGTGGTGTTTACAGGCCCCTCCCCTCTGGGGCGCAAAGCAGGACTGCGCTTTCCTAATCAGGCTGTGAGATTAGGGCTGGCCAGAGGCTTAATCATCGATGTGAGACCTCGGCCTAGAGATCCTTCCTGCTGTGGAAACTGCTGTGGAAACGGGGGGGCGGGGGGTGCGGACAGAGGTGCTGTGCGACCTCAGGCCTGAGCCTCCCTGGGGGTCGCTCGGGCACAGGGGACCGTTACTTCCCGGCAGAGCTGACCTGACCAGTCTGCAGGGCTGCTGTGAGGGTTAAGGTAGGGGCAAAGTGCTCTCTGCAGGGTGAAGCCTGATCCTTTAAGGGCATCTTCCTAATGGGCTATGAGAATCAATCCTTTTTACATTTTTTTTTCATTTTTGTATTAGTTTTATTTTTCCCCCATATACCCAACATTCTCCCCCCTTTCCACTCTCCCCTATTAAGAACATTTTACATGCTGATGGTACATTTGTTGCAACTGATGTACAAACACTGAAGCATCGCCACTAACCGTGGTTAACAGTTTACATACGGTTTACATTTCGCACTGTACACTTTTACAGGTTTTGATGAAATTTAAAATGGCCTGTATTCATTATTGCAAAATCATGCGGAACAATCCAACACCCTAAAATGCCCTGCGTTCCATCTCTTCTATTCTTCCCTCCCCTCCCCTTGGAACCGATGGTAACCACTAAGTTTGAATTTTTGAAGAATAAGATTCAGTTACTGCATTAATATGAAAAGTTTGACATATTGATCTGTTTTCTTTTATTAGGCACTGCCTTGGTTCTCAAGAGATTCTTGCCCCTCTAACTGAGAACAAAGCACGACTCCCCAGAACGGGAGTTTGACATTTTCTTGTTTATTGTGTGGGTCTCCACCCACTGATATAACACGCTATGACAAGATGGACACTTACATATTCCACGGAAGCCTGCCCCACGTGCACCCCACCGCATACCCCCCACATCCAGCACCCTACACCAGTGACCCTCCCCTGCCGTATTTGCCAAAAGAACATTCCCAACATTGTGGTTTTAACCCCAGACCTGCAAATCCCCAGAGTTCACCTGCTCCTTCCCCATCCCTCCCCCCAGTTCCATGGATAGTCCAACCCAACCCCCCTACCCACCCCCCCCACAGACCAGCACGGCCAAGCCCAATAGCATCCCTGCACCACTGCCACGCTCATCCACTGCACAACTACACCTTCCCACCTTATCGTAGATTTTGCCCGTGTGGGCATTGGCTCACCACCCTCTACTCCCTTTCTGTCTTCTGCAAACCTGTCATCCAGGCTCCAGCTCTGTGGTCTGCTCAGTTTGCTTAGTTCATGTCAGTGAGGTTATGTCACACTTGTCCTTCACTCAACATAAGGTCTTCAAGGTTCATCCGTGTTATCCCGTGTGTTAATACTGCAGTCCTTCCCACAGCTGAGTAATATTCCATTGTACTTATATACCACAGTTTGCTTATTCATCTGTTGATAGGCATTGGGTTGCTTCCACATTTCGGGAAGAGCGAATAATGCCGCTATGAACATTGGTGTGCATATGTCTGTTCGAGTCACTGCTTTCAGTTCTTCTGGGTATATATGCAGCAGTGGGATTGCTGGATCATACGGCAGTTCTATATTTAGCTTCCTGAGAAATTGCCAAACTGTCCTCCACAATGGCTGCACCATTCCACATTCCCACCAGCAGTGGGTAAATGTTTCCTTTCCTCCACATCCTCTCATTGATTTTTAGGAGGTACCAGGGATTGAACCCCGGACCTCCTACATGGAAAGCAGGCACTCAGCCACTGAGCTACACCTGCTCCCATCCATCCTTTTCAAGCTGATGGAGCAGGAGCTGCGGCTAACTGACCTCCAAGACCACACGGGTAGGAAGGCAGAGGAGATCCCAGATTAGGAGACACTCCTGTGTAGTTCTCTGACCAGCTACTCTCTCAGGCCACACTAAGGTGGGCTCAGCACCCAGACCTGACAGTGTTGTTGTGCAGCCCTGATTCAACCCTGCACTATCGACAAAGGACACACGGACTTCTTCCAGAACTGCCAGCACCCCACCATGCGGCAGCAGCCGGCTTCCTGGAGGGCCTCACCTGCACAAGCAGTGGGTGGCGCTCAAGCCCACCTGCAGAGGGCAGGGGGCCCAGGCGCCGCAAGTGTCTCCCAAACGGTCCCAGGAGGAGCGGTGGCCCCCAGGCTTGGTGAACCCCGGGCCAAGCTAAAAAGCGCATGAGTACAACCTCAAAGAAGGGGGGTTTGGGGGGTGGGGCTCCGAAGCAGAGCAAAACGCCGTCCTTGCCCACAGGTCTGCCTGCAGGTGAAGGCTGACGGCTCTGGAGCCAGCACAAAGCACAGGCCTCGTGGGCTTTGGCCCTGGGGGGCTTCCACGGAGAGACGGGCCAGGGCCGCTCCCTGTTGGCGCGTTCGGTTCCTTGGCCTCCGATTCTAGAGCCTCAGGGCCCGTTGTGCGCCTTCCAATGCAGATGCAGCTCCTCTTGGCCTGCGGGCGCCGCGCTCCAAGTTATATAACCTCTCTTGCGGGCGTCCGCCCCCGGAGCCTCGGCCTAGCCCATTTTGGGGTGACGGTTCCCCTGAACAGTTTTCTCTACATCCAGGTCTGAGCAGACTTGCGTTCTGACCCCCGCCACGTCGTGCTATAGAGAAACGGTTTTCCGACTGGTTCACGAGGGACTTGCGTCTTCGCCCCCCGCCGTCACCCCGGGCGTCCGCCCGGCTCCCGCCTCTTCGCTGCTTCTCCCGCCCCGGCAAACTTGCTCCTGACGGGGAAGCCTGGGAACTGTGCGGGGGAGCGCGGGCGCGAGGCGGCGCTGCACCTGCCGAGCCCCGCACCTGCTCCGGCGCGCAGGTGAAGAGGAGCCCAAGCAGGGTCGCCGACTGGGCTTGGGAGCGCGGGAGTCGGGTCATGGTTCCGCAGACCCCGGACCAAGGCGAGGCTTCGGGCTAATCTTCCAAAGTTGCAGAGGCGTTCCCGGGCTTTGCGCGCGGGCTTGGGGAGAATTCCCAGGAAGCTCGGCGGAGGCGGGGGCGGGGAGCGGTGAGACCACGCTCCCGGACGCCGGGACGCGCGAGCTGCCAGAAGGTGCCCAGGCAGGGATGGGCCCAGGCGGGAGCTGGGCACTGGCGGCGCGGCGGGACCCTTGGAGGGGTCCCGGGACCTGGGCGGGAGCGGAGGGGAGTGGGCGCGCTCCTTCCGCTGGACCTGGGCGCGCTGCGTGCACCAGGGCTGGGGGAGACAGGGAGGAAGGGGAGAAGGGAGTGCGGAAGGTGGAAAGGGAAGGAGTTAGGGCGAGCGAGGGCTGCGGGGGTGGGAGTAGGAGCAGAAGAAGGGGGCGGCCCGCAGTGGGGGGCCCCGGCTGCCCGGCGTGGACGCTGCCCAGAGGCGGGGCGGGCTCGGCCCCTGCGCGGAGCGCGGCGGCGGGGCGGGCTCATCCCTCGGCTGCTTCCTGGAGGGTCGGGGCCTCGGGAGGCCTCGGTGACGGCGGTGCCGCCTGAAGGCGCGACGCTGCCCGAGCGCGGCTCCAGCTCGCCCTCGCCGAGCCAGCCCGGTGCCCGCGCGGGCACCCGCCCTGGGCCGCCGCGTGCGGGAGGGGTGCGGTCTCCGGGACCCGGGCGAGAACCCGGGGCGAGCCGGGCTAACGCCCCCGAGCTCAGGGAGCACGGCTGCTTGGACCCCAGCCCAGGTGCGGGGTCTCCGAAGCCGCGGGCGTGGCCGCTGTCAGCCTTTCCCCCGGCCAGAGCGGCTCGGCGTCGTGGCGCCTCCGCGCAGGTGTAGCCAGGGGGCGGCGAGAGCTCGGGCCTGGGAGGGGGGCAGGGGGAGAGGAGAGAGGTGCTTGGGGGTGGGGGAGGAGGGGGAGGGGCAGAGGCGCTCCGGCCTGGGTTTGGGGGCATGGCACCCGGCTCCGGGTCAGCGCTGGTGGGCGTGGAGGCCTGGGGAGGCGCTGCGCCTTTTCTCAGTTCTCCCTCCTGAATCCTGGTCTCTGTCCTTCGCTTGGGGTTTAAAGGTACGGGGAGGATTTACCGATGGGAACTTTATCTTAAGAGGTGGGAGCTAGACGCCCCACAGTCTGCAGAAGATTTCTTCACCTTTTCCGTGACACCTGCCCGCCTGCAGTAAATGGCACTGTCCTTCAACAGTTAGAGCGCGCCCCTCTCATAGGAGAGCTCGCCGGCGGGGACAGCGCCTAACCGTCGGCGGCTCACCCGGGCTTCGGGGACGTAAGGGGCGTCCCCGAGATTTGTCAGTGGCGGTTGGAGCGGAAAGGTCTGCAGAGCCCTTCTGCTGGCGGCATCGGGGTCGAGATCTCATCCATGCGGTGGCAGGGATCCCCACTCGCTATCTGAAGGCTCCGGAGCCAGATGTGTTAGAACTCGGAATCTTTGGGTTTAGAAATGGGATATGTACGATATACTGGATGTTATATAATGGCCCCAGCAGGCTCTGGGCAGAGCCCATAATTAAACATGCTACTCTTTCTGCAGCAAAACATGAAAAACACACCAAGTGGATAAATGATAATAAATGGCTTTCTATCAGGTCAGGTCAGGTCTTGCCATCAAATGAGTAAAAACTTGGGGTTTCCAGAGCCTTCTGCAATTTGGAGTTGTGGGATCCTGAAGACTTTTCCTTGAAACAGGTAAGCTGCAGGTGCTTGCTAAATCTTTTCACGCCTGGGTTTCAGATTTGCTTTAGCAAAGTACTTCCTGATGTGAGTCTTATTCATGTCTCTACTTCTGATTCTTTAAAAGGATCATAGTTGTCAGCTGTGTTCCAGCACTTTCACTTCCACCCTTTTCATTGTCAGTTTCATATCTACCAGCTGAATGCTTAGTGTTCATAGAAAGTCTAGCGTCTCTTCTTTCTGGTCCTCTCTTGCCCACCTTTCTTTCTTAAGGCCCTTTGTTGATTGTGGGCTCTGCTTGGGGCACTGTCACCATTAGGGACAGTGTTGGGTGGGGCCTTGGGGCGGAGGGCGGGAACGGATAACTGGTGTCCCAGGAAATCCACTGCCCAGCCCCACGTGTGCTGCTGGAAAGGACAGTGTCCCCCTCCTTTGCTTTAAAATATGTCTGCATTTGTTGAAGTCTTGGTGACTGTGTTAGCATATCAGTGGCATAAAGTCTTTAAAACAATCTTTGCTTTCTTGACAGATATACTGAGCGGGGAAAAATGACTGAAAGCCCAATTTGGGAGCAAGTGGGGACCAGCTTTGTTCTCCTTTATTATCGCCACTTTGATGCGGACAGGGCACAGCTGGGCGCTTTCTATGTAGGTACCAATGAATGTGATTGAAGATCTTTGTTCTCACTGTTGATCAGCACGAGTCACAAATTTGATTTGGGTTTCTGTGGCTTAGGGCTCATGATTATGTCACCGGGAAGATACTAATAAATTATTGACTCCAGTCTTTCTAAATACCACCCTTTGTTTTTCAGTTTGGACAAACTTTGAGTAATAGTAGTCTGTGTGTTTCAGTTTTGTATTTTTCTAAGGGGATGAGGGAATAGGATTCCCTTTATGCTGAACAGTCCTGTCTTGTGAGCACAGAATTGGAGGCATCTAATTAAATTAAATGTGATGGCAGGGATGTGTATTAACCGTTTTCCTTTAAAGAGTAATCCTGCGTAATTTGATTTTTAATTTTTTTTTTAAGATTTTATTTATTTATTCATTTATCCCCCCCTTGCTGCTTGTGCTCGCTGGGTCAGCTAACCACGCCGTGCGGGCGGGCCTGCCCTCACCAGGAGGCCCCGGGAACCGAACCCGGGGCCTCCCATATGGTAAACGGGAGCCCTACTGATTGAGCCACAGCCGCTTCTCCGATTTTTAATATTTTAACATGTCATTATTACATATCACAGGAATTGAAGTGAGTGTATTGGATGAACACCCATCATGTACTGAAAAAGGGGAATAAGAAAAGCAAAATTGTATCCCACCCCCCAAAGAAAAAAAGCAACTCCATTCAGTTTCTTGGGATCCTCAGCTATCCCAGAGCTCTGATGTGGCAATAGCTGGAGTTTTGTGATCACTATTACTTCGGGAAGTTTATGTTTATTTTCTGAACCCTGATTCTTATGAAACTATCCCCTGGATAAATGAAAACACCGGAAGGGATGTAATTCTCATTTTGAATTTTTTTTTCCAAATGCTTCTTTTTCTTTTTTTAATTAGTGAAGTTGTGGGTTTACAGAATAATCATGCATGAAATACAGGATTCACATACATCACCCTATTACTAACACCTTGCGTTGGCATGCTACACTTGCTACAATTCATGAAAGCATGTTTCTATAATTGTGCTATTTAATTTCAGGTTCATTGTGTAGTGCAGTTCCATGGATTAAAAAAAAAAGATTTTATTTATTAATTAATTTATTTATTTCTCCCCACACCCGTGTTGTTTTTCACTTGCTGTGTCTGTCTGTCTTCCTTGTGTCTCTAGGAGGCACCGGGAGCCGAACCTGGGACCTCTGATGTGGGAAGGAGGCACCTAATCGCTTGAGCCACCTCCGCTCCCTGCTTTGTTGTGTGTCTCATGTTTTTCCTCCCTGCGTCTCTTGTTGCGTGATCTTGTTGTGTTAGCGCACCGTCTTCTTTAGGAGGCACTGGTGATCTCTGTCCCTGCTTTGTTGTATCTCTCATTATGTTTTTTCTTCTTGTGTCTTTTGTTGTGTCAGCTTGCTGTGCCTGTCAATTGCTCCAGCTTGCTGTCTTCTTTAGGAGGCACCAGGATCTGAACCAGTGACCTCCCATGTGGTTGGCGGGAGCCCAGTCGCCTGAGCCACATCCACTTCCATCCATGGATTTTCAAAAAATTTTTGATTCTATTGCCATATATCCAACCTAACATTTCCCCTTGTAACCAAATTCAGATATATATTTCAGTACTGCGTATTTTGAGTCACAGTGTCGTTCTCCCATCACCACCATCCATTACCAAAACATTTCCATCGTTCCAAATAGGAGCCCTACATTTTAAGCCTGAACTGCCCTCTCCCTACCCCACCTGTCCCCTGGTAACCTGTGTTCTAGATTCTGACTCTCAGAGTTTTCATATTCTAGATACATCCTTTTAAAAACTTTACACTAGTCAAGGCAGGTATCCGTGAAGGCTCGAGTCGCCTCCCTCTTACGAGTTCACCTTCACGTTCTTCACCTTATTGCTTTATTCTAAAACAAAAACAAGAAACCCCTCCACCAGCCCTTCCCGAGGCGAGGTCTGCAGGCAGGAGCAGCAGCCTGCCCTGGGAACCTGTGGGAGCTGCAAGTCCTCGGCCCTCCTGCACGGCTGCCGCGGCAGCCCGGCAGGGCTGGGCCTCCCGGTGGCTCTCAGCAGTCTCTTCCCTGACCGACGCGCCATGATCCCCTACGAGTTTCTTTTCCCCTTTCTCCACCTTCCTTCCTTAGGGTCCTTAGCAGTGACCTGTCGTTCTGCAGTAGGTTTTTCTGAGCATCCCCCAAACGAAGCTTTTCTGCTTCAAGAGTCACAGCTCTGCTCTGCTCTGGGACCTCTCATTTCTGTGGCCACTCTCTGCCCTTGCTCCTCACCTGCAGCAGGTACAGGTAATAGACCAAAGGAGCCTGGCAGCCATGGCCCTCCACTGGCTTTAGAACAGGGGCTCTTAAGGGGCCCGTGAGCTTGGATTGAAATTCAAAAAAACATTCTTGTGGGGACATGTTGGTGGGTGTGACATATTTATTAAATAATACACAGCACAGTGTGGACTTAGTAAGGGGGTCCATGGTTTCCACCTGGTAAAGGGGTCTGCGGAACAAAAAAGGTGAAGAGCCCCTGCTCTGGAGGCCCTTCCTGTGATGGGTGGAGCTGCCGTGCCTCTGGGTCCCCCTGCAGGGGTTTTGCCATCAGATGCCTGCCCCTAGTGTGCCCCTCAAGGTCAGCCTCCCGACACGTGCATGACCGCAGGTGCCAGCTGCATGCCTAGGGCCGTGGCCGGGGTGGGGCGAGCTGCACTCAGGCCTGTAACGCCTCACGGTGGAGCCCCTGGAAAGTGAGAATCCCAGTTCCTCAGCAGCCGGGACATCTAGGTCACGCCCCACCAGGCTGCAGACAGGCTGAGTGAGTCATCTTTAAAATCCTATATTCATGCCACCCTAAGATAAGAAAAGATGTTTGCTATTTCTGCTGCTTTAGGCTTTGAAGTTTCCTTGATGTGTTTGCAATGGGATGGCCTAGAGCTCGTCTAGCTGGCAGCACTGCCAGGCTGGAGCCTGGACCCTGGGCCTTTCTGATTTCACTCCCTTTTGCCCAGGATGAGATGTGCTTGGGCCTGTCATCCCGGGAAAACTGAATGCCAGTGCAACCATTTGCTCCAAGAGCGGAAAGTGCTGGGGCGGCAGGGGCTCCTGTGCACAGTTCAGATCTGGGTGGTGGGAGAGTGAGCTCCGGAGGCCTGGAAAAGCCCAGAGCCTGCACTCCGTGAGCCTGGAGTGGGTGCACGACTTGGCCCCCCCGAGCCTCAAAAGAACCCGCCTGCAGCAGAAATGCTCAGCGGCCCGAGCCGAGGTAGGAGCTGTGGTCAGCCAGCCCAGGTGCTGGGGGCGTGGATGGGCGGGGCACCCACCCGGGCTTGGTGGTCTATTTCTTAGCGTAGTTTAAAATTTTTATTTTTTAAAAGATTAGAGGCATATAGAACAAATTCAAAAGGTGAATTTTAAATCTCTTCCCCACCTGCAGCCGCCCAGTGCTACCCATTTCTCACATACCTTCCCAAGACAGTCGCGCAGGTACGAGCATCTGTAGACTCCTTCCTGCAAACCCACCCTCTCTGCTCCGTGCTTTTTTCACTTAATGGTGTATCTTCCAGATCTTTCCTCATCAGATGATGAGAACTGCCCCATTCTTCACTGACTTCATTCTATGCTTTTGTCCTTGCCTGATGGAAAAATAGGTTGTTCCCAGTATTTTACTCTTGTTTTACACGGAGGTGAAGTGCTCAGTGGTATAGATTCCTAGGAGCAGGGTTGTCGAGACAAGCGTGCATTTGTCCTTTGACAGATTTGCCAGTGTCCCTCCATAGAGCTGTATTACTGCATCTCCCCACCAGGAGTGTCAGAGAGGGCTGATTTCTCCACCTTCTTGCAACACATTATGTTACCAAGTGTTTCATTCTTTTTTTTTTTTTTTTTTTTTTTTAATCCAGCATATCTTTGCCATTCCAACAGGTTATCCTGATAGTGAAAAATGGCTTTTCACTGGAGCTTTAATTGCCATTTCTCTCATAATGAAGGCCCATGGTCTTGTTACAGGTTTAAAAGTCTGCCTTTTCTGAGAATGATCTGTTTTATAATTAATTAGCTGTTGAAGGTTCTTGTATCTATAAGGGTTAGAGATATTTTCTGTATTTGCCTTTTATCTTTTGACTTTATGGCATTTTTGGCCTTACAGAAATTTCTTTTAATCTTTTACTCACTGGGTTCTTTTTTCTTTTCAATGGCTTCTGGGTTTTATGTTCCACTTGGAGAAGCTGTCCCCCATTCCATTATTATTTAAAGAAATTCTCCCATGGTTTCTTCTGGTAGTTTTCTGGTGTCACTTTTTAAAAAAACATTCTGTTTTGAAATACTTTTGAACCTACAGGGTAGTTACAAAAATAATACAAACCACATACAGAGAACTCCAAAATACCCCTACCTCTGCCTCCCCTATACCCAAATCCACCAGTTTTAAGATTTCTGCCACATTTGCGTTATCCTTCTGTCATCTGTTCACTTGTCTGTCTGTCTATATCTCAGTCCATTTCCTGAACACTTGCATGTTGTTTACCTCATGTTCTGGAACACGTAATACTGCCATGTACATTTCCTAAGAATAAGGATATTCACTTATGTAACCACCTTAAGTGCAATTATTAAGTTCAAGAAATTTGACATTGATATAAAGCTTACAGTCTATATTCCAGTTTTTTCATATACCCCAATAATGTCCCTCTGAGCCTTTTTTCCTCCCTTGTTAGATCGCACCCAGGATCACGTATTGCCTTTAATTGTCACTGTCTCTTTAACTGCTCTCTTTTTTAAATTGTGGGAACACATAGACAATATAAACTCCGCATCTCAGCCACTCCCGAGCACCCCCTTCACAATGCTGGGGTGCCCTCACCACATTACTGAAGCCTTCCCGTCGCTGCCAGGGGAAGCCTTACATCCGTTCTGCATCGCTCCCCACTTGCCCTGGCAACCTGTACTCTCATTTCTAATTTCTCTCTTTGTGCTCATGAGCGTGCATATTCTCTGATACTTTCTTTTGTAGTTACCATGGGGCTTAAATTCCACATCCTAGATCTGTAACAGTCTTGTTTGCTTTGATGCCAACTCAACGTCCCTAGTGTACACAAACTATGTTCCTGTCCCCCTGCATCCCCCACCTCTCTGCAGTTCCTGTCAAAATTGTCTGTTTATACATTGAGTCCAGAACCACTGATGCATCACTACATTTTATGCATTTGCCTTTTAGATCCTGTAGTAATTAAAAAGTGGAGTTACAAACCAAAAATGCTTTCGGACTGGCATTTATATTTACCTGCGTCATCACCTTCAGCAGAGAGCTGGATCTGTTCACGTGGCTTTAATCTGTTGTCATGTCCTTTCAGCCTGCGGAGCTCTCTTCAGCCTGTGGAGCCAGTCTAGTGGTGACCAACTCCCTCAGCTTCTGTTTATCGGGGAATGTCTTGACCTCTCCCTCATTTTTGAAAGGCAGTTTTTGCCAGGTATTGAGTTATTGGTTAGCGATTTTTTGCTTTTAGCTCTTGAAATGTCTTCCTACTGCCTTCTTGCCTCCCTGGTTTCTCATGCAAAATCAGCACTCACTCTCATTGTCACTCCCTTGTAAGTGGCTTTCCCCTTGAGGCTTTCAGAACTCTCTGTCTTTGTCATTCAACAGTTTGGTTTGGGTTTGTCATGCTTGGAGTTTAATGAGTATCTTAGAGGTATATATTCATGTCTTTAGTTAAATGTGGGAAGTTTTCAGACATTATTTCTTTGAATATTCTTTCTGCCCCTTTCTCTCTTTCTCCTTTTCTGACACTCCCACAATGTGTATATAAAAGGGATGCTTGTTGGTGCCCACAGGTTCCTCAGGCTCTGTTCATACCACTTTCTTTTTTATTTAAGATTTATTTCATGTATTCCTCCCCACCCTCGTTGTTTACATTTGATGAGTCTGTCTGCTCTCTGCTCGTCTTCTTTTTAGGAGGCACCAGGAACCAAACCTGGGACCTCCGATGTGGGAGGGAGCCGCCTAATCGCTTGAGCCACCTCCACTCCCTGTTTTGTTTTGTCTCATTATGTTTTCCTCCTCGTGTCTCTTGTTGCATCATCTTTGCATCAGCTAGCCGCACCAGCCCGTGACACCAGCCCGCTGGGTCAGCTCGCTGTCTTGCTCATCCTTTAGGAGGCACCTGGAATGAACCCGGGACCTCCTGTATGGTAGGTGGGAGCTCAATCGCTTGAGCCACATCCACTTCCCTGAGATCCTACCCCTTTTTTTTTCTCCCCACCCCCCCACCCTGTTGTTTGCTGTCTGTGTCCATTTGCTGTGTGAGCTTCTGTGTCTGTTTCTTTTTTCTGTCTTCTCTTCTCGTTTTTCTCCTCCAGGCTTCACTGGGATTCGATCCTGGGTACTTCCGATCTGGGAGAAAGGCACCCTATCACTCGCACCACCTCCATTCCCGGTTTCTGTCACACTCACCTTGACTCTCCCCTTGTCTCTCTCTCGTTGCATCATCAATCTAGATCGCACACACAACAACCGACACTCTAAACCAGAGATTTTGTTAAGATGGCAGAGACAGGTAATTGCGTAAGACTTAAACCTTTAAGTCATCTTGCTGTGTTGCTCGCTGTACGGGCCCAGCTCGCCTTTACCAGGAGGCCCTGGGGATCGAGCCCGGGTCCTTCGCCCTACCACTTTTAAGTGGCCTTTTTCTTGGTTCCGTGCTCGCCCTGTTACTGCAGCCCTTTAGCTGTTTTCTGGAGCTCTGAGAAAGAGTCTCTGCTAGTGCTTGCTGGTTGTTCAAAGCTTCCTGAGGGGACAGAGCCCTGAAGCGTCTCATTCCACTGTCTTGATTGGGGTGAGCCAGTCATTCTTAGTGTTTGAATGTTTCATCCATCTGCAGTTTATTTTGGCATAAACAGTGAGTTGGGACCCAGCCCCCTTACCCCCAGGCTTTCAAGCTGTCTCAACTCTGCTTCCTGAATAATTCATCTGTTCCCCACTGATTGGATTTGCTTCCTTACCAGATGCTAAAACTGAGCTGAGTTTTGTAGGATGTTTGAATTTGCCGGGCAAAGGGTGGTCTGAGGGGAGGACGTGATGTCAGAGAAGGTGCTTGTGGTGTGATAGGGGCTGCGGATGCGTGAACTCGCCCTGAGTGCCGCGCTGGACGTTGGCGTGAGTGAGGCCTCCTGGGAGACAGCTCAGGGGAAGGAGAAGGCGGTGGGTGCTTTTAGGGAAAGGACAGAGGAGGTCGGGAGCCTCAGAGACTGAGGAAGGAAACCGTGAGTTGGGGGACTGGGCAGTCAACGGGGAGGGGATTGGCCTGGGAGTGTCTGAGGGGTTGGGATCTGGGTGTGGGTGGGACTGGCTTGGAGATGATGGGGAATGGAATTCAGATTGTTCTGAGCCGAGGAGCCGGGAGGTGGGGGACCGAGGCGGTGGGGAGACCACTGGGGGGCGTGGGGGGCGGTGGGGGTAGGGACCACCTATGAGAGGAGGGTGCTGGTGGTCCAGGCCTGGCAGGGGCTGCCCAGGGAAGGGGGCTAGAGAGGCAGGCGGGTGAGGGATAGGCTGGGAGCAGGTGGGGCCTGCGGGAGGAGAGTGTGGGGTCTTGCAGGAATTCCTTTCGGGGAGGGGCTTCAGTTTTCTCGAAAGAGGAGGCACAGTTGTGGCGGAGTCTGAATGAGGCTTAGGAAGAGTGGGGGCTCGGCAGCTTGGGCGGGGCAGGGCCAGCTCTGCCTCTGGCAGCGTGGCTTGGTCTCTGCTCTCCTCAGCTCAGGTTTCTGGAGAGGCCACGAGCAGGGACCTCTCAGCTGAGAAAAGGGGAGGCCGAGGGGTTTGAGGTTGGTGTCCCCCGACCCTGCGCTGAGCCGCACGCAGCGCGCCTGTGCTTGGCCCCCCCCTTTGGGAGCCTCGCGAGCTGGGTCTGCTCTCCAGGAAGCGCAGCCTCCCCATTCACAGCTTCGGGGCCCCGTCCAGGCGGGAAGGGTGTCCTTGGAGGGAAGCAGGGGCTCCGGAGCGCTCAGGAGGAAACCCCGTTCCCCAGCCACTCCGCCCCGCAACTTGCTGTGAAGAACGCGCGCCCCGTCCTGGCGGGCGCTTCTGGGACGGACGCTGGCCCCCCACCTCTGAGACGGTGCTGGCGCCTCCCTCTGCCCCCTCCCCGCCGCCCTCCCCTCTCGGGCCCAGGTTTCCCGAGCTGAGTCAGACCCTCTCCTCTCCTTTTCTCTCCCAGACAGATGCGTCTCGTTTGTCTTGGGAAGGGGAGCTGTTCCGCGGGAGAGGGGCCATCGTGGAGAAGCTGACGGTACGTGCCACTGCTCCGGGCTCGTGTGCGCTCCGCCTGCCGCATCGTCAGCCCTGATCCTCATAGCAACCCGGGGGCACGGGGCTGGTGGGTCTGAGGACACAGCGCCTGCCAGGCCCAGCGTGCGGATTCCCTGGCCGCGGGGACCTGGCCGTGTGGTCTGGGTGCTTGGCGTGTGGCAGCGATCAGAACGAGGAAAACCCTGCCCCCGAGCTTCCACACCTAAAGGGGGACCAAGGAGAGGAACCAGGGCCCAGAGGGCAGTGGGGGCTGGGGCGGGAGTGGCTGGGGAGTCCCAGCACTCTCGGGCTCCGAGGGGGCATCTGCAGAGCCTGGGTAGAGAGGACCAGTGTGAGGACATTGGGGGGAGAGGGTCCCAGGCAGAGCACGCAGGAATTGCAGAGGCCATGAGGCAGCGTCGTGCCTGGCAGGTTCAAGAAAGGTCTAGAACCGCACTGTGGCTCCAGGGTCATGAGGTCAGAAGTGCTGGCACAGGAGCTGGACGAAGAGGCCTGGTCAGCGTCGCGAGGACTGCGGCTTTTACTCTGAGCAAAGCGGGGCCAGCAGAGCAGTGGTGCGGCCTGCGGGCCTCCAGACCGTCACTTTTGGGGAGGGGGCCAGGGGACGGAGGTGGTGGGATTTCCTGACGGACTGCATAGAGGGCGGGAGACCACCGCCCAGGGCGTGTGGCTCACGGGACGGGTTGCAAGTTGAGCTGTGTCCCCCTAACCGGTTATGTCAAAGTCCTTGCTTGGAAATAGGGTCTTGGCAGATGTGGTCAGTTGGTGATAAGCGTCCTGGTAAGAAGAGAGGACGCGCACACGGCGGCGGGGACCAGGGCGCGAGGAGAGGGAGACAGAGGCAGGGTGATGCAGCCAGCAGCCCAGGGACGCCCGGGCTCCGGGAAGCTGGAGCAGGTGGAGGGGTCCCCCCCGGAGCCTTTGGCACCGCCTTGACTTCAGATGCCTGGTCTCCAGGACTGAGAGAGAATAGGTTTCTGCTCTTTCCAGCCACCCAGTCTGTGGTCCTTTGCTATGGCGACACCAGGAAGCTTTCATGACAGAAGGATGGTGTCTGTTACTGGTGGCCGTGGGACTGTGGACTCCTCTTGGCGTGCATTGGCGATGTCAGCCAGGCTGTTGGGGGTCATCTGCTGAACCCCATACCCAGCCATGCCCTGAGGCCCAGAGCAGTGGGTTCAGCCTCGTAGAGAGGAGCAGGGGCCCCCTGAAACAGTCTCAGGGGACACAGATTCTTTGGGGGTTTCTGTGGACATGCTTGCAGCAATGAAGTTTCTGGAAGACACCCTAATGATGCTTTCTTAGTGTCTAATCTTCAGGAAAACATTCAGACCAGGGGCCTTTGGAAGAAAGTCACTGGAAACGAGAAATAAGTAGGAAAAAAAAGGAAGAAAACAACGGCATCTTGTGTGAAAGACCTGTTACCTGCCCAGACCCTGACTCGATTTCTCTGCTCACCCAGGGAGAGAGATGCTGAGGTCGCCAGGATGTTTCTCATTTCAGTGTCGCGCTCATGAGTGAGGAGGGGTCCCTTGATGGTCCCCACCTACAGTCCTCATAAGTTAATTCACAAGTATCTGCGGTTGCCAAAGATGAATCAAAATACGGAGGACAGAGGTGCAGTAGAGGACACAAATACTGTTGAAACTTCGTGGGCACAAAGTTGGGATAAGAAAGGACCTGCTTTAGGGCTCAGAATTCTTGGGAAGGTGGCTGGTCCTCCGCTCAGGTGAGGAGGTGCCGAGGGGTGACAGTGTGTATCACCTGCAGGGCTCACCGCCATGCCAGGAGAAGGCAGGGGGACAGGCAGCGTGGCTGTACCGAGCTTTCCTTTTGTTTTCCACGTTCCGTGGTGACCCCCATTACTTTGAACAGTGGAGACGAGCCAGGAGAGGACATGTGTGAGCAGTTAGGAAGGGGGATCAAGGCTCGCCCGTGCCCCCAGGCTCTGGGTGGGTGGAGGCTGCAGGGACCGAGGGTGGTGGGCCGCATCCCGGAGGTGAGGAGGGGGCCCTGCCTTCCTGTAGGTAGGCAGGGAATCTGCGGGGCGGGCAGTGCTGGGCTCTTCAAGCTTGGTGACCATGTGGAGACGAGCGAAGCCTGTCTGTTTTCCAGGTTTGCTCTGGCTAAAGTTCTGAAAGTCAAAATTTTAAAGACCATTTTTTTTTTAACGTAATTCTCTTGTGATGGGATATGCTTCCTCTCCTTTTTACTTCCTCTTATTATTCTTCGAACTCTCTTTTGCCTTCGTATACTCTCGGACCTGGGAATTAAAAGCCTGATTCCCTGTACTAGAAACGGGCCTGTGGGGTGCCTTCCGTGGCACCAGTGAAACCTGCTGGTCTTTCAGACAAAGCGGGTGTGACCCACTCCTAGAGGAGGTGTGTGTTCACACGCATCCCTGCGCACAGGGGTTGTGATGAAGATCAAAGCTGCAGATGCACTTGGGGGCGCAGGAGGGGCGTCGGCCGTCCCCACTAGACCAGCATTCAGAGTCTGCACGGAGACGCAGAGAATCCTCAGGGCGGGCTGGGGGTGAGCTCGCCCAGGCTGCGTGGGCTTTTACAGGCATAGAGTCTCAATCCTTTCAGTAAATGGGCCATTTTTGTAGTGTAAAAAAGGTTCCATTTGGGGGATAAAAAGTGGATCACGTCATTTGTGTTCAGCCTTAAGTGTATTATAATTAAATGAACTACATACTCATTTAATTAAAACTCAAATATTTTAAATGTTTTCATCCTCTTATCAGAATATACCATTCCAAAAAATCCAGCATTTTATTACATCCCAAGATCATCAACCAGCTCCCGATAATTGCATCCTTAGTATGGTTGTGGGGAAGCTGAAGGTGAGGACTTTAAATATTTGCACTTTTAGGCACTATGAAGTCACATCTGGTAAGTATAGTTTTTATTCCTGTCTGCCTTTCCCTTTCCTGACTCGCGCACGTCCTCTGGCCCAGCCTCCGCGTCTCGCCCGCACGCCCTGGCCACGGCCTTCTGCCGAGCGAGCCCCGCCGCCCTTCCTGGCCGGGGCGAGCTGCCCGGGCTTGGAGGAGCCCCTGCGGGAGACGCCCCAGGGCGCGGGGAAGCAGAGGAAGCTACTCTTTCTCTCCTGCTGGGTGAAAATGGTCGAAAACCGCTTTGCGGGTGAGGCGGCCTCCTCCGTGGCTGGCGGGTGGCGGGTGTAGACGTGGAGGCGGCTTGGCTCTCCCTGGCGGGGCGGGCCCCGCGGAACTTCTCTCAGGTGAAGCGCAGCGGAGGAGTTGGGAAAGTCGGGATCATGGAGATTCTGAACTTTACAGAATCCCAGTGTGCCCCTTCGTGGCTTTGGAGAGGCAAGTCTAGGATAGCAGTACTGGTAAGAGCGAGCAACCAGCGGGGGAGACCAGGGTGGGGGGTGTGGCACAAAGGGCTGGACCCGCTCAGCACAGGAATTCCCGAAGACTTTCTTCTGTCGAATGGCGTGTTTTTCTTAACTGGGCAGCTCCCTCTATTCTCAAATTGCAAAGCAAAAAGCTGATGGGATGGAAAATCTGTAGGGGGTGGGCAGCTTCAGGCTGCACGGCGTCCGCTGGTAGAGCCTCTTTTACCTTGAATGATGGGCTCGGGGCAGCGCTTTAAAACCCTGTGGATAAATCCCGTTTCCTTTTTCTTCCAAGGTGGATGAAGAACTCGCCATGGAATTCCACCAGTCGTTTGTTCTCAAGAATATAAATGACAAATGGATTTGCATTAATGATATTTTTCGAGTGGCTTCGTAGAATTTTGATTGAATAGTTATACTATTTGTATACTAATTTTTCACCTTCTTAACAGCTTGGTTTGACTTAAAAAATGTAAGGAGCACATTGGAATTTTCTTTGGTTTTTACTTGGAAGTGGTCTGATAAATAAAGAAAAATGGACGTTGAATAACAATAAAATTCAGCATGGAATTATAGCTTCAGGGAAGGGCCAGAGAGTTCTTCACTATTCCAGGTGGGTTTTCCATGTCCAAATCCCGTCCACTGGAGAATTAAAAGGAAAAAAGATGTAAATGTAATGAGAGAACCATCTGGTTGCTTTTCTTGGTTTTCTGAAAATTGGAAGCAAGCAAAATACTGCTGTGGATATAGTCATCTTAAGATGTATTATTTTTATCAGGGGTATCAATAAATAAAATAGTACATTAGGTAACCTGGAATAAATAATTTTTCCTAACCTTGCATTCATAGAAATTCCAAGACATAGAAAAGAAGTGTCAAGTTTTGAAACCACATTTTCTATTTAGAGGGCTGCATTTTTAAAGGGTTCCATTTTGTGTTCAGCTGAAAATTAGTTGGTGAGGCAGTAGGTCCTAGGCAAGTTATCTTCGTAGCTCTGCTCAGACTATCTGTGGGACGTCAGCTGACAGAGTCGTTTTCCATGTCAGTCTAGAGTCAGGAAACTGCTTTTTGCCGGCATTTCTAAGACCTCCCTGCCAGCATCCCATCGCTCCAACCCCTCTACTGTGATTTTAGATCTGTGAACTTGTTTATCTGTAACTTTAAACACTTTAAAAGGACAGTCCTGGAGATGGTAAAATTGCACAAATCTAAAACTTAGACTGTCCATGGTGTTATAATGCAGAATCTAAAGTTTACGCAAGAAAACCGCTGAGAATGCGCTGCGCACGGCAGCCCTGAGCCTGGCGGGCTGAGGCCGTGCACCTCTGCGACTTGTGGTCCCTTTTCAGTCATGGCGACAGCGGAGTCGGGAGGGCTTGGCTGTGCGTGACGGCCTGCCCGGCGCCCACCTGGCAGGGATGGAGAGGGGGCTGGTGGTCGGTCTGCCGCATGTTGCTGATGGATGTGAGTTGCGTTCTGTAGACCGAGAGCTTGCAGGGAAGAAAGCAGGCCTTGGCTCCCGTGGCGGCAGCTCCGCCTGGGTCTACCGGACCCAGCGGGGAGGGACACAAAGCCTTGAGCCGTGTCTTAGTGATTCCTCCTCGCGAAGGTGGAACTGTTTGGAATCTGTCTTCAGAGCTGGGAATGGCCTTTGATGTCTCGTCTCGGCGAGCAGCTCAAAGCTGAAGTGGAAGCCGGAGGTCCTGCTCAGGCCTGCGGCCCCCTTTCTGCAGAGTGGGAGCCGGGGCTGAAAGCCTCTGTGAGGCCGTCGTGGAGCGTGGCCTGGTGAGCCTGCTGGACACGTGAGGACGCCTTTGTGGTCCCGCTCTCCCCTGACCGCAAGCTCGGAGGGTGTGGTCTCCAGTCTGAGGCCTGGCCTCTGTCCAGTCCCTGCTCCCCCCCTGACCATGTCCCAGTCGGCATCACCCAGCTTATTGGAGTAAAATGGGGGAGAAAAACAGGACCGTGATCTGGGTTGCTATTTTAAGCTATTTATCTCTACCTGTCTCTCTTCTAAGAGGGGTGAAAAGTTAAACTGGTACTGGGAGGGATAAAACTCACCAGTATTGGAGGAGGATGTCTATTGCCACAGAAGTTTGGGGAGATTTCACACATAACTGTTTTTTATTTTCCAAATTTGGAGAGTTGCTTAGGGTGTTCCCGAGAGAGGATTATGTAAGGGCTGGTGTCCTTCCTTTGCCACAGGCTGCCAAGGCAAAGTGCCAGAAAAGGGTTGGCTTTTTAAATGGGGATTTTATTGAGGGTAGAAGCTTATGGTGCCAAGGCCATGAAATGTCCAAATCAAGGCACCATCAGAGATGTTTTCTCCCCAAAGTCAGCTGCTGGTGATCCTGGGGTCCTGCCATGTGGCAAAGATGGCGGCCAATCTCTGCCGAGGTCTCTGCCATTCCCTCCAGAATCTGTCTCCTGGAGCGCGGCGGTGGGCATCCAGGCACAGGGCTCGTCTCTGCAGCCTGAGCTGCTCGGTGGTCCAGCCTCTTGGAAGCGTCATGCTTAAGCTTCAGCTGCTAGTGATCCTCGAGTCCCCTTGCACGTGGCAGGGTAGAAAGTGGCAGCTTCCTTTCTCTTTGTGCTACTTTTATCTCTGTTTTAGCTCCAGTAAGAGGGCAGAGGCTACCTGAGTCACGCCTCACTGACAGTCCAATCAAAAGGGCCCCACACCCACAGGAATGGATCAGTTCAAGAGCATGATCTTTTTCTTTTTGGGATTCATAAAAGAACTTCAAACTGTCACAACTTGTTTCTGAAATGTGTTCCTTAGGTGTTAGGCTGGGACTAAGTGAGCAGACTTGGCGGTTTTGCATACAGATGGTGGGGGACAATCACCAGAACTAGGCCTTTTGCACACAGCCATTCTGAGGAACATCTTCTAATGATCTGCTATAGTCATGGCTTCTTTAAAATCAGGGTTCCTGAGTGAAAACATAGTCTTAAATTATATACTGTTTTATTCCATCAGTTTGAGAGTCAGTCTGCATCCTGCTAATGATTTGTGATGTAGTGAATGCATTCTGCCCCCCCAACCTCTTGTGGGACGGACGGATGTGAAAATACCCCCACTTGTTGGGATGGACGTGAAGGTATCTGTCCTCTGTGGGATGGACGTGAAGAGGATCTGTCTTCTTTGTGGGACAGACGTGAAGGCAATCTGTCCTCAACATGGGACAGACATGAAGACAATCTGTCCTCTGTGGGACGGACGTGAAGGTGATCTGTCATCAATGTGGGATGGATGTGAGAAAAGCATTCTGTCCTTGCTTTTGGGACAGATGTGAAGGCGATCTGTCCTCAATTTCAGACGGACATGAAGGTGATCTGTTCTTGCTCATGGGACAGGCGTGAAGACAATCAGTCCTCAATGTGGGATGGGCATGGAGAAGGCGACCTGTCCTTGCTCTTGGGATGGACGTGAAGGCGTTCTGCCCCTGGGTGTGGGACTCCATTTGCATCCACATCACCTTTGTCATCCTCACGTGAAGGCCGAAGGGGCCGAGTAGCCCTTGTCCTTCGGCTTGGATTGGGTCCCATAAACCTAGTGTTCATATGAGCCATGAGGAGTGTTACACAAAAGCTTTGTAAGAATGTCAACAAAAATTATTCCAGGGCTGAATGGATCATGCTTGGGCATCTGTCTTCTTGTTTTTGGAAGAAATTTTGGAAAAATAAAAAATGTTATTCAGATGCAAACCAATATATTCGAAATATTCCAATATATTTTTGGAGCATGTCTTGTAAAGAAAATGGGAGCATTTAGCTTTTTGTAGATTTTCAGAGATTTTTCTTGATTTTTTCCTCTGTCCATGAAGACATCCTGACATCTTGTTTTTTTTTTTTGTTTTTTTTTTAAGATTTTATTTATTCATTCATTCACACCCCCCCTTGCCGCTTGTGCTCACTGGGTCAGCCAACCACGCCGTGCGGGCGGGCCTGCCTTCACCAGGAGGCCCCGGGAACCGAACCCGGGGCCTCCCATATGGTAAACGGGAGCCCCACTGATTGAGCCACAGCCGCTTCCCGTGACATCTTGGTTCTTGGGCATTACATGCCTGCCTCCCCTGAGGCTAAGTGGTGTGGATCACGCTGTTCTTTATTCGTGTCGTTGATCCCTTTTGGTGGCTCTGGCTGGCTCCTGAGTGGTCCTCAGTGTCTGAACAACAGCTGTTTGCAGAAATGGGTCTCTTGGTGCAGTGCTGTGGCAGCCCGAGCTTGGAACACTCTGGTTTTTTTTGCTTGTTGTTTGTTGTTTTATTTTAAGGCGGTACCAGGGAATGAACACAGGACCTCGTTCGTGAGAAGCAGGTGCTCAACCACGGAGCTACGTCTGCTCCCCAGTGGGGGTCGGTTTTTTCGTTTTGTTTTTTTAGGAGGTATTGGGGACCGAGCCCAGGACCTTGTACATGGGAAGCAGCTGTAGGGCCACTTAAGCTCTGGCCACCCCCTTGGACCACTCTTACCAACCACAGCCATCACCGTGGGCTGAGTAAAAGCTGCCGGAGGGAGGTTGCAGGGGAGGCCAGTGCTAGGGAGTAGGAGGGTGCAGGCCGATCAGCACCCGTCTCTGAAGGATGCCGAAGTGCGTCCTGCTGCCCCCATGGCCGGTGTCTGCCTGCAGCCTGACGAGCAGGGTGAAGGCCACTCTACTAAATTAAGAGAAGTGAAGTACGTTGCGTCGGTTCACACAAGGGTCTGCCCATAGCCACACGGACCACAAGGCAAGCTCCTTGTTGGCACAGAAGCATTTTCTGAGAGTGCGGCTCATTCCACTCGCCTTCACTGCCACACTACAGGGCCACGGGGCACGTGGACCCTTCCAGCTTCCCTCCAGTTAAATGGTGAGCATTCTGCTTTTACAGGAAATGAGTAAAATTTATTGCAACATTATAAGTGATGATAAGGGACAAATTCTGAGTTTCAAAAATAAGGTTTGTAGTTTTGCATTGTTTTCTATTAAAAAGGTACAGTTTGAATTTTTATAAATGATTTATTTCAAGTCACCTGCACCTTCATTCTGTTTGTGGCAGGGCACCCTGTGCAGTAGATAATAAATGTATTTGGGATTTGGGCTTAGCCTGCGCTTGTCACTCATCTCTAATGTGAACAGCCATCCAGTTTAGCTGAGGTTCAGGTTTTGTGCTCTCAAAGTGGGCCACACCTATATTTTATTTTAAAACCTGAACATAAATTTTTCCCTGAACAGTTCAGAAATCACTATTTTCATTTTCAAAACATCTCAGATTGAAGTGTGTCCTGGTATATAAGTCGATAAAACTTTTCTACAAATGTGAGTCCATGTTCAGGTGCTTTGAATCAGCCCATGGGGAGAGGAAATACAGAAGTTATTTAACCACAGTGCAGGATTTTGGAAGGCTGCATTCTGGTGTGAAAGCCCTGCTTCCTGGTGTGAAAACCTTCCTGGTGTGAAAGCCCTGCTTCCTGGTGTGAAAACCTTCCTGGTGTGAAAGCCCTACATGACAGAAGAGGAAAGCACTGGGGAGGCAAAAAGGAGCACTGACTTAGTCATCTGGCCCTGAGGTCACTTGGTGGTATGGGCTTGTGCAGGACCCAAAGATGAAGTTGGAGGTAAGTTAGACATGAAGGAGATCAGAGGAAATTTAGAGTAAGAGAAATTTGGTGAAACTTGGTGAAGCTGGAGTTTGGGGGTTGCTCTGGGGGCTCTACCACTTTTCACACATGCCTGTCTTCTCTCCCAGTCAGTGGCTGCGAGGGTGGATTCAAGCGAGAAGATTTTAAGATTTTGCTAAAGTGTGTTTAAAAAAATGTTTCTAAGTTTTCTTGAGCATAACATTCTTAATTCTGGACCATGCTACAATTTTTACGAAGGGGTAGCTCTTTTGTTTTTAAAAATTTATTTCTCCCTACACCCTCGTTGTTTGCATTTGCTTTGTCTGTTTGTTGTGTGCTTGTCTTCCTTTTAGGAGACACCAGGAACCGAACCCAGGACCTCCCTTGTGGGAGGGAGGCATCTAATAGTTTGAGCCATGTCCACTCCTTGTGTTGTTGTAGCTCACATTATGTTTTCCTCCTTGTGTCTCTTGTTTTGTCATCTTGTGTCAGCTCGCTGTGCCAGCTTGCTGTCTTGCTCATGTTCTTTAGGAGGCATGGGGAACTGAACCCAGGACCTTCCTTGTGGTGGGACAGAGCTCAACCCCTTGAACCACATCTGCTGCCTGGTAGTTTTTAATAATTGATATTTTCTATTAGAGAAGTTGTAGGTTTACAGAAAAGTCATGCATAAAATGCATAATTCCCACATACCACCCTATTATTAACATCTTGCATTAGTGGTAAATTTGTTACAATTGATGAAAGAACTTTTTGAAAATAATTGTGCTATTACCGATAGTCCATGGTTTACATTGAGGTTCACTGTGCTATACAAATGCAGTCCTGTATTGTTATTTTTTTCAGTAACATATACACAACCTAAAATGTCCATGTTTACCACATTGACATATGTAATTCAGTGTTTTTAATTATGTTCACATTGTTGTGCTAGCTTTGTCACCATCTATTACCAAAACATTCCCATCGCCCCATGTGGAAAGCATACAGCTTAAGCATCCAAGCCCTATTCTTCACTGCCATCTTCGGCCTGGTAGCCTATGTTCTATGAGTTTGCTTATTCTAATTATTTCCTATCAGTGAGATCATAAATATTTGTTCTTTTGTACTTGACCTCTTTCACTCAACATGATGTCTTCAAGGTTCATCCATGTTGTCTCCTGCATCAGGACTTCCTCCCCTCTTGCGGTGGAATCTGTGTGTATAACCCCTCTTTGTTATATCCATTCTTTGGTTGGTGGACACTTGGGTTGCTTCCATCTTTTGGCAATTGCAAATAATGCTGCTGCGAACATTGGTGTACAAATACCTGTTTGAATTCCTAATTTCAGTTTTGGGTATATATCTAAAAATGGGATTGCTGAGTCAAATGGTAGCTCTATACTTAGCTTTCTGAGGACCTGCCAAACTGTCCTCCACAGCGGCTGCACCATTTTACGTTCCCTCCAGCAATGAACAAGTGTTCTTATTTCTCCCCATCCTCTCCAACACTTGTAACTTTCTGTTTTTTAAATAGGAGCCATTCTAGTGGGTATTTCATTGTGGTTTTTATCTGTGTTTAATTTGCAATTAATAATTGATTTTTTAAAATATATTTTATTTTCTAAAGCTGTTTAAGTTTACAGAAAGATTGCATGTAAAGTATATAGAGTTTTCATATGCCCCATCTCCTCTCAGACCCTCCCTGCTCTCCCCCTACCCTGCCACACAGTTTCTGCTGTTATTAACATCTTGCATTAGTTTAGGAATTTATGAACCAGTATTGATGCATGATTATTAACTGAAGTCCATACTTTGCATTAGGAGTCCCTCTTGGTGTTGTACAGTTCTCTGGGTTTCCATAAATGGATAATGTGATGTATCTGTCATTACAGGATCGTACGTAATAGTTTCATTGTCCCCAAAATGCCCTGCGCTCTATTCATTCTGCACCTCATCCCCTGCCAAACTCCTGGTAATCAGGACATTTCACTGTCTCTGTAGTTTTGCCTTTTCAGTGTCATATAGTTGGAATCACAGTATGTGGCTCTTCAGACTCATTTCTTTCACAGCAATACACATTTAAGAATCTTGGTTGCTTCTAATTTTGGGCAATTATAAATCTGCTATAAACATTCACGCACAGGTTTTTGTGTGGACATTATGTTCAACTCATTTACGTAAACACCTAGGTGTGTGATTGCTGAACCATATAGTAAGGCTATGTTTAGTTTTTGTATGAAACTCCTTGAAACTGTCTTCCAAAGTGGCTGCACCCTTTGCATTCCCACCAGCAGTGGATGAGAGTTCATGTTGCTCCAAATCTCCAGCATTTGGTGGTGTCTGTATTTTGGATTTTAGCTATTCTGATAGGTGTGCATTGTATCTTGTTGTTTTAATTGGGAATTCCCTAAAGACAAGTGATGAGCATCTTTTCATGTACTTATTTGCCATTTTCGTTTCTTCTTTGATCAGGTGCCTGTTCAGATCTTTTGCCCATTGTTTGTTATTGTTAAATTTCAAGTGTTTGTTTACATAATTGAATACAAGCCCCTTTTCAGACATGTGTTTTGTAAGTATTTTCTCCCAGCCTGTGGTTTGTGTTTTCATTTTCATAACAGTGTTTTTCAAAGAGCAGAAGTTTTACATTTGAATGATGTCCAAATGATGTCCATTTTTTCTTTCAGGAATCGTGCTTTTAGCATATCTAAAAAGTCATCTAGATTTTCTCCTCTGTTATTTTCTAGAAGTTTTTTTTTTTTTTTTTCATTTTTTTCTGCTTTATTTCTCTAGAAGTTTTATAGTTTTGTGCTTTACATTTAGGTCTATGATCCATTTTTAGTTACTTTTTGTGAAAGGTGGAAGGTCTGTGTCTAAATTTGTTTTCCTTTGTCAAAGATCAGTTGACTATATGTGTGTAGATCAGTTTATGGGCTCTCTATTCTGTTTCCTTGATCTATTTGTCTATTCTTTCACCAATATCATACCATCTTGGTCACCATAGCTTTATAGTAAGTCTTTTTTTTTTTTTTTTTAAGATTTTATTTATTTATTCATTTATCCCCCCCTTGCTGCTTGTGCTCGCTGGGTCAGCTAACCACGCCGTGCGGGCGGGCTTGCCTTCACCAGGAGGCCCCGGGAACCGAACCCGGCGCCTCCCATATGGTAAACGGGAGCCCTGCTGATTGAGCCACAGCCGCTTCCCAATATAGTAAGTCTTGAAATCAGGTAGTGTCACTCCTCTGACTTTGTTATTCTTCCGTATTGTGTTGGCTATTCTGGATCTTTTGCCTTTCCATATAGACTTTATAAATCAGTTTGTCAGTATCCATGGAATAACTTGCTGGGATTTTCATTGGGATTGAGTTGAATCTATAGATTAAGTTGAGAAGAATCAACATCTTAAGTCTTCCTATCCATGAACATAGAATGTCTCCCCATTTATTTAAATCTTCTTTGATTTCATTAATCAGAGTTTTGTAATTTTCTTCATAAAGATCTTATATATATTTTGTTATATTTATACCTAAGTGTTTCTTTTTTTGGTGTTCATATAAATGGTGTTGGGTTTTAAATACCAAAGTCCAATTATTCATTCAGGTATATAGGAAAAACTTGAATTTTGTATATTAATCTTATATTCTGCAACCTTGTTATAATCATTATTAGTTCCAGGAAGGTTCCTTCCTTCCTTCCTTCCTTCCTTCCTTCCTTCCTTCCTTCCTTCCTTCCTTCCTTCCTCCCTCCCTCCCTCCCTCCCTCCCTCCCTCCCCACGGTCATGTGAGAGACTCTTATAAAATCTCATATTATTGACAGATATCTCCTGTTGATTCTGTTTCCCGAGAGAACCCTGACTAATAGAGCTTGGTACCAGGAGTGGGGTGATGGGGAACATGGTAAGACCAGTGAATTCCTTGGGCATGTGCCCATTCCCGCACATCATTTGTTGTGAAATGGGTTCCTTGATCAGAAGCAATGCTGTGTGGAATGCCATGGTGGTAGATAAGACATTTGGTTAATCCACGGATGGTAGTTTTGGAAGAAGCATTGTGTGCCAGAAATGCAAACCCATAGCCAGAGTATGTGTCTATTCCAGTTAAAACAAATCGCTGCCCCTTCCATGGTGGAAGGGGTCCAATGTAGTCCACCTGCCACCAGGTAGCAGGCTGGTCACCTCGAGGAATGGTGCCATATTTGGGGCTGAGTGTGGGTCTCTGCTGCTGGCAGATTGGGCACTCAGCAGTGGCTGTAGCCAACTCAGCCTTGGTGAGGGGAAGTGCATGTTGCTGAGCCCATGCATAACCTCCATCCCTACCTCCATGGCCACTTTGTTCATTAGCCCATTGGGCAATGACAGGAGTGGCTGGGGAAAGAGGCTGAGCATTAGCCACAGAGCGGGTCATCTTATCCACTTGATTATTAAACTCTTCCTCTGCTGAAGTCACCCTCTGGTGAGCATTCACGTGGGACACAAATATGTTCATGTTTTTTGTCCACTCAGAAAGGTCTATCCACATAGCTCTTCCCCAGACCTCCTTGTCACCAATTTTCCAATCATGTTCCTTCCAAGTCCCTGACCATTGGCTAAAGCCCATGAATCAGTGTGCAGATGCACCTCTGGCCATTTCTTCTTCCAAGCAAAATGAACAACTAGGTGCACTGCTTGAAGCTCTGCCCATGGGGAGGATTTGCCCTCACCGCTATCCTTCAAGGATGTCCCAGAAAAGAGCTGCAGTGCCGCCCTCGGATGGCACCTGCATATCGTGCAGAACCATCTGTAAAACCAGGCCTGAGTTTTCTCATCCTCAGTCAACTGATTGTAAGGGACTCCCCAAGAGGCCAAAGCTGTGGGCTGGGAAAGAGAATGTAACATGGCAGAGGTGGTGACCATGGACATTTGGGCCACTTCCTCATGTAACTTACTTGTGCCTTCAGGACCTGCTTGAGCCCTATCTCATATATACCACTTCCCCTTTATTATGGAGTGTTCCTGGGAACACCCAACTTTATGGTTTGGTGGGTCAGACAATACCCAGCTCATGATAAGCAACTCAGGTCTCATGGTAACTTGATGGCCCATGGTTAAGCGTTCAGTCTCTACTAAGGCCCAGTAGCAAGCCAAAAGCTGCTTCTCAAAAGGGGAGTAGTTATCTGCAGAGGATGGCAAGGCTTTGCTCAAAATCCTAAGGGTCTGCGTTGTGATTCCCTTATAGGGGCCTGCCAAACGCCCCAGACAGCATCTCTATTTGCCACTGAAACCTCCAGCACCACTGGATCTGCTGGATCATATGGTCCAAGTGGTAGTACAGCTTGCACAGCAGCCTGGACCTGTCGCAGGGCTTCCTCTTGTTCCAGTCCCCAATCAAAACTAGCAGCTTTTCTGGTCAGTCGGTAAATGGGCCGGAGTAGCACACCCAAATGAGGAATGTGTTGTCTCCAAAATCTGAAGAGACCAACTAAGCGTTGTGCCTCTTTTTGGTCATAGGAGGGGCCAGATGCAACAGCTTATCCTTTACTTTAGAAGGGATATCTCGACAGGCCCCACACCACTGGACACCTAGAAATTTCACTGAGGTGGAAGGACCTTGTATTTTTGTTGGATTTATCTCCCATCCTCTCTCACGCAAATGCCTTACCAATAAATCTAGAGTCTTTGCTACTTCTTGCTCACTAGGTCCTGTCAACATGATGTCATCAATATAATGGGCCAGTGTGAGGTCTCGTGGGAGGGAGAGACGATCAAGTTCCCTGTGGACAATATTATGACATAGGGCTGGAGAGATGATATACCCTAAGGCAGTACAGTGAAGGTATACTGCTGGCCTTGCCAGCTGAAAGCAAACTGTTTCTGGTGGTCCTTACTAACGGCAATTGAGAAAAAAGCATTTGCCAGGTCAACAGCTGCATACCAGGTACCAGGGGAAGTGTTGATTTGCTCAAGCAACGATACCACATCTGGGACAATAGCTGCGACTGGAGTCACCACCTGGTTAAGTTTACGATAATCTACTGTCATCCTCCAAGATCCATCTGTTTTCTGCACAGGCCAAATAGGAGAGTTGAATGGGGATGTGGTGGGAATCACCACCCCTGCATCCTTCAAATCCTTGATGGTGGCACTAATCTCTGCAATACCTCCAGGAATCCAGTATTGTCTTTGATTTATTATTTTGCTAGTCAGGGGCAGTTCTAGAGGCTTCCACTTGGCCTTTCCAACCATAATAGCCCTCACTCCACGAGTCAGGGATCCAATGTGGGGATTCTGCCAGTTACTGAGTATGTCTATTACAATTTTCCATCTGGAAGTGGGGAAATAACCACAGAATGAGTCTGGGGACCCACTGGACCCACTATGAGGGGGACCTGAGCTAAAACTCCGTCAATCACCTGACCTCCATAAGCTCCTACTCTGACTGGTGGACCACAGTGATGTTTTGGGTCTCCTAGAATTAATGTGACTTCTGAGCCAGTGTCTAATAATCCCTGAAATGTCTGATCATTTCCTTTTCCCCAATGCACAGTTACTCTCGCAAAAGTCCGTAGGTCTCCCTGGGGAAAGGTGGGAGGACGATTAACTGTATAAATTTTTGGCAGTTTAACAGGATCCTTCCCCAAGGGGACCTGGCCTCCTCCTCATTCAAGGGGCTCTGGGTCTGTAAACTGTCTCAAGTCTGGGAATTGATTAAGGGGCCGTGATTCTCTGCGTCTGTAATTAGAGTTAGGATTTTGTTCACTTGACCTAGAACTCTTCTGCTTATACAGATCCAGAAGAAATCTAGTAGACTGCCCATGTATTTCACTTCTGGGTACCCCATGATCTATTAGCCAACGCCATAACTCCATGCGACTCAGACTATTCTGTGTGCTGCTTCGAATCTGGCTTTCATTGCGGTAGCCACGCCCACCTTGCCTTTGGTGATTAACTGCCGATACTTGACTTTAACCTTTTACCGGACTGAAATCTGATCATCCCAATAAAGTTTAAGGATTCCAATTCCATTACAGCCCCCCCTACAGTAATATCTGGACTGCAGAGAAGAGCAACCACAGAGCTCTTCAGAGAAGATGGGGTTAGTCTTACAAATTTATTCCTCACAGTCCTGGCTAAAGGTGTGTCCTCTGGACATTCCTGGGGTGGGTGGGCAGGTCTCAAGTGGTAAATCCATTCTAGCATTCCAGTCTCTCTAAGCCTTTGAATCCCCTCGTCTACTGTATACCAGGGCAAATCAGGCATCTCAACATCAGACATGCTAGGCCATCGTTTGGTCCATGCTTCAGTCAGCCACCCAAACAAACTGTTAGAGCCCTTTCTAACCCCTCGAGCTACAGTGTTGAATCCAGAATTTCTGCTTAGTGGGCCCATATCAATAAATTCAGCCTGATCCAACTTTATATTCCTTCCACCATTATCCCATACCCTTAGTATCCATTCCCACACATATTCCCCTGATTTCTGTCTATATAAGTTGGAAAACTCATGCAGTTCTTTCAGAGTATAGTGTACTTCCTCATGGGTCACACTTTGTATTTCACCTTTCTCTTGTGATTTTAGTCTAGTGATAGGTCTTGAAGACAAGAGGGATGGTGGAGGTGGGTAAGGAGAAGGATTAGAGATGTCTTGCAGGCTACTGACCTCAGGGCATTCCTTTGCATTTTCTTCTGGTGAGACAGGATTAATCTCTTCAGGTTGGAAGAGAGATTCCTCAGGGCAGACTGGAAGTTGAGCAGTGCATGCTGGAGATTGGCTGGTACCTGCCTCGTGGCTGGGAGGAGGTCCAGACTCTCTGGGGCAAGGTAGAGGCTGGGCAGTGCATGCTGGAGTTAGGCTGGTACCTGCCTCGTGTCTGGGAGGAGGTCCAGACTCCCTGGGGCACGCTGGAGGCTGGATGATACAAGGTTGACAAGGTGTGGTCTCCACAGGGCAGGCCATCACAGGTTTATCTGGTAAAGTCTCACCAATTTAGGGTTCCAATGTCCCCACCAATATTATCATCATCGCATATGTCTCCGTCCCAATCCTTGGGGTTCCACTTCTTTCCAATGCCTTCACTTTAATTGCAGAAACCCTGCGAGGTTGAGATTTTAGTTTCCTCTGTAATTCTGCTACTCATACAAGAAGAGTCTGGGTTTGATTCTCAGATATCTCAAGTCTGTGGCTACAGGAGACAAGATTTTCTTTCAAGGCACACGTAGAAACTTTCATATCATTCATGCGGCATTTAATTTTCAAATTTGAAGACTTGAGCTCATCTCTTTCTTTTGTGACTGTATCCAGAGTATCGAGGAGGAGCCAGCCAACATCATTATACCTTTTGACTCCACAAAATTCTGTTAAGGTGTTGAAAACACTCTCACCCAGATCCTTGCTTCTTATAAGCATGGAAGTAGGGGAATCCAGTGATGCTATTTTGCATATCTCTATTGCCAGCTCATGCCATGGACTGCTAGCAAACTCTTCATTATTGGAAAGGGAGTCATTAATACCCCTGAGTCCAATTAGAGTAGAGAGCCAATTACAAAAGTCCCCGAACCACCTCAGACATCCCATGTTAAAGACTCTTTTCCTCAAGAATCACTCCCAGTACCAGCTGTATTAGTCAGGGTTTCGGGAAACAGAATCAACAGGAGATATCTGTCAATAATATGAGATTTTATAAGAGTCTTTCATGCAACCGTGGGGATGCACAAGTCCAGGTTCCGCAGGCAGGCTACAAACCAGGGGCTCCGATGAAAGTCCGATGAAAGGTCCTTGAGTTTCTGGGAGAAGTTGGCTATCCAAAGACGAACTAGGAAATTCTCTCTGAATGTTGAAATCACTTCCCCTTTTAAGGCATTCAACTGATTGGATAAATTGTCACCCGTTGCTGATGCAATCTTCCTGATTGTTGTAGATGTAATCAGCCATCCATGCAGTAAACTCACTGGTGATCAAAGTCCATAAATGCTCTTGTATTACAATTAGCCCAGAGCTTGCTGGACCAAACACCTGGACACAATTACCTGGCCGAGTTGACACATTAGCCTAACCATCACAGTGGGTTTTTTCTTTTAACAATTTAAATATTTCACTCCACTCTCTTCTTGCTTGGATGATTTCTGGATAGAAGTCTGATGCAATTCTTAGCCTTATTTCTCTATAGGTAAGGTGTCCCCCCAGATTCGTTCACAATCATCTCTTTCTCTTTTATTTTCTGCAGTTTGAATATGATATGCCTAGGTGTTGATTTTTTTGTTTTTATCCTCCTTTCTTTTCTCTGAGATTCCTGAATTTGTGGTTTGGTGTCTGTAGCCATTGAGCAATTAGATGTAATTATGAATTCCAAAAATATAATTGGATCACGCTTGTAAACTGATCTGTTAACCTGGGCATGATTAAGTTATGATTAGGGCATTGACTGGGCCACATCAGTAGGGTGTTGAGCCCCACCCCTTGGTGGGTGGGTGAAGAAAATATAAAAGGCATCACAAAGAACAGAGTTGCAGCAGTTTTTGAGAAGAAGTTTTGATGTTGGTGTTTTGATGTTGGAGAGAAGGCCCCAGGAGAAGAGAAGTGAGCCGTTTGCCTGATAGTCTACAGCTGACCTCATGGAGGAACCAGAGGCGCTAAGCCCAGAGAGAAACACAGCCCCGGGAAGAGAGGAACCCAAGGAGCCTGAACCCTGGCAAACGTCGGCAGATATCTTGCTCCAACACATGGCAATGGACTTTGGTGAGAGAAGAAACTTAACACTTTCTGGCCTGGTAACTGTGGACTTCTACCCCAAATAAATACCATTTAGAAAGACCAATCCATTTTTGGTATTTCACATTAGCACCCCTTTGGTTGACTAATACAGTGTCTGTCAATAATTTTAGAAAGTCCATTATTACTTCAAATATTTATTTTGTTGTTGTCTCTTTTTCTGGTATTCCCATTATGCATATGTTACACTTTTTAAAATTGTCCCACAGTTCTTGGATATTCTGTTTCTATTTTTCAGTCTTTCTTCTCTTTGCTTTCCAGTTTGAGAAGTTTCTATTGATATGTCTTCAAGTTCACTGATTTTTTACGTGGCTGTGTCTGGTCCGCTGATAAGGCCATCAAAGGCCTTTTATTTTTTTTATTTTTTTTTATTTTTTATTTCTAGCATTTTCCTTTTGATTCTTAAGTAGTTTCCACCTCTCTGCTTACATTGCTCCTCTGTTTTTGCACTGTATCCATGAGATCCCTTAGCATATTAATAATAGTTTTTTTTAAAGTCTCTGTTAATTCCAAAATCTCTGCCATGTCTGAGTCTTGTTCTGATACCTCCTCTGTCTCTTAAGACTGTGTTTCTTGCCTTTTAGAAATTCTGGGACCTTCCTCCTCCCTCTCTTCTGTGACTGACCCTGTCCTTCCTTTTAAATGAGAGAAGTACAGCCTAAGTATGTCTTTCACTCTGTTTCTAACTTGTTCACACAGGGCGTCTTCATTTTACTACCTTGCTTCCTAAAAAGGCTAGACCTTTATTCTGGTGTTTGAAAGCAATAAGTCCAACAAAACCTGATATAACAGTGTTTAAAAGTTGTTATTTTTCCATTGTAGGACTTCTCTGAGCATCTAAGATCCCCTCAGTGGAGGGTCTTCTTGGGTAGGGTGGAGGCAGAGACAATTATGGGGACATAAGTAGGTGAAGAATCTGGAAGGAGGACTCAGATAAGCTGCAGTCTCAGGAGCAATGAGGGCAAGGGTCCAAAAGGGCCGAGAGGAGCCAGAATAGGCTGGGACCTGGGCGTGCTGTGGGCAGAATGCCCAGGATCCCAGCCACATGGAGTAAGCCAGTGGTTTCATGAGCTGTTCTGATTTAGAGACAGAAGAGGGAACTGCACCCCAAAGTGGATAGGAGTCCCCTTCTCTGGGGTCTTAGGGAGGGAAGTGGAGCAATGAGCCTAAGGAGACATGAGCATAGAACGAGGTGGGACCCACCAGGAGCCTGGCAGGGAAGGTGTGGAACAGCCAGTGAGCTGGGCTAGGGGACAGTGCTATGTCCCCTGTGGTCCCCTTGCCCCTCACATTGTGGGGCTGCACTCCTCCAGACACGGAAGGGCAGGGACCAGGGGCAGCAGAGAGCCAAGTGACACCATGGGTGGAAGACACCATCTCTAGCCATGATCACTGGGTGGTAAAAGCAAAAAGCAGGAATGCTAGGCTCCTGCTTGAGGGGACAGCACAAAACCTTTCAGCCTTGCCTGTGCTTGGGGCTGAGAACAGAGGAGAGGAAATGAAGGGACGGACTGCATCAGCCAGCTCTTGGGCTGGTGCTCTGAGGGTTGATGTCACATCATGGCGTTGACTCAGGGACAGTGAGACCCAGTGGGCTCTGCAGAAGGGCCTGTGGCTGTCCAGGGCTTTCGCTCAGAGCTTGCAGTTAAGAGGTGTGGGAACTGCTGGTTGGTCTTTTTCCTAGCAGGGCTGCTTTCAAATTTAACAGACATATATTCACTGAAATAAAAACTGAAATACAATTTAAATTTACCACATATTTCTGTAAGGTCAGTAGTAATGTCTCCACTTTCATTCCTGATTTTAGTCACATCCTCCCTTTTTCTCTTTGTCAGTCTGACTAAAGTTTTGTCAATTTTAGTAATCTTTTAAAAAAAACAACTTTTGGTTTTGTTGACCCTCTGTTTTTCTATTCTCTATTTCATTTATCTCTGCTGTAATCACTACTATTTCCTTCCTTCTATTACTTTTGGATTTAGTTTGCTCTTCTTGTCCTAGTTTTTTAGGTGTGAAGTTAGGTTATTGATTTGTGATCTTTTTTCTTTTTTAATGTAGGCATTTCGAGCTATAAATTCCTGAGCACTGCTTTCACTGCATCCCATAAGTTTTGGTATGTTGTGTTTTTGTTTTTGTTCATCTCAAGATATTTCCTAATTTTCCTTGTGATTTCTTCTTTAACCCATTGGTTGTTAAATAGTGTCATTTAATTTCCACATATTTGTAAATGTTCCAGTTTTCCTTCTGTTACTAATGTCTAGCTTTTTTCCACTGTGGTTGAAGAAAATATTTTATATGATTTTATGTATTTTTAAAAAAATTATTAAGATTTGTTTTGTAGCCTAACATATGGTCAATCCTGGAAAATATTCCTTGTGCACTTGAGAAGAATGTGTATTCTGCCGTTGTTGAGTGGAGCGTTCAATACATGGCCATTAGGTCTAACTGCTTAATAGTGTTGTTCACGTCCTCTTTTCCTTATTGAGCTCCTGTTTAGATGTTCCATCAATTATTGAAAGTGATGTATTGACATCTCCAGCTATTACTGTAGAACAATTTATTTCTCCCTTCAATTCTGTCAATTTTTTCTTCATATATTTTGGGGCTCTGTTGTGTGTGTATATGTTTATAATCGTATCTTTCTTGCTGGATTGAAACTCTTATTGGTATGTAAAGCCTTCCTCGTCTCTTGTAATGCTTTTCAGTTAAAGTCTAATTTGTATGACAATAATATAGTGCTCTGGCTCTCATTGACTGCTGTTGGTGTGAGTTGTCTCTTCCCACCCTTTTACTTTCAACCTCTTTGTCTTTGTACCTAAAGCTAATCTCTTGTAGACAGCATATAGAGAGATCATGCTTTCTCATCAAGCCTACCAATCTCTGCCTTTTCTTAGAGGAGTTTAATCCATTGGCATTTAAGATAGTAAATGAGAAGAAAGTATTTACTTCTGCCATTCAGTAATTTGTTTTCTGTATGTCTTGTATGTTTTTGTTCCTCATTACTTCACAACTTACTTTTTTGTATTTAGTTGCTTTTTTCCTTTTCTCTCTATATTTTTTTGTTATTTTCTTACCGGTTACCTTTGTGATTACAATTAACATATCAAAATAATGACAACCTAGTCTGGCTAGTACCAACCTCATTTCAGTAGTTTACAGACTCTCTACATTTCCATGCCTCCTCCTTTATATTGGTATTGCTCAGATTATGTCTTTATACATTGCCTATAACATAGAATTAAAATAATATTTTATGCATTTGCCTTTTAAGTCATATAGGGTGGCAAAAAGCCAATTACAAGTTAAAATTACAATAATACAGGATTTTATATTCACCTAAATAAATACCTTTACCAGTGTTCTTTATTTCTCCTTATGGCTTCAGGTTCCTGGATAGTGACCTTTTATTTCAGCCAGAAGGGCTCCCTTTGACATTTCTTACAAGGCAGGTCTTCCAGTGTTGAGCTCTTTCTACTTTTGTTTATCTGTAAATTTCTTAATTTCTCCTTCACTTTTAAAAATAATTTTTAAATTAGAGAGGTAGCTTCATGATAAACCATGCATAAAATAGAGGGTTCCCATATACTTGCCCCATTATTATAAACAATTTCCATTAGTGTGTTACCTTTGCAGCAATTAATGAAAGAATATTATTATAATTGCACTATTAATTATAGCCCATAGTATACATTAGGGTTCCCCGGTTATGTTGTACAGTCCTATGGATTTTTTAAAGAGTTTATTCTAGTAAAGTATATACAATGTAAAATTCCCCCCTTTTAACCACATTCAAATATGCGACTCAGTGAAGCTAATCACATTCACAGCGTAATGCCTCCATCACCACGTTCCTCAGAAAAGCTTCCAATCACCTCAAAAAGAAATTCTGTGCCAATTAAGTGTTAACTCCCTGTGAGCCTGAATTTTGTGAATCCCAGTAAAAGATTGTGGTCTTAAACTGATCTATTTCTGTGGGTGGGCACATTTTGATGCATTTTAGACTCCTTGGTTGATTGCTTTTGATTGGACTATGTCAGGGAGGCGTGGCTCAGGCTGAGTCTCAGCCCTCTTGCTGGGTCTGAGCTGAACCGGCACACGCAGAGACACAGAGGAAGGAAGTCGACATTTGATCCAGCCTCTCTCTGGAGGGAAAGCGCTCCAGGTCGCCCACAGCTGAGCTCAAGGAGAGGAGCCCCGAGAGGTTCAAGGAGCTGAGTCCCAGGGAGAAATAAATGATTGGCCACAGCTGAGCCCCGGGAGATGGTCGCTCCTGGAGGGGCAGCAGGAGCCACAGGAGAGATGGGCTGCCTTCTTGCTTTGCCACGTGGCAGGACCCTGAGAAAGCATCTTTGCTTACTGATGCCTTGATTTGGACATTTCACGGCCTCAGAACTGTAAGCTTTTACACCAAATAAAGCTTCTTTATAAAAGCCAACACATTTCTGGTACTTTGCATCAGAAGTCTTGTGGCAAACTAAGACATTCCCCATTTCCTACCCCCATCCCAGGTATTGGTAGCCTGTATTCTGGTTTCTGGATCTATGAATTTGCTTATTTCATATCAGTGAGATTATACAATATTTTTCCTACTGTGTCTGGCTTATTTCACTCAATATGATGTTTTCAAGGCTTCATCATGTTGTCATATGTATCAGAACTTCATTCCGTTTTACTGCTGAACTATATCCCATTGTACGGAGATACCACATTTTGTTTATCTGTTTATTGGCTGATGGACATTTGGGTTCCTTCCATCTTTTGGCGATTGTGAATAATGCTGCTATGAACATCAGTGTGCAAATACCTGTTTGTGTCCCTGCTTTCAATTCTTTTGGGTATATACCTAGAAGTGGGATTGCTGGGTCATATGGCAATTCTATTCTTAACTTTCTGAGGAGGCATAAAACTGTCTTCCACAGCGGCCACACCATTTTACATGCCCGTGATAATGAACAGGTGTTCTTATTTCTCCCCAACCTCTTCAACGTTTATTTTCCATTTTAAAAATAGTAGCCATTCTAGTGGGTGTGAAATGATACTCACCATGGTTTTTACTTGCATTTCCCTCCTGGCTAATGATGTCGAGCATCTTTTCATGTGCTTTATGGCCATTTGTTTATATTCTTTGGAGAAATGTCCTTTCAAGTCTTTTGCCACTTTTTAATTGGGGTGTTTTGTCTTTTTGTTTTTGAGGGTTTCTTTTTATATTCTGAATATTAAACCCTTATTGGATAGTATGGTTTCCAAATATTGTTTCCCATTCTGTAGGTTGTCCTTTTACTTTCATGATGAAGTTATTTGATGCACAAAAGTTTTTAATTTTGAAGTAGTTCCATTTATCCATTTTTTAAAGTTGCTTGTGCTTTTGATGTCAAGACTAAGAAATCCTTGCCTAACAATTTCCTGAAGATGCTTCCCTATGTTTTCTTTGAGTAGTTTTATAGTTTTGGTTCTTATTTTTGGTTCTTTAATGCATTTTGAGTTAGTTTTTTGTATATAGTTTGTGGCAGGGGTCTACCTTCAGTTTTTGCATATGGATATTCAGTTTTCCCAGCACCAATTTTTTTTTTAAAGATTTTATTTATTTATTCATTTATCCCCCCCTTGCTGCTTGTGCTCGCCGGGTCAGCTAACCACGCCGTGCGGGCAGGCTTGCCTTCACCAGGAGGCCCCGGGAACCGAACCCGGGGCCTCCCATATGGTAAACGGGAGCCCTACTGATTGAGCCACAGCCGCTTCCCACCCAGCACCAATTTTTGAAGAGACTATTCTTTCCCTATTGAGTGGACTTGGCACACTTGGCAAAAATCAATTGACCATAGATGTGAACGTTTATTTCTGAACTCTGAATCCTATTCCATTGGTCTATATGTCTGTCCTTGGGCCACTACCATGCTGTTTGGATTATTGCAGCTTTGTAATAAGTTCTAACATTGGGGAATCTTGAGTTCTCCAACTTTCTTCTCGTTTTCAAGATGGCTTTGACTATTCAGTACCCATTTCCTGTCTATATAAATCTGATGATTGATTTTTTTCAGTTCTGCAAAGAAGGATGTCGGAAATTTTATTGGGTTTGCATTATATCTGTAGACTTGACATTTAGACTTCAGGGAAGATGACAGACTAGAAAGACATGGGACTCTCTTCTATCCCAGAAAAATAGCTAAATGACAGGCTGAAATGGCCTGGGAAAAGTCTTCTAGGGTTTAGGATACCAAGGGAAGGCTGGATAGCACCCAGAAGAGAGAGGGACAAAGGAAAAAAATCACAATGGCAAAATGGGAAGTTAAAAACGGCAGCTGCTCCTGGCAGAACCCTCCCCCCCACTAAAGACTCTAGAATTCTTGGGCCTCTGAACCAGCTACAGACAAGGGGGCTCCAGGGATCCACCGCCCCAGGAAAGGGGAGAGAGAGGGGCACAGCCTGAGGCTGACTCGGCCCCTGACCCACAGATTTGGCCCGCTGCGTCCACGAGCCCTTCCAGGCCGGGCAGCCGCGCCGTGGTTTGCCGTGGGCGCCGGCAAGGGGCTAAGGAGGCCCAGCCCTCCCAGGCTCCCTCTCTAGTAACCAGGCCTGGTGGCTGAGGGCGCAGAGGGGAAAAGGGAGGGGGCTGCCAGCGAAGGCTGCAGAGCTGCCTCTGAGGAAGTCTGAACTCCGAGGCTCTCAGCCTCCAGCAGGATCCTCCGTCACACTGATCCAGTCCACGCTGCAGCAAACACTCCCCAACCAGGCACTGAACTGAGAGGGCTGCCGGGGAGCACCATCTGCTGGCAGACCGAGGAAGTGCATGTGAGAAAATGAAAAGTGATAAAGTAAAGGAGGCTTTTCCCAGCCTTTACAGCCTCCCTGCCCAAGGCCCTAGGAAGCAGGTCTGCAACCCATTACTGGGTCCAGGGCCCAGTTTTGAGCAACCAGCAGGGACAATCCTAAAGACCCAGGTTGAACCAGAAATCTAAGAACAGTGCGGGAAGCGGCTGTGGCTCAATCAGTAGGGCTCCCGTTTGCCATATGGGGGGCCCCGGGTTTGGTTCCTGGGGCCTCCTGGTGGGGGCAGGCCCGCCCGCATGGCGTGGTTGGCTGACCCGGCGAGCACAGGCAGCAAGGGGGGGATAAATGGATAAATAAATAAAATCTTAAAAAAAAAAAAAAAAAAAAAAAAAGAACAACAGTAACACACAGCCTCCTGCCACTAAATCCCTGCAAAAGAGAAACTTAGCATTTGAGTGAGCTTACCATCCTAATCAGATGTCCATACACCAGCAAAAAATTATGAGCCAGAATAAGTAAGTGGAAAAAATGGCCCAAGGAAAGGTATATATCAAAGCCCCAGAACAGATGCAGGATTTGAGACAATTAACAAGATGCACACAAACTAAAAAATCAGATTAATGAGTTGAAACGCAGTATGGTTAAACAGAGAAATGACATCAAGAAAACATCGAGCAAGCACAAAGAAGAATTTGAAAGCCTGAAAAGAAAAGTAACAGAGCTCATGGGAATGAAAGACATGATAGGTGAGATCAAAAACACATTAGAGGCATACAACAGCAGACTTGAAATGATAGAAGAAAGAATAAGTAATGCCAAAGACAGAACAGCTGAAATTGAAGAGATAAAAGAACAGAAAGAGAAGAGAATGGAAAAAATTGTGCAGAGGCTCAGGGAGTTGAATGGCACATGAAACACAGCAACATACATGTCATGGGAGTTCCAGAAGGAGAAGAGAAGGGAAAGGGGGCAGAAAGAATATTTGAGGAAATAATGGCTGAAAATTTCCCAACTGTCATGAAAGAAATGAATTTACATGTCCAAGAGGCACAGCATATCCCAATCAGAATAAATCCAAATACACCTACTCCAAGACACATACTATTCAGAATGTAGAACATCTAAGATAAAGAGAAAATTCTGAGAGCAGCAAGGGAGAAGCAAACCATCACATACAAGGGATGCCCAGTAAGATTTAGCACAGATTTCTCATCAGAAACCAAGGAGGCAAGAAGAAAGTGGTATGATACAGTTAGGACACTGAAATAGAAAAACTTCCAGCCAAGAATTCTTTATCCAGAGAAATTGTCCTCCAAATATGAAGGTGAGTTTAGAATATTCACAAAGAGAAACGAATAGAGTTCGTAACAAAGAAACCACCTTTGCAGGAAATATTAAAGTAAGCCTTAAACCTGAAAGAAAAACAGGAGAGAGAGGCTTGGAGGAGAGTATAGAAGAAAGAAAAACAAGGGATAACCAAAAGAGTAAAAAGACAGATGAAAATAAAATATGACATATGAAAATCAAAGAATAAAATGGTGGAAGTAAATAACGCATTTACAGTAATATTGAGTGTGAATGGATTAAATTCCCCAATCAATAGATAAAGACTGATAGAATGGATTTAAAAAAACATGAACCATCCATATGCTGATTAAAAGAGACTCGCCTTAGGCCCAGCCCAGGGATACAAACCAGATGAAAGTGAAAAGTTGGGAAGAGATACTCCAAGCAAATAGTAACCAAAAAAAAAAAAAAAAAAAAAAAAAAAAAGCGGGGGTAGCTATACTATCAGACAAAACAGACTTTAAAAGCAAAAAAGTTATAAGAGATACAGAAGGCCATTATATATTAATAAAAGGAACAATCCACCAGGAAAATAGGACAGCCATAAATATCTATGTACCTAACTAGGGTGCCCCAATATACATAAGGCAAACTCTGGCACAACTGAAAGCAGAACTAGACATCTCTACAATAATCATTGGAGACTTCAACACCCCTCTCACATCATTAGATAGAACAACTAGACAGAAGATCAACAAGGAAACAGAATTTGAACAATATGATAAACAAGTAAGACCTAACAGGCATATATAGAATGTTGTATCCAAACTCAGCGGGTTATACATCCTTCTCAAGTGCCCATGGATCTTTCTCCAGGATAAACCACATGTTATGGCACAATGCAGCTCTCAATAAATATAAAAAGATTGAAATTATACAAAGCACCTTCTCAGATCGTAATAGAATGAAACTGGAAATCAATAATGGAAAGGAAAAAGGTAAATTCGCAAATGTGTGGAGGATTAATAACACACTCCTAAATACTTGTGGGTCAAAGAGGAAATTGCAAGTGAAATCAGTAAATATATTGAGATAAATGAAAGTGAGAACACAACTTATGAAAACTTATGGGATACAACGAAGGCAGTCTTTAGACGGACATTTATAACCTTAAATTCCTATATTAAAAAAGAATAAAGAGCCAAAATCAAAGACCTAGCTGAACAACTACAGAAACTAGAAAAAGAACAGCAAACCAGTGCCAAAGCAAGCAGAAGGAAAGAAATAATAAAAGATTAGAGCAGAAATAAATGAAAATGAGAAAAAAACAAAAAACAAACAATAGAGAAAATCAACAAAACCAAAATCTGGTTCTTTGAGAAGATCAATAAAATTGACAAACCCCTAGCTATACTAACAATGAAAAAGAGAAGATGCAAATAAATACAATCAGAACTGAAAGGAGGAAAGTTATAACTGACCCCACAGAAATAAAAAGGATCATAAGAGAATATTATGAGATACCATGTGCCAACAAACAAGACAACCTAGATGAAATGGGCAAATTTCTAGAAATGCACAAATAACCTACACTGATGCTACAAGAAATACAAGAACTTAACAAATCCATCACATTTAAAGAGATTGAATCAGTCATCCAAAGTCTCCCAACAAAGTAAAGTACAGGATCAGATGGCTTCACATGTGAATTCTACCAAGCATTTCAAAAAGAATTAACACCAATCTTGTTGAAACTCTTCCAAAAAATTGAAGAGGAGGGAAAATTATCCAACACATTTTATGAAGCGAATATCACCCTAAGAGATAAAGACACTACAAGAAAAGAAAATTAAAGACCATTCACTCTAATGAACATAGATGCAAAAATTCTCAACAAAATACTTGCAGATAGAATCCAACAGCATATCAAAAGACTTATATATCTTGACCAAGTTGGTTTTATTCCTGGCTTGCAAGGCTGGTGCACTATAAGAAAATCAATCCACGTAATACTCCACATTAACAAATTGAAGGGAAAAAACCCCATGATCATCTCAACTGTTGCAGAAAAGGCATTCAACAAAATCCAGCATCCTTTTTTGATAAAAACACTTTGAAATATAGGAATAGAAGGAAAATTCCTCAATATATGATAGAGGGCATATATGAAAAACCCACAGCTAACATTGTACTCAATGGGGAAAGGTTGAAAGCTTTCCTTCTAAGATCGGGAACAAGACAAGGATGCCCACTGTCACCATTGTTATTCAACATTGTACTAGAAGTTCTAGCCAGGGCAATTAGACAAGACAAAAAAATTAAAGGCTATATGCATATATATTTATATATCATTTTACAAATGTTTGTATGTATTGTGAGAATTTTGATTTTTACCCATAATAAAAAAAAAATAAATAAAAAAAAAAAAAAAAAAAAAAATTAAAGGCGTCCAAATAGGAAAATATGAAGGAAAACTCTATTTGTGGATGACATGATTCTATAGTTAGAAAATTCTGAAATGTCTATGAAAAACCTGCTTTAGCTAATAAATGAGTTTGGCAAAGTGTGAGGATACAAGATCAGCATGCAAACTCAGTAACATTTTTGTACACGTATTGAACAATCTGAGGAGGAAATCAGGGAAGAAATTCCATTTACAATTGCAACAAAAAGACTCAAATACACAGGAATCAATTTAACCAAATAAATACAGAATGTATATGCAGAAAACTATAAAACAAGGCTAAAAGAAATCAATGAAGACCTAAATAAATGGAAATGCATTCCGTGTTCATGGATTGGAAGACTAAATATTGTGAAGATGTCAATCCTATCCAAACTGGTTTATAGATTCAATGTAATACTAATCAAAATTCCAACAGCTTACTTTAAAAAATTAGAAAAGGTAATTATCAAATTTATTTGGAAGGGAAAGTGCCCCGAATAGCCAAAAGCATTCTAAAAAAAAAAAGAGCAGTGTGAGAGGAATTTCACTGCCTGACCTTGAAACATATTACAAGGAAGCAGATGTGGCTGGAGCTATTGAACTCCTGCTTTCCACATGGGGAGTCCAGGATTTGGTTTCCAGTGCCTCCTAAAGCAAGACAGCGAGCTGATGCAATGGCCTGGTGCAACAAGCTGACACAACAAGATGATGCAACAAGAGACACAAGGAGGAAAACATAATGAGAGACACAAAAAAACCAGGGAGCAGAGGTGGCTCAAGCGATTAGGTGCCTCCTTCCCACATGGGAGGTCTCGGGTTTGATTCCCAGTGCCTCCTAAGAAGACCAGCACACAACAAGCAGACACAGCAAATGCAAACAGCGAGGGGGTGGGGAGAAATAAATAAGTAAAATAAATCTTTAAAAAAAACATATTACAAAGCTACAGTGGTCAAAACAACTTGGTACTGACATAAACATAGACGCATCGATCACTGGAATAGAATTGAGAGTCCAGAAATAAATTCTCACCTCTACAGCCAAATGGCTTTTGACAAACCTACCAGGTCCATGTTAATGGGACAAAACAGTCTTTTCAACAAATGGTGCTGGAAGAACTGGATATCTATAACCAAAAGAATGAAAAAGGATCCCATCTCACTCTGTATACAAGACTCAACTCAAAATGGATCAAAAACTTAAATAGGACCATAAAACTACCAGAAGAAAATGTAGGGAAACATCTTAAAGCCCAAGTCGTGGGAAGCGGCTGTGGCTCAATCCATAGGGCTCCTGTTTACCATATGGGAGGCCCCGGGTTCAGTTCCCGGGGCCTCCTGGTGAAGGCAGGCCCACCCGCACGGTGTGGTTGGCTGACCCGGCGAGCACAAGCAGCAAGGAGGGGATAAATGAATAAATAAATAAAAATCTTAAAAAAAAAAAAAAAAGCCCAAGTCGTAGGTGTTGGTTTCTTGGACCTTACACCCAAAACGTGCATAACAAAAGAGAAAAATAGATAAATGGGATCCCCTCAAAATCAAACACTGTTGCACCTCACAGGACTTTGTGAAAAGGGTGAAAAGGCAGCCAACTCAATGGGAGAAAACACTTGGAAATCACATGTCCGATAAGGGTTTAGTATCCAGGATATATAAAGAGATGTTACAACTCAACAATGAAAAGTCAAACGACCCAATTAAAAAGTGGGCAAAAGACTTAAGTAGACATTTGTCCAGAGAAGAAATACAAATGGCAAAAAACACATGAAAAAATGTTCCAACATCATTAATGATTAGGGAAATGCAAATCAAAACTACAATTAAATATCATTTCCCACCTATCAGAATGGCCACTATTAACAAGGCAGAGAACTACAAGTGTTGGAGAGGATGTGGAGAGAGAGGAACACTTCTTCACTGTTGGTGGGAATGCAGAATGGTACAGCCACTGTGGAGGACTGTTTGGCAGTTCCTAAAGAGGTTGAATATAGACTTGCCACGTGACCCTGCAATACCACTACTGGGTATATACCCAGAACTGAGAGCAGTGATATAAACAGACATCTGCACACCAATGTTATTCACGATTACCAAAATCTGGAAACAACCTAGGTGTCTATCTACCATTGAATGCATAAAGAAAACTGTGGTGTTTTCACACAATGGAATATTATGGAGCTGTAAGAAGAAAGGAAGTCGTAAAGCATATGACAACATGGATGAGCCTGGAGGACGTTATGTTGAGTGAAGCAAGCCAGACACAAAAGGACAAATACCTTATTATTGCGTTACTATGAATGAAATATATTGTGTAACATATTGTATGATTCCATTTATATAAAATGTAAATATTAATCAATTTATAAACATGAAATTAGACTAGTGGCTATATAGGACTGTGGAGTTTTTCTTTTTAGAGTAATGAAATGATTCTAAAATTTTTTGTGGTGATGAATGCACAACATTGTGATTATACCAAATAATCAAAAATAGCAGCTATGTACAGAAGGGGAAACAGAGAGAGATTGTGATGTGAATAATTTTCTTGTTTATTTGTTTTTCTCTTTTTGTTTATTATTATTATTGAAATAATGAAAATGCTCTAATAATGATTGAAGTGATGAATGCACAACTGTGTGATTATACCAAATGCCATTCATTGTACATTTTGTATGAATTGTATGCTTTATTAATATGTACCAATAAAATTGATTTGTTTAGAAAAGAAAAAGAATTGACATTCAGCAATATTTAGTCTTCCAAAACATGAATACAAAATGTCCTTGCATTTATTTAGATCTTCTTTTAGCAATGTTTTGTAGTTTTCTGGGTATAATTTCTTTATATCCTTGGTTAAACTTATTCCTAGATATTTGACTCTCTTAGTTGCTATTGTGAATAGAAATTTTTCCTTGATTTCTTCTTCAGGTTGTTCATTATTAGTCTGTAGAAACCTACTGATTTGGGGGTGTTGAACTTGTATCCTGCCACTTTGCTGAACTCATTCATTAGCTCTAGTAATTATACTGTGGATATTTTAGGATTTTCATGATATAGAATCAGTTCATCTGCAAATAGGGAAAGTTTAACTTCTTCCTTAACAATTTGGATGCTTTTTTTCCTTGTCTAATTGCTGTGACAAAAACTTCCAACAAATCTGAGTGACGGGTGGTGACAGTGGACATCCTGGTCTAGTACCAGATCTTAGAGGGAAAGCTTTCGGCCTTCACCATCGAGTATAATGTCACTTGCGGATTTTTCATATGTGTCCTTTATCATGTAGAGGACGTTTCCTTCTCTTCCTAGTTTTCTAAGTGTTTTTTCAAGAAGTGTGCTGGATTTTGTCAAAAGCCTTTATTGCATCAATTGAGAAGATCATTTGGTATTTTCGACTTCATTTTATTAATAAGGTATGATTTGATATTTTATTAATATGGTATTAATTGATTTTCTGATGATGACTCAGCCTTGCATACCTGGGATAAATCCCACGTTGTCATGGGGTATAATTCTTTTAATGTGCTGTTGGGTTTGGTTTGCTAGTATTTTGTTGAGGATTTTTCATCTATATCCATAAGAGATTTTGGTGTGTAATTTTCTTTTCTTGAGTTATCTTTACCTGGTTTTGCATTTGAGTGATGTTGGCTTCTTAGAACAAGTTGAGGAGTATTCCCTCATCTTCAATTTTTTGCAGTTTGAACAGGGTTCTTGGTGATTCTTCCTTAAATATTTGGTAAAATTCCCCAGTGATGCCATCCAGACCTGGACCCTTGTTTGTTGGGAGGTTTTTGTGTTTTTTTCAATTACTGTTTCAATCTCCTCTTTTTATTGGTCTGTTGAGATCTTCAATTTTTTCTTTTTTCTTTTTTTTTTTTTTTTTAAGATTTTATTATTTATTTATTCATTTATCCCCCCCTTGCTGCTCGCGCTCGCCGGGTCAGCCAACCACGCCGCGCAGGCGGGCCCGCCCTCACCAGGAGGCCCCGGGAACCGAACCCGGGGCCCCCCATATGGCAAACAGGAGCCCCACTGATTGAGCCACAGCCACTTCCCTTCAATTTTTTCTTGAGTGAGTGTAGGTAGGTTGTGTGTTTCTAGGAATTTGTCCATTTCATCTAGGTTTTCTAATTTGTTGGCTTGCAGTCATTCATAGTATCCTCTTATAATCCTTTTTATTTTGGGGGGTGTATAGTAATATCTCCCTTTCATTTCTTATTTTATTTATTTCTGTCCTTTTTTTCTTTGTCTGTCTAACTGAAGATTTGTTGATTTTAGTGAGTGTGGCAGTTTGAGATTATTTTTGTGAATCCCCCCAAAAGAGAAAGATTATGTTTGTAAACTGGTCTGTTCCTCTGGATGTGACACCCTTTGATTGTATTAAATTTAAAGGTTTTAAGTTTACTGATTTAACCACATCAGTAGGGCATGATATAAACAGACACTCACTCAAGAAGACAAATGGAAGAGGAGAGAACTTGGTCATTTCAGTCCTACCATGTGACAGAAAGGAGAAGGCTCAAACAGCTAAAGCCCTGGAAAGAGAGATGAGCCATTTGCCTGATGGTTTGCAGTCGAAGAGAACAGAGCAGCTGAGCCTGAGAGACCAGGCAGTGATCATCTGCTGTCTTGCTTCAACACATGGCAACTGACTTTGGTGAGAAAGTCATTTGGACTCTTTAGGGCCTTGTAACTCAAAGTTTTTATCCCAAATAATTACCCTTTATAAAAGCCAACAGATTTCTGGTACTTTGCATCAGCACCCCTTTGGCCGACTAATATAGTAAGCAAACAAACTTTTGGTTTCACTGATTGCCTCCATTGTTTTTTTAAATTCTCTACTTCATGCATCTCCACTCTAAGCTTTGTTATTTCCTTCCTTCTGCTTGCTTTGGTTTTATTTGCTTTTCTTTTTCTTGATCTTCCAATTGTGAGGTTAGGTCTTCGACATCCAATGTTTCTTCTTCTTGTAAACATTTAGTGCTATAGATTTCCTTTTCAGCACTGACTTTGCTGCATACATTTTGATATGTTGTATTTTCATTTTCACTTGTGTCAATGTATTTCCTAATTTCCCTTATGATTTCTTCTTTGAACAACTGGTTGTTTAAGAGTGCATTCTTTAATTTCCACATATTTATGTATTTTCCAGTTCTCTCTCTGTTACTGATGACTAGGTTCTTTCCATTGTGGTCAGAGAAGATACATTATATAGTTTCAATATTTTTTCACTTATTGAGATGTGTTTTGCAACCTGATGTGTGGGCTTTCAGGAGAATGACCTATGTGCACTAGAGAAGAAGATGTACTGCTGCTGTCGGGTGAAGTGTTCTATATGTGTCTGTCTGGTCTAGCTGGTTTACAGTATTGTTCAAGTCTTCTATTTACTGATCTTGTGTCTAGGTATTCTATCCATTATTGAAAGTAATATACTGAAGTTTCATACTGTCAATGTAAAACTGTCTATTCCTCCCTTCAAATCTGTCAATATTTGCTTCACAATTTGGGGACTATGCCATTAGGTGCATATATATTTATAATTGTTATGTCTTCTTATTGTATTGACCCCTTTATCAGTAGATCATGCCCTTTTCTGTCCCTCATAACAATAGTTGATAAAATCTATTTTATCTGATATTAGTATAGCTACCCTAGCTCTCTTTTGGTTATTATTTGCATGGTATATTTTTTCCCATCCTTTCACTTTCAACCTACTTGTCTCTTTGAATTCAAGGTGAGTGTCTTGTGTACAGCATATAGTTGGGTCATGCTTTTTTATCCATTCTGTCAATCTGTGCCTATTGACTGGAGATTTTAATCCATTTATATTTAAAGTAATTACTGTTAATGGAGAGCTTTCTTCTGCCATTTTGCTATTTGCTTTTTGTAAGTCTTATATATTTTTTGTTTCTCAATTCTTTTGTTGATGCCTACATTCATATTTATCTGATATTTTCTATTCTACCATTTTAGGTCCCTTCTCATTTCTTTCTGTATATATTTTTCATATATTTTCTTTTTTGGTTACCATAGGGCTAAAATTTAACATCCTAAATCTATAACTATCATGTTTCATTTGATACCAACTTAATTTCAATAGCATACACATATGCTGTTTCTCATTCCCTTCTGTCCCACCTTTTTCTTGTACTTGTAACAAATTATAACTTTATACGTTTTATGTTCCAAACCATAGACTTATTACTTTTTATGCATATGCATTTTAGAAACTATAAGAATTAAAAGGTGTTATTACGTACCAAGAAATACAATATAATAGTACTGGAATTTACATATACCCACATGATTAGCTTTATCAGAGGTCTTTTTTTGTTCAGGGTGCTTCAATCCACTGTTTAGTATCCTTTCCTTTTGGTCTGAAGAACTCCTTTTAGCATTCTTGTAGTGTAGGTCTAATAGCGATGGACTTCCTCAGCTTTTGTTTATCTGGGAATGTCTTAATCTTTCCCTCATTTTTGAAAGACAGTCTTGTTGGGATACAGAATTCTTGATTGGTAATTATTTGCTTAAGCACTTTAAATATTTTATCCCACTGCCTGTTTTTTATTTTAAAAAATTTTAATCAAAATATATCATTCATACTGAACAGACATAAACAATAAGTGTGTAGTAAAAGTTGTGAACTTACAGAACAAACATGTATAACATCATACCGAGCTCCCATACATCACCCTAACCCCAATACCTTGCATTGTTATGAACATTTGTTACAAACTGTGAAAGAGGTCAATCAAAATATTACCTGGCAGCAGATGAAGAAAACAAACAAACAATGAGCAGACACCGAGCAAAACAATGGGCAAAAACCAATGAGCAATGCAATGAGCAGACACCGAGCAAAAACTAATGAACAAAACAATGAACAAACAACAAGCAAACAATGCAAACAGATGAGGGAGCCAACTCAGGGGAGCTGATGTTGCTCAGTGGTTGAGTGCCAGCCTCCCACATACGAGGTCCCAGGTTCAATCCCCGGTCCTGGTACCTCAACAAACAAACAAACAAACAAACACCTCAGCTTTCCATTCCCTAACCACATTCTTTTCTCTGGTGACTTATATTTTAGCTGTTAACTCCATGATTTTGCTTATTATATTTAGTTCATAATAGCAAATCATACAGTATTTGTCCTTTTGTGTCTGGCTTGCTTCACTCAACATAATGTCCTCCAAGTTCACACATGTCATATGCTTTATGACTTCATTTCTTCTTACAGCTGCATAATATTCCATCGTGTGTATATACCACAGTTTTGTTTATCCATTTGTCAATTGATGGACAACTGGGTTGTTTCCATCTTTTGGCAATCATGAATAATGCCACCATGAACATCCATGTGCAGATGTTTCTTCATGTACCTGCTCTCAGATCTTCTGGGTACATACCTACTACAGATCTTCATCTAACTTCCTTAGGAACCACCAAACAGACTTCCACAGCGGCTGTACCATTCTACATGCCCACTGTGGCAGTTTGACATTATTTTATGCATCCCAAAAAAAGAAAGCTTATGTTTTAAACTAATCCATTCCTATGGGTATGAGACCCATTTGACTGGATTGTATCAGTGGGGCATGACTCAGGCTAAGTCTTTGCCCTCTCTCTGGGTCTGATATAAAGGGAGACACAGAAATTCAAACAGACCTGAGAAAAAAGGAAGCCAGCATATTTGATTCTGCAATGTGAGAAGGCTGCAGGAAAATTGAAGCCCTCGAGAGGCTCAAAGAGGCAGGGCCCATGGAGCAGCTCAAGAGGAGACCAGCCCTGCTACATGCCTGACAGCTCACAGCTGAAATTGGGAAGAGAGCGGAGCAGCCGAGACTGATACAGGAGGCCTGGAAGAGAGAAGCCCTGTGCCTGGTTGCTCACAGCTGAGCTCCAAGAGACTAGATTTGTGAGGGGAAGGCAAAGACCTCCACAGAAATCTTCGCCATCTTGCTTCACCATGTGGCAACAGCTCCAGGATCAACAGTAGCTGACTTTGGTGAGAAAGCATCTCTGATGGTGCCTCGATTTGGACGTTTCACGGCCTTGGAACTGTAAACTTTTACCCAAATAAATCCCCATTATAAAAGACAAGAGATTTCTGGTACTTTGCATCAGCAGCCCTTTGGCAACCTAAAACACCCACCAACAGTGAAGAAGTGTTCCTATCTCTCCACATCCTCTCCAACCCTTGTGGTTTTCTGTCTTTTTTATAGTAGCCATGCTTGTAGGTGTGAAATATGTCATGGTAGCTTTGATTTGCTTTCTCTAACAGCCAGTGATGTTGAAGATTTTTTCATGTGTTTTCTCATCATTTTTGTTTCTTCTTTAGAAAAGTGTCTATTCATGTCCTTTGCCTATTTTTTAATTGGGTCATTTGTCTTTTTATTGTTGAGTTGTAGCATCTCTTTATATATCATGTTTATTAAATCCTTATTGGACATATGATTTCCAAATATATTCTCCCACTGAGTAGGCTGCCTTTTTACCTTTTTCACAAAGTCCTGTGAGGTGCAGAAGTGTTTAATTTTGAGGAGGTCCCATTTATCTATTTTTTTTTTTTCTTTTGTTGCTCATGCTTTGGGTGTGAGGTTTAAGAGCCCACCACCTACCACAAGGACATGAAGATGTTTCCCTACATTATCTTCTAGGAGTTTTATGGCCCTTTCTGGCTTTTATGTTTAGGTCTTTGATCCATTTTAAGTTGATTCTTGTATAGAGAGTGAGACAGGGGTCTTATTTCATTCTTTTAGTTATAAATATCCAGTTCTCCCAGCACCAATTGTTGAAGAGACTGATCTGTCCCAGAAAAGTGGACTTGGTAGGCTTATCAAAAATCAGGGAGAGCAGATGTAGCTCAAGTAGTTGAGTGCCTGCTTACTCCATGGGAGGTCCCGAGTTCAGTTCCTGGTGCCTCCTAGAAAAAAGAAGAACAACAAGCAAAAACAAGTGAAAAAACCAACTCAGAAAAAACAAACAAACAAACAAACAAAAACCCAACTCAGGGTAGCTGATATGGCTCAGTGGTTGAGTGCCAGCTTCCCACATATGATGTTCCGGGTTCAATCCCCAGCCCCTAGTACCTCAAAAAAAAAAAAATAATAATAATCAATTGACCATAGAGGTGAGGGTCTATTTCTGAACTCTCAATTATATTCCATCGATCAGTGTGTCTATCTTTATGCCAATACCATGTTGTTTTGAGCATGGTAGCTTTATAATATACTTAAGTTCAGGAAGGGTGAGTTCTCTGACATTACTCTTCTTTTTTAAGATGTTTTTCGCTATTCAGAACCCTTTTCCCTTCCAAATAAATTTGGTAATTGACTTTTCTAATTTTGTAAAGTAGGCTGTTGGAATTTTGATTGCGATTGCATTGTATCTATGAATAAGTTTGGGTAGAATTGACATTTTCATGATGTTTAGTCTTCCAGTCCATGAACATTGAATGTCCTTCCATTTTTCTAGGTCTTCTTTGATTTCTTTTAGCAGTGTTTTGTAGTTTTCTGAATATAGATTCTTTATATTCCTCATTAAATTAATTCCTAGATATTTGAGCCTTTTTGTTGCTACTATAAATGGAATTTTTTCTTTTTTTTTTTTTTTTAAGATTTTATTTATTTATTCATTTATCCCTCCCTTGCTGCTTGTGCTCACTGGGTCAGCCAACCACGCCGTGCGGGCGGGCCTGCCCTCACCAGGAGGCCCCGGGAACCGAACCCGGGGCCTCCCACATGGTAAACGGGAGCCCTACTGATTGAGCCACAGCCGCTTCCCGGAATTTTTTCTTGATTTCCTCCTCAGCTTGCTCATTACTAGGGTGTAAGAAATGCTACTGAATTTTTCATGTTGATCTTATATCCTGCCACTTCACTGAATTCATTTATTATCTCTTATAGCTTTGTGTCAGGTATTTTGGGATTTTCTAAATATAGGGTCATGTCATCTGCCAATAGAGAGAGTTTTACTTTTTTCAAATTTGGATGCTTTTTATTTATTTTTCTTGCCTAATTGCCCTAGCTAGAACTTCTAGCACAATGTTGAATAACAGTGGTGACAGTGGGCATCCTTGTCTTATTCCCAGTCTTAGAGGGAAAGCTTTCAATCTCTCCCCATTGAGAATGATGTTGGCTGTGGGATTTTCATATATGCTCTTTATCATGTTGAGGAACTTTCCTTCTATACCTATCTTTTGAAGTGTTTTTTACCTAGAAAGGATGCTGGATTTTGTTGAATGCCTTTTCTGCATCAATTGAGATAATCATGTGGTTTTTTTCCCTTTGATTTGTTAATGTGGCATTTTATGGCATTTTGATTTTCTTATGTTGAACCACCCTTGCATACCAGGAATAAAACCCACTTGATCATGATGTATAATTTGTTTATGGTGTTGGATTCAATTTGCAAGTATTTGTTGAAAATTGTTGCATCCATGTTCATTGGAGAGTTTGGTCTGTAATTTTCTTTACCTGTAATATCTTTAGCTTTGGTATTAGGGTGATGTTGGCTTCATAAAATCTGTTGGGTAATTTTCCCTCCTCTTCAATTTTTTGGATTGGTATTAATTCTTCTCAAATTGCTTGATAGAATTCTCTTGTGAAGCCATCTGGAAGGTATTTGATGTCTGAATTAATTTATTTGTGATTGGTTTGTTGAGTTACGGTGCTCACTGGGATGCAGAGACTGATGACTACAGGCAAAAAGTTTATTGGGGAGCTCTCCCAACAGAGACGTCTGAAGAATAGACTTCAGCACACCTGCCGGCATGGCAAGGTTCTGAAGAGAGGCTTCAGCCCACCCCTGGAAGGTGGTAGATATGACTTCATACAGTATACAATAGACGGGGAAACTGAGTACAGCCTGGGGCCAAATGGCAAGAGAGAAGTGGGCTAGGAGGTCTTGGAATGTGGGAGGGATTGGTGGTGCCTGGGCCTGGAGGGGATGAAGGCCCTTATCTGCTCCACTGCTATATGGCTCCTTTGTTCATTCTCGGGAGGGGATGGGCTGCCTCCTAACTTGTAGGTGATGGCTTGCTCAATCAGTCAGGTGGGTTATGACTGGAGGCTGCCTTTCTTTAATTTATGTCACAGGGGTATTGATTCATGGTCTTATGACCTGTTAATCATTGCAAATCTTGTAAGAGGGACCCTCTAACAGTTGAGTTCTTGTATTTATTGTAGAGTCAATATAGGTTGTTTGTGCATTTCTAGGAATTTGTCCATTTCATCTAGGTTGCTTAATTTATTGGCATATGGGCCCACAATATCCTTTTGTGATCCTTCTTATTTCTGTGGGGTCAGTTGTAATGTCCCCCCTTTCATTCCTGATTTTATTTGCATACTCTCTCTTTTTTTCTTTATTAGTCTAGCTAAGGGTTGGTTGATTTTATTGATTTTCTCAAAGAACCAGCTTTTGGTTTTGTTGATTTTCTCTCTCTCTCTGTCTTTGTTCTCAACTTCATTTATTTCTGCTCTAATCTTTGTTCTTTCTTTCTGTTTTCTTTGGGATTAGTTTGCTGTTCTTTTTCTATTTCCTCCAGGTGTTTGGTTAGGTCTTTGATATTAGTTCTTTTCTTCTTTTTTCAATATAGGCATTTAGGAATATTAATTTCCCTCTCAGCACTGCCTTTGCTGTATCCTACATTTTGACAAGTTGAATTCTCATTTTCATTCATCTCGGGATATCTACTAATTTCTCTTGCAATTTCTTCTTTGACCCAGAAGGCATTGTTTAGAAGTGTGTTGCTTAGCCTCCGTAAACTTGCGAATTTTCATCTTTCCTGCCTATTACTGATTTCCAGCTTTATTCCATCATGCTCAGAGAAGGTGCTTTGTATAACTTCAATCTTCTTAAAGTTATTGAGAGCTGTTTTGTGGCCCAACATGATCTATCCTGGAGAAAGATCCATGAGCACTTGAGAAGGATGTATAACCCGCTGAGTTTGGATGCAGTGTTCTGTATGTGTCTGTTAGGTCTAACTTGTTTATCATATTGTTCAAATTCTCTGTTTCCTTGTTGATCTTCTGTGTAGTTGTCCTATCTAATGATGTGAGTGGCATGTTGAAGTCCCCAACTGTAATTGTCTATTTCTCCCTTCAGTTTTGCCAGGGTTTGCCTCACATATTTTGGGGCACCCTGGTTAGGTGCATAGATCTTTATGACTGTTACTCCTTCCTGGTGGATTTTCCTTTTTATTAAAATATAATGGCCTCTGTACCTCTTATCACTTTTTTTTGCATTTAGAGTCTGTTTTGTCCAACAGCAGCATAGCTACCCCTGCTGTCTGTTGGTTACTGTTTGTGTGAAATGTCCTTTTCCATTCTTTTGCTTTCATTCTATTTGCATCATTGGGTCTACAATGACTCTCCTGCAGACAGCATATCGATGACTCATCTTTTCTTATCCATTCTGTTAGCCTATGTTTTTTGAATGGGCTGTTTAATCCATTAACATTCATTGTTTTTACTGTAAAGTCATTACTTACTTCAACCATTTTACCCTTTGGCTTTCATATGTCATATCTTATTGTTGTCTGTCTTTTTACTGTTTGGTTATCCTTTCTGCTATTCTTGCCTTCTACACTCTCCTCAAAGCCTCTCTCTTTCTTATCTTTTCTTTTCTGGCTGCAGAACTCCCTTTAGTGTTTTTGGCAAAGCTGGATTCTAGTTTACAGACTCTCTTAATTTCTGTTTATCTGTGAATATTTTAAACTCACTATCATATTTGAAAGACAGTTTTGCCACATAAAGAATTCTTGGCTGGCAGTTTTTCTCATTCAGTACCTTAATTATATCATACCATTGCCTTCTCGCCTCCATGGTTTCTGACGTGCGCATTAAGTCTTACTGGATATATCTTGTATATGAGTTTTGTTTCTGCCTTGCTGCTTTCAGAATTCTCTCTTTATCTTTGGCATTTGGCATTCTGAATAGTATTTGTCTTGGGGTAGGTCTATTTGGATTTACTCTAATTGGAGTATTCTCTGCTTCCTAGGCATAGTAATGTCTTTCATATTTTAGTTTGCCAAAGGCTGCCAATGCAAAGTCCCAGAAATGTGTTGGCTTTTATAAAGGGGATTTATTTGGGGTAAAACCTTACAGTTTCAAGGCCATGAAAAGTCCAACTCAAGGCACCATAAAAGGTTCTTTCTCACCAAAGTCAGCTGCCACATGTTGAAGCACGATGGCGAGTGATCACTATCTGGTCTCTGCCTTCCCCTCCAGGCTTCCTCTCTCAGTCTCAGCTGTTCCACTTTCTTCTTGGTTTCTTCTGCAAACTGTGAGGCATAAGAATCATCATCTTTTGAGCTGCTCCATGGGCCCAGCCTCTTGGGGGCTTTATGCTTAAGCAATCCTCACATTGCAGAATCAAAATATGCTGGCTCCCTTTTTTCCTCTAAGTGAGTATCCATTTATATCAGGCTCAGCAAGGGGGGAGAGACTCAACCTGAGTCACACCTCACTGACGTAGTCCAATTTAAAGCCCTAAAGCAATCTCATCAGAAATCTAATCATCAGCCTGTCACCTGATTTCAATGCAATCAAAGTATATCATACCCAGAAGAACAGATTAGTTTACAAACATAATCTTTCCCTTTTTGGGATTCATAAAATAATCTCAAACTGCCACAATGAGGATTGGGAAATTTTCAGTCTTTATTTACTCATATACTCTTTCCGTTCCTTTTCCCTTCTCTTCTCCTTCTAGAACTCCCATAGCAAAATGCATTGGTGCATTTTGCTCTATTATTTTACTCCTTGAGCCCCTACTCAAGTTTTTTTCTATTCTTTTCTCTCTCTGTTCTCTCTTTTCAATTTCATCTGTTCTATCCTCTACATTGCTAATTCTTTCTTCCATGATTTCAAATCTGCTGTTGTATGTTTCTGTTGTGTGGTTTGTTTTTTAGATTTATTTTTTATTTACTTTATTTTTCTTTATTCCCCCTTCCCCCAGATGGTTCGTTTGTCTGTCTGCTCATTGTTTGCTCACATTCTCCAGGAGGCACCAGGAACTGAACCTAGGACCTTCCACATGAGAGGCCACATCCATCCCCTGTAGGCTGCTGCATCTGCTGGCTTGTAGCCTCCTCTTGTTGTGGCAGGGATGGTGCCTAGCTCATTGTGGTGGGAGACAGCATCTAGCTCTGTTGAGGCGGAAGGTGGCATTTAGCTCTGTTGCGGTGGCGTCTCACTCTGTTGCGGCAGGAGGCAGCATCTGCTTGGCTTCTTTTAGGAGGCACCAGGACCTGAACCCAGGACCTCCCATGTGGTAGGCAGGTGCCCAAGTGGTTGAGCCACATCTGCTTCCTTCCTGTTGTATTTTGAATCTTACTTACTGGCTTTCATTACCATAAGCTCTGTTATTTTTCTATTCAAGGTTTCAAATTTTTCTTTGTGCTTCCACAGTGTTTTTTTAATGTCTTTTATTTATTTAGCCATGTTGTCCTTCAACTCCATGATTTAATTTAGGAGATTTGTATGAACATCATTGATTAGTTGTTGCAAGTCCTGCGTCTCATCTGGAGTTGTGATTTGTTCCTTTGTCTGAGTTATATCTTCCTTTTTCTTAGTACGGCTTGTAATTTTTTGCTGATATCTAGGCATCTGATTATGATGGTGAGTTTACTCTGATCTTCAGTTTCTCTCTCTTGGCTAGGGAGTTACTGTTAAGTAGCTGTGTGCTACCAGTGTTATTTGATTCTTGGTTCAACTTGTTCTAGATATTTAGGATTGCCCCCTGTTTATTGCTCAAACCAGGGCTAAGGACCCAGTAATGGGTTTCAGGCTAGTTTCCAAGAACCTTGGGGAGAGGGACAGTAAATGCACCAGATGGCCTCTTATTTATTTATTTATTTATTTATTTATTTATTTATTTATTTATTTATTTATTTTTCACTTCTTTTCATTCACTTTCCTGGTCTGCCAGCAGATGGAGCTCTTTGGCAGACCTCTCTGCTCAGACACAGACATTAGGGCAGAACACATTCACTGTAACCTTGTCCAGGTGGGAGATGTAGAAGCGATGTCCTCAGAGTGGACCAAGCCTCACAATTAAATTTTCTCAGAAGCTGCTCTCCTCCCTTGGCTGGCTGCACCCCTCCTCCCTCTGAGTCCTCATCAACCAGCCAAGTGTAGTAGGGAGGATGTTTGAAAAGGCAAATTATCTTTAACTTTCTGCTGGCTCTCAGGGCAAACAATGTTGCATCCCCACCTGACCTGGAAGTATGAGACCCCTCTGAAACAGCAGACCAAGTTCACTGGACAAAATCTAAATTTGCCATAGGCTCTGTCCCTCCCTCTCCCCTTTCTTGGGGGAAGAGGACCCCTGTAACCCCCATAGTCTGTAGCTGCTGGCCAGGGCCTGGAGGACCCAGTGTTGTTTGCTCTGAAAGTGGGGGGATGGTGCCAGCGGCAGCTGCTGCAGCTCTACTCAGGTATTTTTCCAGCTAGCCGAGGCTCCTTTCCTTTGCCCCTCTCTCTTCTGGATGGTGTCTAGCCTTCCACTGGTGTCCTAAGCCCTCATCTGTTCCCAAAGCCTGAGGCCTACTGGCAGATCTGGCTGTTGAGAAAGTAGATAGGATCCTTGGTCAGAGGATCGTGGCTTTTCTCCTTTATTTGGAGCTGATCTGTGCAGGTAAGCTCCAGCCCAGTCCAGCTCAGCAGTAGTAGTAGCTGCTCATAGAGTGGCTCCCCACTGCCTTCTTGCCACCATGATTTCTGATGAGAATATGGCATTTAATATTGGTACTCCCTTGTACAAAACACATTGCTTTTCTCTTGCAGCTTTCAGAACTCTCTCCTCGTCCTTGGTATTTAACAATTTGACTAGTATGTCAGGATATGGCTTTCTTTGAGTTTATCATCTTTTGGGTTCATTGGTCTTCCTGAATTTGCATATTCATGTCTTTTGTTAGACTCGGGAATTTTCCTGCCATTGTTTCTTTGAATAGTCCTTCTCCCTGTTCTCTCTTTCTTTTCCTTCTGGGATTCTCATAATGAGTGTATTGGTATGCTTGATGGTGTCCCATAGTTCTCTTAGGCTCAGTTAGCTTTTTCACATTCTTTTTTTAGCTGAATCATTCCAACTGTCTTGTCTTCACTTTCACTGATTCTTTCTTCTGCCAGCTCCAATCTGCTGTTGAAATCCTCTAGAAAATTTTTATTTCAGTTATTTTGGTCTTCAATTCCAGTATATCTCTTTGGTTCTTTTATAAAATTTTTGTATCTTTATTGAGATTCTCATATTGTTCATTCATTGTTTGCCTGATTTCCTCCAGTTCATTCTCTGTGTTTTCCTTTATCTCCTTAAGCATATTGAGATTAATTTTTTAAAAAGTCTTTGTTATGTCCAAAGCCTGGTTTTCTTCATTGATGGTTTCTAGATTTTTATCTTGTTCCATTGTATGAGCCATCATTTCTAGTTTCTTTGTCTTGTAATCTTTTGTTGCATGCTATACATTTTATTTTTTTATTTTATTTTATTTTTTTTTTACCGGGAGGTCCTGGGGATCGAACCCAGGTCCCTCCATATGGGAGACGGACGCCCAACCAGTTGAGCCACATCCGACCCCCATGCTATACATTTTAATATTTTAGTGTTAACTCTGAGATTTAGTCCCTGAGCTGTCTGTTCCTTACATTTGTATACAGCTAGTGATATGACAGATATTTTCTTAAATGCCAGGAGCTAACAAAAAACAAATAAACCAATGTGAAAAAATAACCATTCACAATGTTTCAAATTGGCTCTGCATTAGCTGGTGTTTTCCTTTAGAATGAATGTGAAGTACAGGGTCCTCTCCATCTTTTCTGAGCCTGATTCTTGTACTGGGCTTGTACTTGCTTGAGATCATAGGAATTCCCCCATTTACAGGAATTCAATGCCCCCTCCACTCCCTATGAAGTGTTTTTTCTCCTCCACCTGGGTGCTCTCTTCTATGACTTAAAGCAGATAATCCTTTGCCCCAGGTCATTTCAACTTAACTCTTTCTTACCCTGCTTTAAATGTCTGTAAGGTACTTCTGTCTGCAGGGCAAGTTCTGGGAGGGTGAGCCTGAAATGAGTCTAGTCTTTCAGGCTGCCACCCACTAGATTGGTAGGGACATACAGGCACCCCTGTCTATACATAGGTGTTATTTTCCTCCCTCTGGAAAAGGTCTAGGTTCCCACAATGGGAGTGCAGACTTGCTCCATGCTCTGCTGGACATGGAGTACTAGGGGAGCCACAAAGTTTGCCACAAGCTTTTCCTACTGCTTTTAAAGGTGAGTTTTCTTGTTTTGGCCCTTGTCCAGTTACTGCAACCCTTTATCTTTTTCCATAGTTTTGAGGAAGATGGCTCTGCCAGTTTTTCCTAGTTATTAATCAATTCTGTTGGGAACAGAATCTTACATCACCATCTTGTTAGACCAGAAACCTTCTCCTTTATTTTTGAAAGATAATTTTGCCAGATATAGAATTCATGATTGACAATTTCTTTTTTTAAATATTTATTTTATTTCTTTATTTCTCCCCACCCCCTTGTTGTTTTTCACTTGCTGTGCTTGTTCATCTTCCTTGTTTATTTAGGATGCACCGGGAGCTGAACCTGGAACCTCTGATGTGGGAGGAAGGTGCCTAACCACTTGAGCCACCTCCACTCCCTGCTTTTGTTGTGTTTCTTGTTCTGTTTTTCCTCCCCACATCTCTTGTTGCATCATCTTGTTGCATCAGCTTGCTGCACCTGCCCGTCATGTCAGCTCGGTATCTCCTTTAGGAATCACTGGGAACCTCTGCTCCCTGCTTTTTGTTGTGTCTCTCATTATGCTTTTTCCTTCTTGTGTCTCTTGTTATGTCAGCTTGCCATGCCTGCCCGTTGTGCCAGCTCGCTGTCTTCTTTAGGACGCACTGGGATCTGAACCAGTGACCTCCCATGTGGTAGGCAGAAGCCCAGTCGCCTGAGCCACATCCACTTCCCTAAGGACTTTAAATATACCAACCCACCAATTTCTGACCTTCATGGTTTCTGATGAGTAATCTGCTGTCAGTTATATTGGAGGTCCCTTGTATGTGGCAAGACACTTGTCTCTTTTTCTGCCTCTTTCTCTCTCCCTTGTCCTTCTGGGACTCCAATGATGCATATGTTGGTATACATGATGATTTCCTAACATTCCTCATGTTCTGTTCATTTTCCTTAATTATTTTTCTTTAAGTTCCCTTTTCTTTCTGTTCCTCATGCATTGGATAATTTCAATTTTCTTGTCTTCAAATTCACAGATCCTTTCTTTTACCTGTTCAAATCTGCTGTTGACTCCTTCTAATGAGTTTGTCATTTCAGTTACTGGACTTTGTAACTCCAAAATTTTGGTTTGGTTCCATTTTTTTTTTTTTTTTTTTTTTTAATGATTGACTTTATTTTTTCTCTTTGGTACAGTTCATTGAGTCCCCTCCCCACTTGCTTGCTGTCTGTGTCCACTCACTGGGTGATCTTCTGTGTCTGTTTCTTGCCTTCTCTTCTTATTTTTCTCCTCCAGGCTTCACCGGGATTTGATCTGAGGGACCTCCTATGTGGGAAAGAGGCATCTTATCACTTGTGCCACTTCATTTCCTGGTTTCTGACATGTCTCGCCTTGACTTCCCTGATTCTCTCTTTTGTTGCATCATCATCTCACTGCATGGTTTGCCATGCGTCCACATAGGCCCAGCTCAACTGCTCACCTTTTTTTTATTTTATTTTTTACTAGGAGGTCCCGGGGATCGAACCCCATATGGTAGACAGATACCCAACCACTTGAACCATATCCGCTTCCCTGTTTGGTTCCTTTTTATCATTTCTATCTGTGGCATAGGTAATTTAGTTTCCCCCAACTCTTACCACCCTTTCCATAAATTAAACTGCAAGTTAGATTCAGCTAGTCATAAGACATGCCTCAGGAAGCAACTGCCTGGGAATAAGTAGGTCTTAAAGTCAGCAAAAATATAACTATCTAACCTCTCCCTCCTCCTGTAAACAAAGAATTGTAACCAAAGAAGCATTCTCTAGAAGTCAGGTGCACCCCTGCATGCCTTGATAAACATATTTAATGTATGTACCTTTAATCTTTTTTTTTTTTTTTTTTAAAGATTTTATTTATTTATTCATTTATCCCCCCCTTGCTGCTTGTGCTCGCTGGGTCAGCTAACCACGCCGCGCGGGCGGGCTTGCCTTCACCAGGAGGCCCCGGGAACCGAACCCGGGGCCTCCCACATGGCAAACGGGAGCCCTACTGACCGAGCCACAGCTGCCCCCCATGTACCTTTAATCTTGAGCAAAGTGCTGTATTTCTTTTGGAGTTATGCTTATGTCATGATAAAAGACCTACCAGCTTCTCAGTAGGCACAGATGCTCAAGCTTGGAATTGTCTTCTCTCCTCCCACTGCCGAGGACAGGGACCCCGTGTAAACCTAATAAATGCTCAGATGCTCATCAAGATGGACTTGTCTGAGTTGTTCTTTGGTCTGATGTAGTCTGCTCAGTTCAGTGGGAAGCTGTCATTTCATACAGCTCCTCATTATACTCAGAACACCATCTCATTATTTTGTTCAGACAATGTTTTGCCAATTTCTTTTAGTTCTGTGTATATGAATTTCTTTAGCTCATTGAATACATTTAAGACAGTTCATTTAAAGTCTTTGGCTAATATTTGCAATGTATTACCTTCCTCGGGGATGGTTTCTGACAAATTCTTTTTTTCCAGTAAATGGGTCATATTTTCCTGCTTCTTTGTGTGATCTGTAATTTTTGTTGAGAATTAGACGTTCTATCATGTTATAATCCTGGAAATCTAGCTCCTGCTGTTCTGAGATTGCTGGATTGTCTTGTTGCTGGTGTTCTTTTTCTTATTGAGGGCTTGAGCCATCAGTCTGTAGTTTTCAATTGTATTTTTCTCCCAAATGCGGAACAGAAAGAGAATAGAGGGAAAAAATCGCCTCTTTAAGACTCCTCTGCCACTTTTGCCTGAGAGGGGTTGGGACAATAGCCACCCTTAGAGCTGGCCCCCCAGTGGTCTGAAGTAGCTGATCAAAAGCTGAGGTCACGATCAGGGCACCCCCTTTTGGGTTTGGGAGGACCAGGTCCTTAGAGCCTACCGCTGGCCCCAGCAAGCTGCCCTGGGAGCCCAGACTGCACAGCCCACTGTTGCCTGCCGTGCATTTGGAGGTGGGGTGGAATTCACTTGCATCTACCACAGTTAACCAGCCGCTTCCTTGAGTTCACCCTGAGATGCTACTCAGTGTTCCACTAGACTCCAGAGTTTGGGAATAGCTGAGTCAGACAGTTCCCGCCAGTTTGACAGGGACTACCCTGCCATCTTCCCACAATTCTATCTTACTGCATATTATAAGGTTTTTATATAATTTTTTTTCTCATTGTAGTTGTGAATTTAAATCTGTAATTTGTTTAAGGGAAATTCAATCCTTATGTTTAAATTTTGGCAACTTATGCTTTTGTTGAAATATTGAGAGTTACTTTACTAACTAAATCATAAAATTCAATATTCCTTTTTTGCTTTGTTTTCTGAACAATAGTCAGTCCATTCAAAGAGAAAGTAAATTCTTAACACTCTGAAATAACTTTGTCCTATGAAATTCCTTCTGTGTTAGTATTTCATTTATTTTTGGTGGCATCAATCTAAGAGTCATTTAAGATATATTACTAAAATAGTTTGGCAAGAAATGCTTCATCTAGAGTTTTAAAAGCATGTTCAAGTGATTGAGATGAATAAGTCATAGTATTCTTTAACAATGACATATGGTGTTGTTTAATTCTATTCTTTTAGTCAGGATTATTTTATTAAATAAAATATGTCTATATAATGCAATGTAAAACAAGAAACAAGTTCATGGGAAAAAAGCAAACAAGTTGTGCTAAACATGATCAATTGTGGGGTTTTTTGTTTTTTATTTTTTAAAGAATTTATTTATTTCCCATTATCCATTTTTACCCCCTCCCTCCCCCTCCACGTTTTTGCTGTTTTTCCTGTTTTTGTGTCCATCCGCTGGGCAATTCTATGTGTATGTTTCCTGCCCTCTCTTCTCATCCTTTTCCTCCTGTCTTCACCAGGATTCGATTCTGGGAAACTCCGATGTGGGAGAGAGGCATCCTACTGCCTGCGCCACCTTAGTTCCTGGTTTTTCAGTGCGTCTTGTCTTGGCTCTCCCTTGTGTTACTCTCCTGTTACGTCATCATCTTGCTGTGTGGCTCAGGCGGGGCCTGATGGCCCACCTGCCCTGCATGCCTTCTATATTTTTCTTTACTTTTTTTACCGGGAGGTTCTGGGGATCGAACCCAGGTCTCTCCATATGGGAGACAGACGCCCAACCATTTGAGCCACATCTGCGCCCCCCAATTGTCTTTTCCTGTTGATATTTATTGTTTATTCATTTTCTCAGAACTCAGGCCAATGATTTAAGAAAAATAGACTGTAAGAATAAAAATATGCAGGGTATTACTTTGGTTTGGCCATCCACATTCATCACCACTCCCTTCTGTGCTTCCACCTAAATTGCAGGGGCTAGAAGCCTGGGAACTGCTTTACCAGAATCCTTTCCTAGCAGGTTCTGGTTCTGCCAGTCAGAACAGCACTGATGTGAGATTTAGAAGGCAATGACAGGCAAGCATGTGTTTTTAGTTCATAGTAGGCTTGAGTTTTATCAGAGGCTTCTGGGGGGTCTCCTGAACCACGCCTTTGGTACTGCAAGTAGCTGAGGTCCCTGCTCTCTGCTGCCTTTGACCCCTGTAGTCCTGATTTCCTTAATGTTAGCAGTGGCTTTTCCTGGCCTTTACTTCCCCAAATCTTCCAAAAGTTTTGTAAGCCTCTACATTTAAGTGTCAATAGAGTGATTTCTCCTGACTGAACCCTGACTGATACAGTATTTGGTAACTATAGATGGTGCTCTGGGATTTGTTACCTGACTAGGGAAGATTTGAAATCAATAACGAGGTCTGCATCAGTCACTGTCCTGGCTGGAAAACAGTTGGCATAGTCAAAGACTGTTTGCAGAAGTGTGGGTAGGTTTTTGTTTTTTTTTTAAGATTTATTTTATTTCTCCCTACCCCCTTGTTTGCACTCACTGTCTGTTCGTTGTGTGCTTGTCTTCCTTTTAGGAGGCACCAGGAACCAAACCTGGGGCCTCCCATGTGGGAGGGAGGCACCTAATCGCTTGAGCCACCTCCACTTCCTGCTCTGTTGTTCTCTCATTATGTTTTCCTCCTTGTGTCTCTTGTTGCATCATCTTGTTGCGTCAGCTCATTGCACCAACCTGTAGCATCAGCTTGCTGCCTTGCTTGTCTTCTTTAGGAGGCATGGGGAACCAAACCCAGGACCTCCCATGTGGTAGGCAGGAGCTTAATCACTTGAGACACATCCACTTCCCGTGGGTGGGTTTTTAGGGTATTGGGAAGGGATAGTAACACCCAAAGACTAGCAGCAGCGAGAAGCCATAAGGACTGCTGGGTCTGCAGAGACAAGGGCGGTGAGCTTGGCCTAGGGCTGCTGTGACAAATGACCGCTCATTGGGTGGCTTAAAGCATGGAAACGTGTTCTCTCACTGTCCTAGGGCCAGAAGTTCAAAATGAAGGTGTCAGCAGGACTGCGTGCCCTCCAGAGTGGTGTCTACGTGTATTAGTCAGGGCTCTGCAGGGAAACAGATGGGATATGCGTATGCAATTGGAGTCACCACTTATTAAGTTCATGATAACCCACTGTCATCCTCCAAGATCCATCTGGTTTCTGCACAGGCCAAATAGGAGAGTTGAATGGGGATGTGGTGGGAATCACGCCACCTGCATCCTTCAGATCCTTGATGGTGGGTGCTAATCTGCGCAGTCCCTCCAGGAATCTGGTATTGCTTTTGATTTACTACTTTGCTAAGTAGGGGCCGTTCCAGTAGTTTCCACTGGGTCTTTCCTGCTATAATAGCCCTCACTCCACAAGTCAGGAAACCAATGTGGGGATTCTGCCAGCTACTGAGCATGTCTATTTCAGTTATGCATTTTGGAATGGGGGAAATAACCAGAGAATGGGTCTGGGGACCCACTGGACTCAATGTGAGATGGATCTGAGCTAAAATTGCATTGGTCACCGGACCTCCAGAAGCCCCTACTCTGGTGAATCACAGTGACGTTTGGGTCTCCTGGAATTAATGTCACTTCCAAGCTAGTGTCTAATAATCCCTGAAATGGCTCATCATTTCCTGTTCCCCAGTGTACAGCTGCCCTGGTAAAAGGCCGTATGTCCCTTTGGGGAAAGCTAGGAGGAGGATTAACACTATAAATTCTTGGCAGTGTAGCAGGGACATTGCAAAGGGGGCCTGGCCTTCCCTTCATTCAAGGGGCTCTGGGTCAGTAATCATCAAGTCTGGGACTTGATTGAGGGGCTGTGACTCTGTTTTTTTGATTAAAGTTAGACTTTTTTTCACTTGACCTAGAACTCTTCTGCTTATACAGATCAAGTAAGAATTTAGTAGCCTGCCCATCGGGGTCACTTCTAGGCACCCCATGATCCACTAGCCATCACCATGGGTCTCTGCAAGGCAGACGGTCTGATTGCTGCTTTGAGCCGACTGTCCATTTTGGTAGCCAAACTCAGCTTGTTTGGGGGATTAAGGCTTAACACTTGGCTTCTGCCAGCCCAGAATCTGATCATCCCATTGCGTCTCAGCATCCAAGCTCAGTGACAGCGGTTTCTACAGTTACATCTGACCTTCACGAATTCATTCCTCACAGTCCTGGTGAAAGCTGCGTCCTCTGGACATTCCTGGGGTGGGTGAGCAGGTCTCACACACTAGACCCACCCTAGCGTTCCACTCTCTCTAAGCCTTTAGATCCCCTCATCTACAGTACACCAGGGCAGCTCTGGCATTCCGACCCCAGTCAGTGTGGTCCAAGCTCCAGCCAACCACCCACACAAACTGTCAGAGCCCTTTCCAACCCCTCGAGCTACAACACTGAATCCAGAATATCTGCTTAGGGGCCCATGTCAATAAATTCAACCTGACCCAACTTTATGTTCCTTCCATCATCACCATATACCCTTATTTTCCATTCCTACACATATTTCCCTGATTTCTATCTCTATAAATTGGAAAAATTATGCAATTCTTTTAGAACGTAGTACACCTCCTACTGGGTCACACTTTGTCCCACCTTTTGGGGCCTGTTGGGACTTCAGTCTAGTTATAGGTCTGGAAGAAAAGAGGGGGGGGTGGGGGGGGTCACCAGAAGAATTAGAAGTGTGTTGCAAACCAACTGCCTCAGGGTATTTCCTTTGCAGTTTTATCTGGTGAAACTGGGTTAATCTCTTCAGGGGAGTGAAGGCTGTTTCCTCAGGAGAGGTGGTTACAGGTTAGTCAGGCACAGCAGGGTTGATCTCTTCAGATGGAGACTGAAGAGCTGATTCTTCAGGGCAGAAGAAGAATCTAGGGTTTCAGTGTCCCCACCATCATTATCATCAGCCCCTATGTCCCCATTCCAATTTTCAGGATTCCATTTCTGACCAATCAATGCTTTCACTTTAACAGAAGATACCCTGCCAGTTAGGAATTCAATTTTTCATTCAGCTACTCACACAATGAGAATCTAGGTCTTTTTTTCAGAAATCTCAAGTCTGTGGCTACGCAAAATAAGAGTTTCTTTCAAGGTACACATAGAAATTTATTGTCTCACAGTACTGAAGGATAGAAGTCTGAAATCAAGGTATTGGCAGGGCCGTGATCCTTCTGAAACTTTCATGTCCTTCCTGTGGTGCTTAAGCTGGGAATTTGAAGAATTTGAAAACTTGAGCTCATCCCTTTCTTTAAGAACTGTATCTGGTGTGTTTAGGAATAACCAGCCAATGTCATTATGATTTCTAATGCCACAAAATTCTGTTAAAGTATCAAATTCACTCTCATCCAGAGCCTTGCTGCTTATAAGCATTTGAATAGCAGTACCCAATGGTGATATTTTGTGTATCTCTATTACCAATTCATGCAGTGGACTATTGGTGCCATCTTGATAATGGAAGTAGAGTTTCTAGTGCCTTTGAATTTGGTCAGAGTAGAGAACCAATTCCAAAAACCCCAGAACCAACTCAGAAATTTCATCCTTAAGATTTTGCTTCCGGGTACCAAATCTATATTAGCCAGGGTTCTCCAGGGAAATAGAACGGACAGGTACAGAACCTATATTCTGTAGGGTAGGTGCACACAGTTATTTAAATTATCACTAGTAGTTTCCTGGAATGAAATGGCTCTTGAAGGCAAGGCTTTGGGGGATCGAGTGGCCTTGGCAATGGAATCTGTGGGAGAAATGATGACTCCAAGGGTCATGGCAGATGTTACAGATAATAGCACTTCTGCCCTAGATGGACCGGCCTTACCACATGAGTGGTGATGGACAATGGCCTTGCGCTAGACTTCTTGTTGGCTCGTCACAGCAGTGTCTGTGCCATTTCTAATACTTCTTGCTATATTTGGATCAATGAAATAGGCCAGGTAGAAAAGGCACTATAGCGCTTTAAAGAGAAAGCTACTTGACTCTAAGCTAGCTCCTCATGGCCTGTGGGATTTGCTCTCTTGGGTTCCTGGTTCTGAAGCGTCTTACAAGATCTACTAACCGTTCTAGTTTTTGCCACAGTGATCATGGTGTTGGTCTGTCGCTTTCTATCCAGTCTTAAATGCTCTCTGCAGCTGCTCTCTCATCAGATAATCACTGTGATGATAAAACAGCAAAAAGGTCAAGAAGATCTTGCAATACATTTGACTCTGGAGACAACTGGACACTCCCAATCAGTGAAGATCTGGATCTCTATCCTTCCCTGAATTGGCCAAGTTCTTGCAAGCAAGAGAATAACCAAAATTGGGGGGTTGGGGAGAGGGCCGAGAGACTGAGTAAATAGACAGACAATGGACAGAATATATAGGACAGTTTTTGGTCCACAATCTCTGCGGCAATCAGCCCGCAATGGCAAAGACTTGGTCAGTGACTGCCAGTTTCCTTATTTTTTGTCCCACTTCCAACTCCTGACCAACCAGAGAAGCCAAATATGCTGCCCAAACCATTATGTTCCCTTCCTTACTTTCCAACGGTTCCTGTAACAAATTAGCACAAACTTTGTGGCTTAAATTAAGAGAAATTTATTGTCTCACAGTACTGGAGGATAGAAGTCTGAAATCAAGGTGTTGGCAGGGCCGTGCTCCCTCTGAAACCTCTCGTGCCCCCTCCTAGCTTCTGGTGATTTGCTGGCAATCTGTGCACCTTGGCGTGCGGCTGCAATTGCCACCTCCTTCTCACATGACCTTCTCTCTGTCTCTGTCTCTCTCCCCTTTTTATAAGGATGCCAGCAATATCGAATTAGGTCCACTCTAGCATGACCTCACTTTTTTCAGCTTCCAGTATCTTTATTTTTCCTAGAACCTAGTTACAATTAACTCTCAAGTTTACTCAATATTGATATAACTGTACAAAGTTAAAACTCTATATGCAACACACAGCCTTTGTTACATAACCGGGCCTGTTTATAAGGTAGCTTGTAAACATTACAAGCTACTCTTTCTTTTCCATCCTAACCAAGCACTGCAACTGAAAAGCCACTCCCATAAGTCTTTTAATAAGTACTTAACTCAAGTTAAATTTGACCCTCCCCTTTGCTATAGGTGAAAGAACCACATCAATTCCTGCCCTAAATAAGTTCGGTTTCCTCTGAACTGCCAAATTTCAGCAGATGGAATGTGCCAGAAGCAGGGCATGGGCAGCTCCAAGTCTTTTGCCAAAGCAGCTCGGGTGGCCTTTCAGAAGAAAGCCCGGGCTTCGCATTAAACTCTGTTTCAATGGCTCTCAAAATCCTGTGACAGACTTTTGTCAGGTTGCTTCTATTTAAAAGGTACTGATTTTAAAAGCTAATAACTTAAAACTGCCACGCAAAAGAAACAAATGGTCCACAAAACATTCCTTTTCTTTTGAAGGTTTTACAATACATTGTTATCACTAACCAGTCTTTTGCTATTAAACTTAAGTGGCCAGTTGAGACAAACAGCTCAGAGACGGTTCTTCCACCAGGTGTCCTGGAGGAATTCATGTGCCTTCTGAACTCTCTGGGCAGACCTGGTGGCCTGGCCAGCTCCAGCTGCCTTCTCGTCCCCTCACAGCAGCTGTCTCAACCGCCAATGGCGACACGGCCCGGAGAGGCAGGTCAGAGCAGCTCTCAGCACCAGGGGCTTGCCGGGAAACACACACTGATGGCAGCATCCGCAGATTTCGGGAGTTTGGGGCCAGCTTCTAGCTCCTTCCGGACAGTGGTCACTCTTCAGCAAGCAAGGCGAGCCGTGTGACGGCCCAGCGCTGCCGCGGCCTGGGTGGCTCAGGATAATCGCCTGAGCAGTGACGCCTGATGCTTCCACGCATGGTCGTCTTTGCTGTCACCTGCCATGTTGCCATGACAAACAGCTTTCCAGACACGTTCTTGTCGTTGAAGCCCATCTCTCCCCAGGAGGAGCTTCATCCAAAGCTTCGTGGTGCATTTCCGCGGACGACTTCAGTGGGATGCTGACCGGAGCGAAGGTGACCGCCGGGCCTGGCCGCGCACCGGCCTCCTCTTGGCCCACAGTGACAATGCTGACTCCACCGATCTGGCTGGCATCCTGGAGGGCCAAATGCAAGGGCTCTTCAGCTGGACCAGAGGCAGCAGGATGCGGCCCTGAGCTTCGAGCAGCGTGGCTCCACGGGCACCGCCGTCCTCATGGGGCCATGTCAGAACATGGCTCCGGCACGTTGGCACTATCCCAGCGAGAAGTGGCACACGCGCTGCTGTGTCGGGTTGTAGCCGACCTTCCAGTGTCGGTGCTGACTTGCTTGGCTGTTTCCTCTTAGCTCTCCTGGCTGTAGGGCGGCTCACTGGAATCCATGCTTTTAGCACCAACGATTCGGTGTTTGCCCCCCAGCGTGTAAGCCAGAAGGGCGTGCTCATAGGTCTGCCCATTCCTGGAGGTGCCAGCTTCCAGCTCACCAGCAGCAGCAGCCACGCTCACGACAGGACGTCACCCTAAGATGTGCCTTCAAACATGCTTTGGATAAGGTCTCTGTGCTGGGACGTCAGTGATGGCCACAAACTGCCTGCTGGTCTGCAGGCTTCCAGGCGCTGTCAGTGGTGCTGCCAGGCTCACACTCAGCTTCCAGGTATCCTGGTATTCCAGGTATCCTCGAGGGAGCCTTGTCCCATCTCAGCAGCCTCCTTCTCAAAATTGTCAGCGGTTGTGTCGGTTCCCCCACATGTGCAGATCGGGGGCCGGCAGCAGTGGCCTCGCCTGAATCCGCGTGTCTAGTGATGGCAATGCTGATATTAGTCTTTTCTTTTCCCACTTTGGCTTAAGATTTGGTGATGGTTTTCAGGACACCTTTGTGCTGGTGGCAACTCCATTGAGAAAATGCTGGTACAGCCTCATTTTAATTCCATCTGCAATGTCCCTATTTCCCAAAAAATAGCACATGCAAAGGTACCAGGGGTTAGGACTTCAGCGTATTTTTTGGGGAGCTGCAGTTCAGCCTAAGATGCCTTGTTTCTCTTTAGCCTGTCCTCAGCTTACCCAGGCCAACAATCGCCAGTCTCCAACATGTGGAGCCTTCCCTTTTTTCACTATAAACCTCCCACTCCCCTGTCTACTTTTAAGTCTCTGCCAAATACAAGTGATGGTGGCTGACTCCCTTGCTATAGCACGATCTGAATAAATAGACAGTTTGTTCTCATTTCAAATATTTCTACATGACAAATTGGATTTCTGTGGATTATGAAATTGTCTGAAACAAGCTATGAAATTAGTCTGCAAGTTCTGAAAAATGAAGCTGGAGTGGCCTTTCCAAAGCATAAACTTATTTACATCATCCCCTTGCTTTAAACCCCTCAGAGGACCCCCATTGTCCTTGGAATAAATCCCGCTCTGTAACTGAGCATGGCAGTCTCTGACAGGTTTCCTAGCCTCCTCGCCCTTCCACTGGTAATCACATTGGCCTTCTTTCAGTTCCTGTAATATGCCTGCTCTCTTTTCGCTTCTGGCCTTGGGAGAGGCCGTTTCTTCTGCCTGGAATACTCTTCTCTTCCTCTCTTCACTTAGAGACACCCACACTGTCCCTCCGCTCTCGGCATAGACATCATTTCCCACGGGAAGCCCCTTTCCGGCGCCCGCCTGGGCGCATCATTCCTCCTGCTGTTCTCATAGCACGTCGTCATCCCACGGGCTGCTGATCTACGGATGACCTGGTTGTACTCACACTGTGAGCTGAATCACACCGAGCTCACACGCCACGCCAAGTCTGATCCTTGTGGTAGTCTTCCATGCCTACCTCAATGATTTTAACTAACAAACATGAAAGTTTTCTTCTGAAGAGCTTATTTCTAGAATTATTTTCTATCATTATGGGTTATAATGGTTTGCCAATTATATGATAACACCAACTGACTGTACAATTTTCAAGCCTCCATCATTTTATTTGGTATAATGGCCTTGTTAGTGTGGGCACGGAGTGAGAAGGTGGTTGTCTACAAAGTGATTTGTGTTTTAACTTTATTGTTGTCTTAACATAATCGAATCGCAGTGTGGAAGTGTCCTTAAGAAGCAGCCTCCATCTAGCACATGCCTTTATTTTCAGTTCAACAATTACTCTCACTCCATGTTCACAGCTTCAGTTTTCACCCATGGTTGGGGATTGACTCATGTAGCCCACAAAAGACATGTTCTTAGTCTTAATCCGTGTTCTTGTGGATGTGGACCACTTGTAAACAGCATCTTGGACTCATTTGTGAGTGGGATTTTTGAAGATGTTTAGGTGTGGCCAAGCTGAACGAGGGTGGGCCTTCAATGTGGGGCTGGCGGCATTGCTCAGAGAGGACATTCAAACGCAGTCCGGAAGCCGCTGGGGGACGCCAGGGGCCTCGCCCTGTGACAGGGGAGCACCATCAGCAGAGTGCCAACAACTCGGGGAGGACGCATGGCCGTGTCAGCGCATTGGTGTGGGACTACTGGCCTCCAAAACCGTGAGCCAATAAATTCTTGTTGTTTAAACCAATCCATTGTGTGATATTTGTCACAGTAGCTCTAGCAAACAAAGACAGCTTTATCACGGTGACTTTGAAATTTATTTTTCTATCCCAGGCTCACTCCTTATATATCTATACCTGTATTTCCAACTATCTGTCCAATATTAACACCTAGAGGTCTCAACAGCCACACTCACTATGATGAAGTCCTTGGATCTCCTACCATAAGTGTCATCTCTTTCCAGTGTTTCCCTCTGACCATCCCTGATGCCATCAGCCTTGACATCTCACTCACAGCCATGTCTAAACTATCAAGCCTTGTTCATCTCATCTCCTAAAGATCTCTCAAAGCTGTCCACTTCTCGCCATCTTGACTGCCAATACCCTAATATCAGTTCCAAACTACCACCGTCTTCTGCCTGGACTACTCCAACAATCTTACTATTTTAGTCTGTCAAAGGGCTGCCAGTGCAAGTACCAGAAATGGGTTAGCTTTTATAAAGGGGGTTTATTTAGGGTTAAAGCTTACAGTTCCAAGGCTGTGAGATATCCAATTCAAGGCACCATAAGAGGTGATTTCTCCCCAAGTCAGCTATGGTTGAGCCTGGCAAGTTGCCATGTGATAAAACAAATGGCCGCCAATCTTTGTCGCGGTCTCTCCTTTCTGCACTTGCAGGCAAACCTGGCATAGTGTTTGTCTTTTACCAGGACTTCTCTCTCTCTCTCTGGACCTCAGCTCTTAGAGCCTCACAGAGGCTTCTTTTTCCCTACAGTCCTCTCTCACACTGCAGAATCAAATATGGCAGAGCTTCCTTTTCCTGTGTCTGTCTGACTGGGTCTCTCTCTGTGTTTCCATTTATATCAGACCCAGCAAGGGGGCAGAGACTCAACCTGACATAGTCTAATCAAAAGCCCCAAAGTAGTCTTATCAAGTAATTTAATCAAAGGACCCTCAACTGAATTTAATGCAATCAAAGTATATCACACCTACAGGAATAGATTCATTTGCAAACGTAATATTTCTTTTTGGTATTCATAAAATAATTTCAAATTGCCACACTCTCCTTACTCTTAGTCCTACATCTGCCCCTCTTCAACCACCACTCCTTCCTCCATATTGCAGCCCATTCTGTGCTCTTCAAATGCATATCGGATCCTATCAACCACCCACTGAAGACAGTACAGTGGCATCTCATTAGTGTTTAAAAGACCAAAATGGCTTCATGGTCTGGTCCCTAGCCTCCCTCATAATACCTCTCTTGTTATCTACACTTCAGGTATTCTGGTTTCTTCAGCAATCTGACTATGGCACACTCCTTCCAGGCCTAGGGCATTTGCAGGTGCTATTTCCTCTCTTGGAATGATCTGCTCCCTCCCACCCCCCCACCCCCTGCCAGCTTCTTTGGTTAGTGTCTATTTATCCTCTTGACCCCAGGCTAAGTGTCTTCAAGACTTTTCTTTAAGACTGCTAGTCTAAGTTCAGTTTCTGGGTAACAGGTGCATATTGAGTTACCTTTCACAGGAGCCTTTACTCAGTTTATAATTATACTTTCATTGGTGTAATTATTTCACTGATGACTTCCTCCCCCACTAGACTCTAAGCTCCATAAAAGCAGGGACTGAGTCTTTGCTTTCCACTCACCACTGTTTTCCTGGCACTTATATCAAAAAAATATATGTAGGACAGAGGAAAGAAAGGCAAGAGCACATGTAAGTTGTTCTATAGAAATTTCAGTGGTTTTAGATTAAATTTAACTTTTTAACAGCTTACTTTATTAATATGTCATTCTAAACATTGCATCAATACAGTCTCTAATGTATTAGAGTACCAAACATTGGTCCATTAAGAAGTTCAAGAGCACGTTTAAGGGCTGTTTTTAGAAATGAGAATATTTTGGCTTCCATTATTACATAAGAGGGAAAAAATCAATTTGAAGAATAGTATACATTCCCTGCTATGATTAACAAGAAAACCAAAGGAAAAAATAAGGGAATGTACTTTAAAAAAAGGTGCTCAAGGACTTTTTGAAGGGCTTATTCCTGTTCTCCTTACTACCATACATCACGAATACGAGAAGTAGCTTTTCACCTTTATTAGAAACTCAAGTATTTGTTGAATGAATGAACTATCTATGGAAATGGATCTGTTACTCTAATCTAATTGTACTTCTTTTTTAAAGAAGTTTGTTTATGTTCAAGTAAGAGTGACAAGAAACACATCAAGTCCTCATTTTATTCAGATCATGGTCTACAGAAGAGTGATTGCTACAAAGGCATCCATCCTAGCTGCTGCTCAGATTGATGTGCCTTTATCAGCTAGAAAGAAAGAACAGGCCGATCGTGTTGCAGACTCGTGTTGCGGACTAATTCTAACCTAATAATTCACTGGGTTTTAATCACTTGCAACATAGTCAGAAAAAGGAGGCTGGGATTCTGGGTTTGTATTTATTTTACCTATCAAAGAATTCCTGTGTTTGTGGAGTCTTTCCTCCTCCCCCACATTTAAAAGCATGATTGAAAAATGGTAACTGCAGCCTCTCTTCACCCTCTAGTTAACTTGGCTGTGAAACTGGATTTTAGGCTCCAAATTTAGATAAGGGGCCTACCAAGCAGGAAAGAGAAACCACTAGGAGAACTCACACACACAGAAATGGGTTCAAGGACCAAAGGAAAAGCAAAGCTTTGTTCTTAAAGCAAGCTCGATGGGACACACATGATAAAACTCAAAGTCGAAAACTCTTAAATCCCAAAGTCATGTTTCATAACTGACCAAAAATGACAGAGCTACTGTTTCTTTAAATTGAACCTTTTCAGGAAAACCATAATTTTGACACTTTTTCAAACTTAACTTGTACAAAATATTACACTAAAGCTATTAAAAGTGAAAGTTGGTGAGGTTTCAAATAAACAAATCTGTGATGGTATTTGGCTTAGATAAAATTCCATTAAATCCTGTAAGAAAGTCAGTTTTAAGAATCACTTCTTCAACTCATGTGATCTGATGATTTAGCAGCTGAAATTTAGGAAGACAAGAGTATATGAATATGCCATTTTTTCCTCTCATTAGTCAGCATTTACAGAGGAAAGGGGGAGCAATTTAAACTTAAATTTTACCTTAATAAACCAAAACACTATTGGGTAAGTGGTGGAGATTCTACTTTATAAAATGTCCCCTTTTTCCAAGCAAAGTTTCTTTCATTATCAACTTTTCATGGATAGTTCTAAATTTAATTTTATTAATTCATTTCATTGTAGACAAGCAGCTGTACAGTAGTTGTGCGGGGGGCACAGACTGGAGGGGCCAGCCGAGGTGGGGCGTGGAGTCGGGATCGAGCCCACTCTGCTCACCCGCACTGCCCTGGTGTAGGGCTGGGTCTGCTGGCAGAAGGGGCGCTTTGTTTTAAACATGGAAAGGCACTTTTCCTGACAAGCTAGGGCCTTCAGGGCTGCGAGTGCCCCGGGGGCCTCCCCCACCTTCTACTTTCTTTGCACGGTGGTGCAATGAAGTAGCATTGTCAGGTTCTGGGCCAGTGGACCCGATGATCTCAGTTCTGTTGTCAACTGTCCTGGACAATTGTCTTAGAGATGGGAATGCTGATTATAGGGAGAACCGGATGAGAGAGTAGGGAAGGGTCAGCATGGGATATTTCACTTCTAGAATGCACGGAAAGCACTGTCACCCTTTCTGCCTCAGAGCAGGAGGCTCCTGCCTGTGACCGAGGATAGGCAGGACAAGCTTGCCTGGGTCCATTGCAGGGGAGAGCATCCCCTTAGTTCTAACTTCTGTGTGACTGATTTTATCACACCTCTGACATACTCTTTCCTGAGTCTTTAAAAATTGTCTTCTAGGACATTCTACTCCTTTTCCCTGCAATGGGAGGGCCTGTCCTTTCAATAGCAAAGCTTTTGACTGTGCTTTTAAATGTCACTCACTAGCTATCCATGCCAAAGTGTTGAGGATGAAGTGTGCTGATATCTGCAATTTTCTTTGAATGCATAAAAAATTTGACAGTTTGAGAGATGAGTGGTTGAATAGCTGTGTGATAAAGCAAATAAAGCAAAATGTTAATTTTAAGATTTAGGTGATTGTGGTGGCTTGGAGCTATGTACTCCAGAAAAACTTGTTCTTAAACTGAGTGAATTCCTTTGGGTATGGACACAGGACATCGTAAATAAGATCTCTTCAAGGTGTTCTTTCAGTTAAGGCAGGGTTTTTTTTGTTTTTGTTTTTTTTTTTAACTTTTTTTGTTCCATGGCCCCCGTTGCCAGTCAGGTGAAAACCACAGACCCCTTCTCAGAATGTAGTGGCAGATAGTTTTATGACATTCAACATCAGAGGTCAGAGAAAATAAAGATAATAAATTGATTTTTTTTCAGTTCAAGCTCACAGACACCCTGAAATCTTTCCACAGACCCCTGGTTAAGAATCCCTTGAGTTAAAGTGTGGCCCAAATGAATCAGGCTGGGCATTAATCAGGATTACTGGAGTCTTAGCTAAGCAGAATGACCCAGACAGTAAAGCTACAGAGGGAGCAGCCTGGAAGAGAAGGGAGAAGCCAGGAGAGGCCACTGTGTGTGCTGCCATGGACACTGCCATGAGACAAAAAAGCCAAGGATCAAGGGTTGCTGGCACCCAGCTCCAGAATGCCACAGTCTTCTGGGAGAAAGCAATGCTTTCATGACACCTTGATTTGTACTTCTCCTAGACTCAAAACCCTAAGCCAATAAATTCCCATTGTTTAAGTCAACCCATGTTGCATGGTTTTTGCTTTAGTGGCCAGCAAAACTAAAAACAGTAATAGTGCTCACTGTACAATTATTTCAACTTTTCTGTATGTTTTTTTCATAATAAGATGTTGGAGAAAAAACTTAATCCATTCAATATTTATTAAAATCATATTTTATCATATATATTTATTAAAATATTGGTTTATATTATATTTATGTATATCTATTTAAAACCCCTAGGCATCAGAGATATGTGCATGGGGTTGGGGGGAGGCAGGCAGGGAGATCTTCCTGGACAGGGACCCGCTGAGCTCAGCCTGGAATGACAATGGGATAGAAATGAGTTCAGGAGGTGGGGAGGGAGGGAGTTCCATGAACACACCCTGGGTGATATTTGCTGGAAGCAGGGCCTGGGGCTGGGGACTATGCCATCTTGGGGTGCTTCATGGGCCATGCTGACACTCAGAGCTTGATCCTTTTGGGGATTTAGAGTGGATGAAGGGTCTTAAGAAGGGGAATGACATGGTCATGTTTGCTTTTAGAGATAGGTCACTAAAGTGGCTGACCGGAGAAGTTAAGGGGCTCAAGGCTGGAGGTGGGTCAGGAGCCCATGGCAACACTGTGGGCAAGAGACAAGGACCAGAAAACAGACAGCGGTAGTAAGCCTGAAGATGGGGGAAAAGATTCAAGAACTACTTAGGATGTAAAATTGGAGAACTGGAGATGGGAAAGTAAGGAAAGGGAGGTGTAAGACAGGTTGCTGAGGGAGGTAGATGATGAGCACAGTTCTGAACATTGGGACTGTAAAGTGTTGTGGGACACTCAAGTGCAGCCATCCAATTGGCAGCCAGCAAAAGAAATAAACCTAGGAAAGAGGTGGAGTGATTGATTTGGAATTCATCAGCTACTGAAATAATAAGATTTGAATCTGTGACTGAGATTAATAACAGAGGGTGTGCAGAGCAATAAAATAAAAGTGATTGAGTTCCCAGTTCCTTGTACATAGGCAGATGGTAAACATTTGTTGAATAAATGAATGAGAGAGGATAGAATCTTGGAGAACACCAACACTCAAGGCATGGGCTGAGAAAGAGGAAGGAGAGGGAACAGAGGTTGAAGGAGATGAATAAGCATTTTGGGGGAGATTGTCAGGGAGTGAAGAGTTTCAGGTAGGGGGAGTGGTCCTTAGTTACAAAGAAAGACAGGTCCAGAAAGGTAAGGACTGAAATCTGTTCTTGAGTTCAACAAGTAGGAGGTCAATGGTGACCGAGGAGTTTCTGCGGATTGGTGAGTGTGGGAATGAGAGAGCATGAAGGTGAGGAGCAAAAGGGAGTGGAGGAGGTGGACACAGTGACTGTTCTTTTGAGAAATGTGATAAAACGGAATGCAGCATTGGAGAGGACCTTGGTATGGATCAAGGACAGGTTTGCTTAGGGGAGACTGGAGGGCTTTAACTTTACTTTTCATCATTCCCATACTTTCCCAAAGAATGATATAGAAGATTCTCATGCCCACTTACCATGTAATTCATAATCATGAGCATAGACAAAGGTAAAGGGCAAACTTTCCTTCAGCGACCTGATATTCCCATAGGAAAAAAGCAAACCGTGGTCAAGCAACATCAGCCCAGTATCGAATGTGTTATTTAATTAATTCAGACATATATTTAGTGCATTTTTAAAAGTTACTGGGCTAACCTGAGTGGAAGACACCAGTAGAGTGGGAGAAGCTGCCATTATAGAAGCAGGGAGGACTGGTACAATAAGGAGAGGGCAAGAGGCCAAGCTCCAAGGCATAGGTGGCATAGGTGGATAGACGGGCTGGCCTTCAACATGGAGCACACTTCATCCTCTGACAGTAGACACAAAGTTACGATGGATGTTGAAGTAAGTAGGGATGCATGTAGGGGCTGGGAAGATTGAGGGAGATCATGTCTGGATGAAGGAGGAGACATGGTCTTCTGGTGCAAACAAAAACTCAGAGAGGGGCAGGCGTGGCCAGGAGCGCTTCAATCAAGTAGAAGAGGTCTGGCATAGCCGTTAAGAAAGGTGGGGAGCTGATAGAAGACTGGAAAGCATTTTTAAAGTGGTGTTTACCGGTGGGCCTTACCTCACTTGGACAGTAAGCTTCCTGAAGGCAGGGTTGCCCCTCCTTCCCTCCCGTGTGCCATTGTCTCTCACCATGTCTAAACACGACAGGTTTCCATGCTTGTTGACTCAATGGATGAAAAGCCAAACTATTTTGAAAGCTCCTACGCCATGTTTTCACTCATTTTGAGAAATAAAATAAATACTGCTTCCCTTTAAAAAAAATCTGGGCAAAATTGTACTGGAGAGTTTATACAAATGTATACAGTTAACCCTTTCCTTCCAAAACATGGAATAGATCTTACTTAAAGATAGAATTCTCTAGAAAAGGTGTGGCATTGATTTCCTCAGAAAAAGAATTCTAAAGTCAGGAGACCCTACCTAATCAGTTCACCAATATATGTAAATTATGGCTCACTTGTCAAAGTTCTGATATCAGAAGTTCTATTCTCCAATGGCAGGTCAGGATTCTCTCCATAGCTCTTTTCTTATTGGCTGTGAGATGTGGGCGGGGCCACCCATGCTTGCTGTTGCCACTGGCTCCACCCCCATTCCATGCAAATGAAGTCAACGCTCTGATGAGTCCACGTGATTGGTCACATGGTTGATGACCCCACCCCTTGAGTGATGTCATCACCAACCAAACTCTCTCGAGAGTTTGAGCAGCTGCTGCTGAGGAACTGGCAGAGTTCGTTGGGCAGGAGGGTGGCAAGGGGCTGGGGGCACCAACAGGTGCGTGCCCCGCTCCCACCTGGGAGCCTGCAAGCCAGCTTTGCCCAGGGGCCCAAGGGTCTGTGCAGAAGTGCCCAGGTGGCCCAGGGCACACTCCCCTCCCATTGGCTGGCCGCACCGGCATGCAAATGAGGGCGCACGTCACTTCCTGAGGTAAATCGAGCGCCATTTTCTCTTTCTGACTGTGCGGGAGGAGGGGTCGGCGCCGCGGGGATGGGCTCGCGCTGAGGCGGGGGTCCCGCGCGAGGGCTCGGCGG
>JAKSZT010054215.1:329422-350817 GCA_026826555.1 Tolypeutes matacus | reverse complement strand
GGGGCGGGGGCGGGTCGGCGGGGCAGGGCGGGCGCCGGGCGAGGCGGCGTGCGCCGAGAGGCGGCGGCGGGGACGCGGGCGGCGGCGGCTCCTCGGGCGCCGAGCGGTAGGTACGCGGCCGCGGAGCATCTGCGCGGGCCCCGCGCCGCCGGCCTCGCCCGGAAAGTTTGTGCGGGCGTCGCCCGCGCCTCCCCGGCCCCGGCTCGCCCCGCCCGCGGCGGGGATCCCGGAGACGTTCTCCGGCCTCGGGGTTCGCCGCCCGAGCGGCCCCGGGACCCCGCCGCCGTCACGTGACCGTGGCAGCGCCGCCCCCGGCGGGGTCGCGGGGCCGCGCGCTGGCGCCCCCCGGGTACCCGGGCGCGGGGCGCGGGCGGCCTCCCGCGGGACACACCTCCCCGGCCGCGCCGGGTCGGAGCGGTGCCCGGGCTCCCGCGGGCAGCCGCTGGGGGCCCCGCAGTACTGTGCAGCCAGCGAGCGCGGGCCACGCCGAAGCCCGCCTGTCGCCCGCCCGCGGGAGCAAAGTTGCGTGTGCGGCGAGGCTGACGGCGCCCTCCGCCCGCGCTGCACCTTGGAGGTGTCCCTGAGAGTTGATGTGCACATGTCGGCCTCGCGGCTTGAGCCTGCCATCTGCCACACCTGGCTGAGCTGAAATGGACTCCCTTACAAAGTTTCTGTTCACGGTTGGCTTTGGAACGCCAAAAGCAGTAACTGTCAGTTCAGATATTGCCCAGTTTGAGAATAAGTAATTAAACATTTACAGTATTTCCTTTCAGTTGGAACAGGACACTTGTCTGGATGCTCTAAAAACTCTTTGCTCAATGGGTAGCCCTGACCCTCGAGACCTTGAGGAATTGACAGACTGCGGAAGGGGGGCCAGGGTGGGGGAGGAAGCTAGCTGGGAAGGAGATAAGTTACAGCGCAGACTGGCAAGTGTTATAACAAATGTTAGAAAAGTGCCGTGGGTACTGGTGAAAATTGAGTAATTAAGATTGTTAGAGGGCACACACACAGGTTTTATCAAATAACGGATTTGGCAAAATCTGGGTAGGAGTTGGTGGTGTGGGGAACATTTGTGGGCGAGGACAACATGTAAAAAGGTACGAGTTGTGAATAGTGCCCGTTCGTCTTTGGTTGGAGGTCAAATGTATGGTTAGCTTGTTGAGAGATGTTACTGTGGAGCTGGTCATATTATGAATCTATTTTCATATTTCAGTTAGAGTTGGTACTTCATTCTGAAGACAGCATTGAGCCAGTGGTCTTTAAGCTTGGAGCTGCATTTAGAAAGGTAGCTGGTGCTCTTTTGTAGGATGGACAGGAGTGGGGAGGAGGCAAGAGACTGTCATTACAGTTTTCTAGTTGAGAGATGATAAGAGTTCCAGGGCTGAATTTAGTTGCTCTGATGGAATTGATGATTCGCTATGGGGGATATGAGTGAACTTATATAGCATTGTGGCAAGATTTTTAACGGAAGAGATTCTGGGATGTTTGGGACATCTTTTAAATTTGAACCCAAGTTTGCCATAAGCTGTTGGCAAATTTATGATTGCAGTCGCTTTGCAGACTGAAAGATGGCTCCTGGCCACATGACTGGGAAGGGACCTACCTGTGGTTTGAACCCAGACCTTCTGATTCTTGCTTTCATGGGTGGCACAAATAATATGTCTTGTGTTCTTTAAGGTGCTTAAAATTTTAAAAAAGAGTCTTGTATTCCAGTAGTTGGGACATTTTATTTAGATTTTGGGGGTTAGATCATTATCTAAGTATTTTATGTGTGTTAAGTCATTCATCCTCACAACTGCCTTATGAGCTAGGTCCTACTCTTTCTGACACAGATGAGGAAACAGGCCCAGAGAGTTTAAGTAACTTGCTCAAGATCACACAGCCAATAAATGGTGCAGCCGATTTGAACCCGGGCAGTACAGGTCTAGAATCCTTACTGGTAATCGTTGTGCTATGTTGCCTCCCAAGTGGAGTCCTTTTAGAATTTAGCTTTCATAGGAACTAAAATGAAAATACTGTGGCTTAAAAAAGTGCTTTTATTACATGAGTGACTTATGTTTTTTGGAGGGTATTTTATCCATAATGGAATACTTTTAAATGATCCTGATACTAAAAAGAAAGAGAAACCCTTGAAGTATACCCGTTTGGGAAATTTCTTGGGTACAGTAGTGAAATTTTATGGTAGTCCCATGTCTACCACATACTTTGAGATTGATAGGTTAGTGCATGATATGGAAGCATAGTTTGCTGCACTAGCTTGTTGTTTCCTAATGGTGAAAATACACATTTTACTGAGTACTAAGAATCCTCCCTGAGAAAGAGGTATAAATATGAAAACTTTGAACCCTTTGTAGTTAATTAATTTACTGGGCATTTTGTATCACTGTAATATTGTATCTTAAAATGGATAAATTTGGTAAAAAGTGTCTCATTCTCTTTCCCAAAGTGATTGGCAACAGACCAGGAATCTTGGGAGAATTGCTTTAAGGTTATGGAACTTCTTTAATTTACCTATGTTTTATTTTTTGTTATCCTCAGTTGGTTTTCCTAAACCAGTTAGCAAACTGCTAAAAACAACCAACCATTCTATTCTGCTTGCTTGTTTTGGGGAGTGGGGGCCACAATAATAGTGATGACCTACAATAATGGGGTCACTTATATTTGAGAATAAAAAGTTCCAGTTCTCCAAATTCAGGAAAGAAAGAAGACTGATAGTTCCTTCACCCTAGTCTCAAGCCTTGAGCAAGTAACTAAAGAATGTTTAAAACTTGCCCAATCACTGACAACCTCATTTTTGTACTCCCTTCCGGGAGTCAGCCAGTCAGAGCAGGCTCCAGCATCCATGCTTATGAAAATCAGCCAATCCCATATACTGCCGCGTCTGAAAGTCCACCAGTACCAGCACTTTGTGCCTCTTGAAACCCTGTAATATCAGCTCTTGTTAAGTATGGCAAAGCTGTTCTTTGTAAGCAGTAAATTTGGCTTCCTTGTTTGAGATACCCACGGATGATGGATGGTCTTTCCCTTGAACAAAGCTATTTAACAGCTAGCTTTGGAGGATGAAGAACCTCAAAGATTAGAGAAGATAGTGCAACTTTAAGGAAATGAAAACAATCTGATTAAGTGAGTAGACAGCATTTGAGCCTTGCTTTGGCCGAAGAGCCAATCTGGGTTTGAAAGTGACCTTGTGTCTACTTTTTAAAAAGGCCATCATTAGGTCCTTGTCAGTTCCTCTGTTAGATTGCAATTTTGAATGCTAGAACCTTTGATACATTTTAATTTTTAAATTTTATTTTTAATTTTATGATTTTTAAAAAGTCTCCCAGTTCTACAATGCTAAGGATCCTTATATCTCCTTTTGCTGAGCCTAAGGTAGACTTTTTCACATAGATAAACCAATGGTAACGACTTGTCTGAAAGGAAACTTACCCACTGTAGATCAACTGCTCAATAGATCATCTTCCCAAAAACTTAATTTCCTTCTTGCCCAATAAGGAATTCCTCCCTCTGTGTGTTAACTCTCACTAACCCCCTTTTCCAGTTTGACTCCAGTCTACCTTTTTGTTTTTTTTCCTCATTATTTTCTTATCTAGGCTGCTTATCTTTTGTCAAACATATTCAGCCTATTCTTTGTTAACCTAAATCATTTTTTATGGTAATCTGTTCACCTGGAATATCTTGGGTTCCATTCTCTAACCCTCTATAGCCTTCCCCTATTCTCAACCTCATTACCACTTTCTGCATGTCTAACCTTGTTTTATTTTATATCATTTGTGCATTTAATGAACATTTGTTCTGTACTATCCTCCGTGAAAGGTCTTAAAGATATAAAGATCATATGATTCCTGTCCTGAAATGTCAGTCTAGTAGGGAAATAGACATATAAATAGATAGTTGCAATGTAATGGGATGAGTGCAATGAAAGATGTATAAACTGGTTACTATGTGGAAGCCTTGGATGGGCACCAAGCCTACCTTTTTGGGAGGAATAACGAGAAGGGAGAAAAGGGAGTACAAGGGAGGGATGTGGAAGTGGCATTGGTGACTCATAGGAATGGTCATTTAAACCTTGGAAAATATTGCCTAATTCTCTCCAGACATTTTTCTACTTACCTTCACTACCACTGGTTGTGACCAATCTTTAAAAGTTTTGTTGTTTTGATAGTAAAAAAGTAGCATTTATTATTTTACCTGGCATTTCTTTAATTATTATTGTTATTATTTTAAAGATTTATTTTATTTATTTCTCCCCACCCCCTTGTTGTTTGCACTTGCTGTGTCTGTTTGTCTTCCTTGTGTCTTTAGGAGGCACCAGGAGCCGAACCTGGAACCTCTGATGTGGGAGGGAGGCGCTTAATTACTTGAGCCACTTCCGTTCCCTGCTTTGTTGTGTCTCATTATGTTTTCCTCCCTGCATCTCTTGTTGCGTCGGCTCGTCACGCCTGCCCGTTGCGACAGCTCACTGTCTTTTTTAGGAGGCACTGGGAACCTCTGCTCCCTGCTTTATTGTGTCTCTCATTATGTTTTTCTTCTTGTGTCTCTTGTTGTGTCAGCTCGCCATGCCTGCCCATCACTCCAGCTCGCTATATTCTTTAGGAGGCACCAGGATCCGAACCAGCGACCTCCCATGTTGTAGGCGGGAATCCAGTCGCCTGAGCCACATTTGCTTCCCTCTTTAAATATTAATGAAGTTGTTTGGCCATTTGAATTTGACTAATAGGTGTTTTTTTGTTTTGTTTTGTTTTTAGCTTTTTTAAAAAAAATTGAAACAATTACATACTTATAGAAAAGTTGCAAGTAACAATGTAAAGAGCATTTTTATCCTTTAGTCATTTGGGAGTAAGTTGCCAAAGTGCCACAGTACCCCCAATAGTGTATGTTTCCTACAAACAACAACATTCTCTATATATCCACAGTACACCCATCAAAATCAGGAAATTAACACTAATTATTATTATCTAATCCTCAGACCCAGTTGAAGTTTTGCTGTTTGTTCCAATAATGCCATTTATAGTAAAAGGATCTAGTTTAGAATTGCACATTGCATTTAGTTGTGCTTAGCTTCCTTAATTCTTGAACAGTTCCTTAGTTTTTTCTTCCATGATCTTTAATTTTAGGGTGTAATTCTTTAATTTGTATTAAATTTATAGAGCTGTGCAACCATTGCCACAATCTAGTATTAGAACATTTCTAATAGCCCTCAGAAAATCTGTTCAAAGTCACTTCCTGTTCCTAGCCCTAGACCCAGGCAACTGCTTATCTACTTTCTGTCTCCATAGATTTGTCTTTTCTGCATATTTTATATGGAATGGGATTGCGTAATATGAAGTATTTTGGCTTCTGTCTCTTAGCATAATGTTTTTGAGGTTCATTCATGTTGTAACATGCATCAGTACTTAGTTCCTTTTTACTGCCAAGTAGTATTCCATTGCATGGATATACCACATTTTGTTTAATCATTCACCAGTTGATGGACATTTGTTTCCATGTTCCCACATTTTGGTTATTAGGAATGATAATACCTTTATGATCTTTACACCTTTAATTGTTGCAGGTTAGGTATTTTGTACAGTGGATCTCAGTTTGGGGTCTTCCAGAATTCTGTCAAATTACTCTTTTTTGCCTTGGTTTTTTTTACTTTTTGAAAATTTTACCAGGAGGTCCTGGGGATCGAACCTGGGTTGGACGCCCAACCACTTGAGCCACATCCGCTTCCCTGCCTTGGTTATTAATAAGTATTTTGCGGGGATGTCTTAAACTTCCAATTTATTTATATCAGTATAGAGTTAATATTCTAGTTTAGTGGGTTATATTCTAGTAACTATTGCTGTATTCTTAACTATCCCAAAACCTAGTGGAGTAAAACAAACATTTTATTAAATAAGCTCATGAATTCTGTAGGTCAGGAATTCAGACAGGGCGGGAGCAGTGGAGATGGCTTGTTTCTGTCCCACAGTGTCTGGAGTGGCCTGGTAGCTAGGGGCTGGAATCCTCCAAGGCATCTCCATCCATGTCTGGTGGTTGAGCTGGAAACACCTACATGTGGTCTCTCCATGTGGGCTAGTGGGGCTTCCTCACAGCATGGTGTCTGGATTCAAATGTGATTGTCCCCAGACAACAGCAGAAGTCCCCAGACAACAGCAGAAGTCTGGCATTTTTTATGATCTAGCTTATTCTGCCTTACTGTCACAAAGTTCTGCCCATATTCCAGGGGAGGGGACACAGATGCCACCACTTTTGGGGAGAAGTGTCAAGGTCATTTGTAGGAAGAACATGTGGAATGGGAGATATTGTTTCCATTTTTGGAAAACTCTCTGCCATAGGTTATAATATGTTGTTTGTTTTAATGCTCAAGTTGTCTCTCAGTATGGCCTATGGAGTTCTCATCAGCTGGGTTTCTTTTGTGTTCTTTTGACATGTCTCATCATTCTTTGAGCAACTTCCTTTCTGGTACAAGATGTTTAAGGTTCATCTTGCCTTTTCCATATTCCAGCCCTAGAATCAGCCATTTTTCCAAGGAACCCTGGTTTCTTTGAATAGAAATGGTATTTAGAACCTTGGGCCCTAGGTGCTCGCTTGCTCGTCCTACTCCTCCCAAGCTTTCTCAGTGCGCAGAGCTATGGGATATATGCACACGCACATGCACATTTGCAGTGTTACAGATTTTTGTACCTACTTAGGTATTGAAAACAATGAGGTCACACCAGTACCACCTCTTCCAGGGTAGTACCACAGGGTGTATTTTAATTTTATGCCTTTCTTTATATCTTTTAAAGCAGTTTTATTGAGATATAATTTACATACCATAAAATTCACCCCATTTAGAGCATGCAATTCAGTGGCTTTTAGTGTATTCACAGAGTTGTGCATCCGTAACCACAGTTTTAGAACATGGTATTTACTCTAAAAAAGAAACCTTGCACCGCTTAGCCAGCACACTCCAGTCCCCCTATAATCCCTTGCCGCCATAGGCATTCACTAATCTACTTTCTGTCTCTCTAGAGTTGCTTAATCTGGATATTTTGTATAAATGGAATCATACAACATGTGGTCTTTTGTGACAGGTTTCTTCCTTAGCATACTGTTTCCAAGATTCATTTGCATTGTACCATGTAACAGTACTTCGTTCCTTTTTATTGCCAAATAATATTCCACTGGGTTGATATAATATGTTTTGTTTATCATTCAGTTGATGGATACTTGGGTTATCTACACTTTTTGGCTATTATGAATAGTACTGCAGTGTACACATTTCTGCATGGATATTGTTTTCATTTTTCTTGAATATATAGCTATGAGTAAAATTGCTGGTTCATATGGTAGCTATGTGTATAATCTTTTGACATACTGCCAGACTGTTTTACAAACTGGCTGCACCGTTTTACATTCTCACCAGCGGTGTGTGATAGTTCCAGTTTCTCTACAACTTTTACCCACATTATTTCCATTTTTTAAATTATAGCCATCCTAGTGGGTGTAATGTGTATCACATTGTGGTTTTTTGATTTGCATTTTCTTAATGGCTAATGACATTGAGCATCTTTTCATGTGATTGTTAAGCCATTTGTATATCTTCTTTGGAAGAAAGGTTTGTCAGATCTTTTGGCCATTTTTTAATTGGGTTATTTGTCTTTAAATTATTGAGTTATTAGAGTTCTTTATATATTCTGGATGCAAGTCTCTTATTGGAAATAAATTTGCAAATAAATATTTTCTCCCATTCTGTGGGTTGTCCTCACTTTCTTGATGGTATCTTTTGGCACACAAGATTTTAAGTCCAGTTTAACTATTTTTTTCTTTTGTTGCTTGTGTTTCTGGTGTTATCTAAGAAGGCTTTGCCTAACCCAAGATTACGAATATTCACTACTGTGTTTTTTCTAAGGGTTTTACAGCTTTTGCTCTTATGTTTACGTCCATGATCTATTTGAAGTTAATTTTTATATATGTTGTAAGGAAGGAGTCCAAATGTATATCTATTGCATGTGAATATACAGTTCTCCCAGCATCATTTGTTGAAAATTATACTCTATTCTTGGTGGTTTACCAACCCTGTAAAAAAGACATTTTTGTGTGTACATACTTACTACAGTTTGGTTTTCTTTCTTTTTAAGGATAATTTCAAAAATGTTTCAAATTCCTGTGGAAAATCTTGACAACATCAGGAAGGTGCGGAAAAAGGTGAAAGGCATCCTTGTGGATATTGGGCTCGACAGCTGTAAGGAGTTACTGAAGGTAAGAGAACACTAGTAACAAATGGAGAGGACAATAGTAATTGGAGAGGCTAGGGTAGACTTCATGGAGGTGAGATTTGAACTGGGAGTTTTGAAGAATGAATAAGATTCCTTCAGATAGAAATTGCTTATACTTTGTGTCATTAGTTCTTATTTCTGTCTTTCTGACTTTAAGTGAGCTATTTTTATGTTCTTCAGGGATTTAGAATTACCTGTAGGAGGGGATTTATGGTTATTAGTTATAAAAAATATATATATTTTTTTTAATGTTTGAGGAGAATGTATAGAAAATTATTTATTATTTTAGCAAAAAAAGACCCTAACTTAATTTCTCATTATCTATAGCAAAATCAGCAAATGGGAAATGCATACAGGGTATGAAAGATTTTTTATTTATTTTTAAGTTTATGTATATGTAGTCTTACAAAAAATTTAAAAATTAAAGTCACAGCCACACACTTTATTGATAAATTGTGTTTTCATATAATATTATCCTTTTTTATAATATTGAGAATATATGGTTGACATATATAGTAAAAAAATATTAAGGGTTGCTCTCTGTCCTTATTGCCATTAATAATTCTGTGCATGTTTTATCCATAGAAAAAGGGAACATCTCTGCTTTGAATTTTTTAAACTTGTGTAGAATTTGATTCAACATATTATTGGCCTGAGAAGAGTTGACTTTAATTTTAAAATCTCAGACTTTGAATCAGGGTTTTTAAAAAATAAAATGGCAGTCTAATACTGAAAGACTGGTTAGCAAGATGTTTATTAATGGTCAGAATTAATCTTTGCTCTCAAACAGATAAATATTACTTATTAATTTTTGAAGAACTCCAGATAGGTCTGCTCAGACATTGCTTTCTCAAATAAATTGTCACTCTAAAACTCTGCTCTTTCCCACTATACTTGCTGTTCTCTCACCTTACCCAGGTTTCCCTCCGAGCACCTATACTTGCTTGTTATCCACCTCTTCCACTTGCACGTAAGAAGACAAGGCCTTCGTTGTTTATATACTGTATCCCCTGTGATTAGAATATGGTTTGGCAAATAGATGCCTAACAAATATTTTTTGAATGAATGAATGAAAGCAAAACCCAAATAGAGAAACACTATACTGTGTACTGTGATACAACTACAGTTGGAGGTATAAGGCTATGAGAGATACTGAAGGTAGAAGATTAAGAAGTCCCTGTTGCTCAGGAACATTCTTGAAATAAGAATACTTTTAGAGTTCTTTGTTTTTTTTGTTTTGTTTTGTTTTGTTTTCACCGGGAGGTCCCAGGGATCGAACCCGGGTACCTCCATATGGGAGACGGACGCCCAACCAGTTGAGCCACATCCGACCCCTTTTAGAGTTCTTTGTATCTCTGCTTATAAGTCATGTTTTATGCACGAGAAAGCGAGCAGGATAATTATTTGGAGACAAGTGAGAATAGAAAATTTGCTAACTAGGTTGAACACAGTCTATTAATAATAGAGAAATATATGAATTTAAGTAATAGTTTCAGGGAATATTAAAAAGTGTGTCTAAGAACCCAGGTGTATGTGTATAGACTTAGGACATTTCAAATGATAATAAGTTGGAAGCTCCTAGAATGGTGCCTGCCATGTAGTAGATACTAAAAAAATGAATGCCTAAGGTGTAGTAGTGTCTTTCTATAGACAGACCAAGTATATTCTTTGATCATTAGAGGACAAAAAAGGAGCCTTTTATATTTAATCCTATTAGTTCATGGTGTGTTCTTGGGCAAATCAGGGAATCTTTAGGTCTCAAAAGTCTCACCATTACAATGAAGGAATATATAGAATTAAGTCAGGATATTTATCCGTATTTGAGAGACTACAATCCAGTCAGAGCTGGAAGACAAACTCAGAACTTTAATAGTGAAACAGGCAGAAAGATCACTTCTAGCCTTTATGAAGATGAGACTTGAACTGGGTTTTTAAAAAAGTGAGTAGCATTTTTCAATTGAAAGAATTAGAGTAATTCAGGAACATGGAATTTAGAACCAAAACTTATTTGATTAATCCTCATCAACCAGGCTGAGTGAATTCAATTTAAAAAAATGTTCTATTTGGAAATAATGATTCAAACTTATAGAAAGGTTATAAGAATAAGAGTAATACAAAGAACACTCATGACTTTTACCCAGATTTACTAGTTGTTAGCATTTTGTCCCATGCATTAACAATTCTCACCCTTCCCTACCCGGGCTCTCTCATCACGTGTGTGATGTTTTGCCCCTGAGCCGTTTGAAAGTGGTTACATACCTTATGGCCCTTTACACCTAAATACTTAAGTGTGTATTTTCTTAGAATAAGAATTAGTGTCTCACAATAGAACACTATGGCTATCAATACAAGTAAATTTTAACATAGATACGGTATTTTTATCTAATCTACTGATCACATTCCAGTTTTTTGTTTTTTTTTTTTAAGATTTTATTTATTTATTCATTTATCCCCCCTTGCTGCTTGTGCTCGCTGTGTCCATTTGCTGTGCATTTTTCTGTGTCTGCTTGTCTCCCCTTGCTGGGTCGTCCTGCTGTGTCAGCTCACCGCGCTGCGTGGGCCGGCTTGCCTTCACCAGGAGGCCCTGGGGACCGAACCCAGGGCCTCCCATATGGTAAACGGGAGCCCCACTGATTGAGCCACAGCTGCTTCCCCACATTCCAGTTTGTCAATTGATTCAATAATGTCATTTTACTTTTCTTTTTTCCTATTTCATTACTGAATCCAGTGTTGGATCAAGTATTACATTTAGTTGTCATTTCTCTTTAGTCTTTTTTTTTTGTTGAAGGAAAGCTTTTATTTTTATATACAGAAAAGTCAACTGTGTACATTTAACCCAAGTTCTTTAGCCTCTGCCTTCTCCAGCAAAGATTTTGGACCCAGGACATTGCCTCCCCAGTGACAGTGAATCTCAGCATATCTGTTGTTGTCATATTAGGTCCTAATAGCTTCCACCAGTTTAGCTAGTGCTCCCTTGTTTTCCGAGTTGACCTGTGTGAAGGCAATGGTACTGCAGGTCTTTCTGTGGACAAGCCGTCCCAGCCTGACCTTTGCCTTGATGATGCGGTAGGGGACACCCATTTTACAACATAAGGTGGGCAGGAAGACAACCAGCTTGATGAGGTCCATGTCATGTACAGTCAAACAGGCGGGATTCGTGTTTGCCGAGTTCCTTCTATTTCTTTGTATCTTTCCGGTTGGCATTCCTCACCACTAGCTGGACCTGCTTGTTTTCCACCAAGGTGGTGACAGTGTTCACCCCTACTTGAATCACAAGCCGCCTCTTAGTGGGGCCATCCCCTTTGCCAGCAGCTTTCTTCTCAGCCCGGGCCAACAGCCACTGCTTTTCTTGCTTTGTGTCTGGTCTGTACTTGAGGGCCAGCTTACGCAGTTGAGTAGCTGTTTAGTGGTCCAAGGCCTGGGTGAACTGGTTGATGGCGGGGGGCACTTTCAGCTCCTTGTAGATGATGGCCTTTTGCCGCTGCAGCCGGATATAGCAGGGGCATTTGACAAAGTGGGTGAGGTCCCTTTTGGGCTGGATGTCCTGTACAGTGCTAAAATTCTTGGGCCTTTTCTCAAACGGGGTTTACCACCTTCTTGGCCTCCTGCTGCTTCGTGACATTAGGGGCCAGGGCTGCCTTTTTCCCCTTAGCCTTCTTTCCTTTTGGAATCTTGGGCGGCGGGGACTCTCTTTTTAGTCTCCTTTCATGTGAATTCATGTTTTTTTAAAAAGTAGAATTCTGTTATGGAATTGGTTTATTTTATTTTTAGATAAAATGGCAGTAACTAGTTAACTAAAATTTTTCATCCTTTACTCCTTTTTTTTCTTGACATTGAGCAGAACTTGCTTATGACGCTTTACTTCCTTAGCCTAAGAAAGTTTACTCACCTGAATTTTTTTTAGAAAATTCATTATTTTTATATCACTGTTACAAGTTACTCAGTTAATACAAGATAATAACTACAATAACAATGAATCTGCTTTGGCCCATGGTCACACTCCCTTCTTTTTTTTTTTCATTCCTCAATCTTGAGGATTTGAGACAATGTCCACTCTGCTTCAGGCTGAGAAGAGACAGATATTATGGGGCAGAGAAAAGGAATTGTTTTGCTTGCAGTTGAAGATACTCCTTGCTTTTGGGGTGGATCTGGTCCATTATCATCATTTTGTTAGTTGTCTAGGGCAGACCTGAAGAACTGGAGAGTAGGAGTTGGCTGCCTATCTGCTAAGTTTTAGTGCTCAACCAGCATAGGAACAATCTGAAGGTTTTAAGTCTCTGAGAAATAAACTTGACAAGGAAATTGAAAATTATAGGTTCAAATAAAAGAAGTAGAAGAATGGTGATTAGGGGATTTTTTTTTTTTTTTTTTGAATCATGCAACATGTTACACAATATATTTGGTTCATAGTAACACAGTCATACAGTATTTGTCCTTTTGTGTCTGACTTGCTTCGCTCAACATAATGTCGTCCAGGTTCATCCATGTTGTCATATGCTTTATGACTTCATTTCTTCTTACTGATGTGTAATATTCCATCATGTGACTACACCAGTTTGTTTATCCATTCGTCAATTGGTGGACACCTGGGTTGTTTCTGACTTTTGGCGATTATTCAATGCCTCTATGAACAGTGGTGTCCAGATGTCTGTTCGTGTCACTGTTCTGAGTTCTTCTGGGTATATACCCTGTAGTGGTATTGCAGGGTCACGTGGCAAGTATATATTCAGCTTCTTTAGGAACTGCCAAAGAGTCCTCCACAATGGCCGTACCATTCTGCATTCCCATCAACAGTGAATAAGTGTTCCTATCTCTCCACACCCTCTCCAACATTTGTAATTCTCTGTCTTCTTATTTTGGTTTTTCTTTCTGCTTTATTTATTCTTTTTTTTTTTCTGTCTTTTTAATAGTGGCCATTCTGGTACGTGTGAAGTGATAGCTCATTTTAGTTTTGATTTGCATTTCCCTAATTATTAGTGATGTTGAACATTTTTTCATGTGTTTTTTTGCTATTTGTATTTCTTCTTTGGACAAATGTTTATTCAAGTCTTTTGCCTATTTTTAAATTGTGGTGTTTGTCTTTTTATCGTTGAATTGTAACATCTCTTTATATATCCCGGATATTAACCACTTATCGGACATGTGATTTCCAAATATTTTCTCCCATTGAGTCCACTGCCTTTTCACTCTTTTGACAAAGTCCTGTGTGGTGCAAAATTATTTAATTTTGAAGAGGTCCCATTTAACTATTTTGTTGCGCGTGCTTCGGGCATAAGGTCCAAGAAACCACCACCTTCTACAAGGTCTTGAAGATGTTTCCCTACATTTTTTTCTAGTATTTTTATGGTCCTGGCTTTCATATCTAGGTCTTCGATCCACTTTGAGTTGACTCTTGTATAGGAAGTAAGATAGGGGTCCTCTTCCATTCTTTTGGTAATAGATATCCAATTCTCCCAGCACCATTTGTTGAAGAGACTGTTTTGTCCTGTTAATGTGGACTTGATAGGTTTGTCAAAAACCAGTTGACTGTATAGGGGAGGGTTTATTTCTGGACTCTCAATTCTATTCCACTGATCGATGTGTCTATCTTTATGCCAGTTCCATTGCTGTTTTCACCACTGTAGCTTTGTAATATGTTTCAAGGTCAGGCACTGAAATTCTTCCCACATCGCTATTCTTTTTTAGAATGCTTTTGACTATTTGGGTGCACTTTCCCTCCAAGTGAATTTGTAATTGCCTTTTCTAATTCAGTAAAGTAGGCTGTTGGAATTTTGATTGGTATTGCATTGAATCTATAAATCAGTTTGGGTAAGATCAACATCTTCACGATATTTATTCTTCCAATCCATGAACACAGAATGTCTTTCCATTTGTTAGGTCTTTTTAAATTTCTTTTAGCATTGTTTTGTAGTTTTCTGCAAATAGGTCTTGTACTTCTTTGGTTAAATTAATTCCTAGGTATTTGAGTCTTTTTGTTGCTATTGTAAATGGAATTTTTCCCCTGAAAAGTTGCCTGGTCGGAGTGTATTTGTTGCATCACAGACTGGATCTGATAGATCTTCCTGCCTGGAGGCTAAAAGCCTTGTTATTCAAACTTTTTCATAGACAGTTCTCTAGCCTTCTCGGCATCCCCCTCCCTTTTCCTGGGTAGGAAATATTTCCACTTAGGGGATTTATAAATGAGTATAACTATGTTATATTGACAAAATAGATTTTCATGTATTTTTCATATATTCCCAGATAGGGCCCACTGAGTGGGTGTTGATTTCATGAGGCCATGTAGCTTGCCTATGGTATCTGGATATCCCTCGAGTTCTCAGGAGCAATTTTGTTTGAGGCTTTGTTTATTGTGGCATTCTGTGAAGTCTGGCTCAGACCTGTATATGCATAACCTCCAGAATGACCTCCTGACTTACTTTGAAAGCCCTTAGCTATAATAACTCTGTTTTATATAATATTTCCCCCTTTTCATCAAGGTCTTTCTCCAAATGCATCACTGATTAATGCTTGGTAATCAAGCGTTAATAATCCCTTGGTGCCAAGGAGGCTCATCCCTGGCAGTCGTGTCCCATGTTGCGGGAAAGGTAGTAAGTTTTATTTGCAGAGTGTGGCTTAGACAGAGTCCACACTTGAGCAACAAGGAGGATTTCAAGGGCTAACTCTTAAGCATTAATTATAGTTAGGCTTAGTTTCATTGTTAAAGGAATAATGTTCATAGGGACAAGCATTAAGATCGAGGGCTTGGCTTCTTAGCCTGTTTTCTTTTATTAGGCAAGGCTTATATATTCCAGAGCTGTTTTTTTAGCTACTATGAGGACCTCTCTCTATTCTGAATACATACCTATAGCAACAAGGACACATTTATGTCCCATAGAAGTATGTAGCTATATAACATTCAAATGTTCAGCAGGTCCTGTCTGTCAAGACACCTGACGTTTTTCCACTGCATTTGAATTTTTTAAAGAACAGTTACTTTTTCTTTGCCAGACTATACTGACTCAGAGGTACATACATATTAAATAAGGGAATATTAAGAGATTTGAATATGTTAACACTACAAAGATAGTTAACATACCTAATTAACATATCTAATGCCACTAATTCCTTGGAAATTTTTTTATTCCTATTAATTTGTAGTTGGGCCAAATATTTTATGAAAAAACATTTTTTTAAGTTAAGCAATGTAAAAAGTTCGTTATATAAAAAATTAGAAAGTATACACAGAAACATGAAAAAGAAACTATGACTCACTTTTAAAACACTAGCCTCAATGGTCATTGTTAACATTGTTATATATCTTTCTAGATATTTAAAATGGTATATATTCACATTTTTTTCTTAGAAAAATATGCTCAAACTTTGGGTAAGGTGTACTAGTTTTCTTTTTCCTCTTCAGTGAACATTATATAAAACCGTTTTCCATGTCAAATGTGTTTATATTTAAGGCTCCCTAGTAATTAAGCGTTCGTTGGTTGGAAGCTACAGAAACCAATTTGGACCAATTTAAGCAAAAAGGAATTTATTGGTAGGATTTGGGGTCTTATGGAATCTGAGCAGACTGAAAAACATCATTGGAAATAAGGGGAACCAAAGGACCGCCTCTTGTATCACACTTGGGGATCATGGCTCCAAGTAGAGTGTATTTTTGGTGGATATAAAGTGTATGTAAATCAAATTAAAAAAATAAAAGCCTGCCTGAGAAAAGTGAAACCTAATTAGGGGAGATAGAATCTTCCAGGAACCTTTTCTAAAAGTGGATCCTAAACCCCCCTACTACACATTAGATTCTCTTGGGGAGTTTTAAAAAATTAGCATTTTTTGATGCTAATTTTTGAGCAGTTAAATTAGAATCTCTGTGGTGGTACTGTGGGCATAAAGCTTTGATGTATGGGCTGGGTACAGAATTTGCAGAGGTACAAAATGAAAATGCAAGGTCCTGATGATGCCCTCCATCCTTCTATTCTAACCCATAGCAGATGGGTGATTCCAAAGAGAAGGCAGCTTCCAAGCCAGGGTGGGCAAGAGGCCCCTGTTAAAGTGTCAGACATACCTGGGTGCTGCCAGCCCAGAGCGTGAATGGTCACCACCTTGCCCACCCTGAGATGTCATGGGGTGTGTGCCCAACCCCTCCCCTTCCTGTATCTGTGCCGGGCCTCCACTGGGGGCCGTGGCAAAATAGGGCCTCCTGACCCCTCTCTCTCACTGGTTCCTCTGCTGATGCAACCTGGTCATGTTCCCACATTTCATTTTGTAATTTTTTAAAAAAGATTTATTTTATTTATTTGTTTCCCCCCACCCCCTAGTTGTTTGCACTTGCTGTGTACTGTGTCTCTAGGAGGCACTGGGATGGGAACTGAACCCAGGACCTCCGATGTAGGAGGGAGGTGCCTAACTGCTTGAGCCACCTCTGTTCCCTGCTTTGTTGCATCTCATTATGTTTTTTCTTCTTGTGTCTCTTGTTGTGTCAGCTTGCCGTGCCTGCCCGGCACACAAGCTTGCTGTCTTCTTTAGGAGGCACTGGGAACTGAACCACGGACTTCCCTTGTGGTAGGCAGGAGCTCAATCCCCTGAGCCATATCCGCTTCCCGTAATGTTTTTGTCTGGTTTTTTTATTTATTTATTTACTTTTACTTATTTTTAAAAATTTATCCTCCCTTCTCCACAGCCCTCCATGGTTCTCTCCTCTGTCTGCTCATTGTTTGTGTGCCTTCTCCAGGAAGCACTGGAAACTGAACCTGGGACCTCCCACATGGGAGGTGAGTGCCCCCAACGGCCTGAGGCACGTCCGCTCCCCGCTGCTGCGGTGTCTGCTGGCTGGTGGCATCTGCTTGTTGAGGCGACTGCTTGTCTTCTTTATGAGGCACCAGGGCCTGGATAGGTGGTGCCCAACTGGTTGAGCCACATCCACTTCCTTTTGTCTGGTTTTGGTGTCAGGATAATGCTGGTCTCATGGAATGAATTGGGAATTGTTCTGTTATTTTCAGGAAGAGTTTGCATAGAATCAATACTATTTCTTTCTTAAATGTTTAGTAGAATTCCCAGTGAAGCTGTTTAGACTTGGAGTTTTCTTTGTTGGCCAGGGTATGTGGCAATAGCAAGTAAAAATGCCACGAAGCTCTCCTACCATTTTAAGTTGCCTTTTTCTTGATTTGGCGTAGGCTTGGTTCCCATGAACTTCTGACTGTTTTCCAGAGTTCTGACTATCAATGAGTTATTTAGAAGTATATGCTTGCTTTTCAGAAATGTGGGAATTTTCCAGGTACCTGTTTTTTGTTTTGTTCTTATAGATTTCTAATTTAATTTTGCTTTAGTCAGAGAACAGTGTGATTATTTCAGTCATTTTAAATATATTGAGACTTGTTTTATGGCTTAGCTTGCTATGAAACAACGCGTTGTTGTTTAGCATTGTACACATTGCTAAATGTGTACTTGAGAAGAGTGTATTTTGCTCTTGGGTAAAATAATGAATAATATCATTTAGGTTAGGGTGGTTGATATCAAGTCCTTTGTATCCTTCCTGACTTTTTTCTACTTGCTCTATCAAATATTAAGAAAGGGATGGTGTTTGAAGTTCCAGCTGTTCTTTTTAGACCTATCAGTTTTTGCTTAGTGTACTTTGGAGCTTCTTTTAAAGTACATACACATTTAGGATTGTTACGTTCTTGTTGATGAATTGACTCCTGTATCATTATGAAGTGACCCCATATACTTGTAGGTAGTCTTTTCTGAAATGTACTTTGATATTCATGTAGCCTTCTCTAGCTTTCTTTTAATTACTATTGACATGACATCTTTTTCTTTCTTTTTCACCCTTTTAACTTATTATGTCTATATTTAAAGTGAGATTCTTGCAGACACCACGTACTTGGATTTAGCCTTTTAAACTAATCTGACATTCTGTCTTTTAATTTATGTTTAAACCAGCAGTAGGCAAATTGGTTTGTGGGCCATATCTAGACTGCTAGATATTTTTGTAAATATATTTTATTGGAACACAACCATGCTCAATAGTTTACATATTGTCTATGGCTCTTTTTTTGCTATAATAGTGGAGTTGAGTAGTTGTGTCAGAGAGTATATGGCCAGCAAAACCTAAAATATTTACTATTTGGCCCTTTCTAGAAAAAGCTAGCCAACCCCTGTTATTTGATGGTATTATTGATTTGGTTGGGTTTAAATCTCCCCTTTTGCTGTTTGTTTACTTATATCATCTTTTCTTTGTTCCTTTTTTACTCTTTTTTTTTTTTTTTTTAAGATTTTATTTATTTATTCATTTATACCCCCCTTGCTGCTTGTGGTCGCTGGGTCAGCCAACCACGCCATGCAGGCGGGCCTGCCCTCACCAGGAGGCCCCGGGAACCGAACCCGGGGCCTCCCACATGGTAAACGGGAGCCCCACTGATTGAGCCACAGCCGCTTCCCCCTTTTTTACTCTTTTTGTACCTTCTTTAGAATTTAATATTTTCAGTGGTTCTATTTCATCTCTATTATTGGCTTCTGCACTATACTTCATCTGCCTTTCTAATATTTTAACACTTTATAATACAGTATAAGAACCTTAGAACAGAATGCTTTCGTTTTCCCTTTGCGTCATTGTTGTCATATATTTTACTTCTATATGTGTTTTAACCCCTATTAATACATTGTTATTATTTTTACTTTAGACAATTGAAAAGAGAAAATTTTCTTTTATATTTATCCACATATTTAACATTTCCAGTACTCTTCGTTCTTTTACGTAAATATAAATTTCTGACTTGTATTATTTTTCTTCTGCCTGAATGACTTCCTTTAATACATTTTATAATGCTGGGTTATGGGTGATTAATTTTCTCTCCATTTGTATGTCTCAAAAAATGTTTTATATTATCTTCATTTTTGGAACATATTTTTGCTGGTTTTATTTCTTTGTTTTCTTTCAGTACTTTCAGTCCACTGTCTCCTGGCTTGCATTTTCCCAACAATGTGTCTACTAGTCATTCTTATTTTTGTTCCTCTGTATATTTCTTTGGTTTTCAGTACTTTGATTATAATGTGCCTTGGTGGTATTTTCTTTTTGAATCTATGGGTTTCTAGCTTTCATCAGATTTGGAAAATTTCTAGCTGTCATTTTTTCAAATTTTTTTTCTGCCCATTTCCTGGAACTTCAATACTCACGTTAGTCTGGCCGTTGTTCTTAATAGGAGGTCTTCCCACACTAGCGGGCCGGCTCTTCTGGCCGCTGTTCTGCCTCCCCCTTCTGGTGCTGCTTTCCCCACAGGTTTCCTCATGCAGAGTTAAGTCATCAGTACCTCACCTGCACAGCACATTGTTACAATGAGGAGAAGTGTTGAGGGGACCCTCTGCAGCTCTTAGAGTGCTTTCCCTCTCTCTCTCTATCACAGGTCCACCCTCCCTCTCTGGTAGTTTGACCTCCAAATTCTAGGTACCTGGGCCTCTCCAGACCTCGGGCTGCCTTATCTTAGTGAAACCACCAGGCTTGGTTTGGGTTCCACCTTCCTGTGCTGAAGCCTGGAAACTCCTTCCGGGCAGGTATTTTAGGACACTTGTGGTGCTTGCCTCATCATTTCTCCTCTCAGGGGTCATGCACCTGCAGTGCCTGTGGTCCCATGTCTGGAAACTCTTACTATTTTGTTTGGTGTTTTAGTTGTTTAAGACAGGAGGGTCAGTCTGTTCTCTGTTATTTTATCATGGCCAGAAATATAAGTCTCTTTGGATTGTTTATTGTTATAGCAATTTGGTTGGGTTTCTGTTTGTATTGCAAATCATTTTGACTATCTGCATTTGCTGTACTTAAAAAACATAGCAGGGAGGTGGATGTGGCTCAAACGATTGAGCTCCTGCCTACCACGTGGGAGGTCCCAGGTTCGGTTCCTGGTGCCTCCTGGAGAGGGGAAGAGCAGGACAGTGAGCTGGCATGACGAGCTGGTGCGGCGAGCTGACATAGCAAGATGATGCAACAAGGAGACACAAAAAGGAAACACAATGAGAGACGCGGTGGGGCAGGGAACGGAGGTGGCTCAAGCAATTGGGTGCCTCTCTCCCACATGGAAGGTCCCAGGTTTGGTTCCTGGTGCCTTCTAAAGAGAGGATGAGCAGACACAGAGCGCACACAGCAAATGGACACAGAAAACAGCAAACATAAACGGGGTGGGGGGATAAATAAATAAAATAAATCTTAAACAAATAAAACCACATAACAATCACAGGTTTAATAGCCATATATATAACCTAACATTTTGCCTTTTTTTTTTTTTAGTTTTAAATTAGTTTTTATTTGTAAGTATTTCACATTTATAGGGCAATTATAAAAGTAATACAAACACCATCCTAAGAAATCCAATACATACTCATCCCCTTAAGTACCCAATTTTAACATTTTGCCATATTTGTCTTATCATTCTATTTATCTATCCATTACTCTGTCTGCATATCCATTTATAAATCCAATATCTGAACATTTAAGAGGTTGTTTACATACAGCTTGTACCTTGAACCCTTAATAATGCCACACACATTTCCTAAGAACAAGGATACTTATTTATGTAGCCACCATAAGTGTAATTATCAAGCTTATAGTCTATATTCCAATTTTTTGTATATCCCCAAAAAGTCCTTTTGGTTTCCTCTCCTCCCTTATTAGATTCTATCCAGCATCTTTATTTGCATTTAATTTCATTATCCCTTTAGTTGGTTATCTTTTTTTTAGATTTTGAAACATGTACACAACATAAGCTTTCCCATCTCAAACACTCTAAAGCACACCAACTAGTGGGATTAATCATATTTATGCGGTTGTATTAACCTCATCGCATAAAATAGCCAAAGTTTACCATATCCACAAGAAATCCCAGACCAATCTTGGAATAACAGCCTGTACTACCTACAGCCCCTAACCCTCGTTAAGTGCATACTAATTAGTATTCTCTGAGCTTGCACATTCTCCATAGTAGTTACATGGAGCATACATTTAATATCCTATATCTATAACACTCTCATTTTCTTAGATACCAACTTAACAAAAAAGGTATACACAAACTATGTCCTATACTTTTCTGTACCCCACTTGTTTTTAGTTTTTGTCACAAATTGCATGTTGATACATGATGAGGCTAAAACCACTGCTTTGCCACTACATCTTACGCA
>JAKSZT010054215.1:269855-329412 GCA_026826555.1 Tolypeutes matacus | reverse complement strand
ATACATGATGAGGCTAAAACCACTGCTTTGCCACTACATCTTACGCATTTGCCATTTTAGATCCAGAGATATTTATTTCTTCAGGTGGTTTTGATGTATTGTCTAGTGTCTTCTCTTCAATCTGCAGAACTCTTTAGCTTCTGTTGTAAGGCTTGAAGGATTTGGAGCTCTCAGGAGGTTGAAATATCCATGAGAAGAAACTGTGAAGATAGTGAGATTGTCCATGGTTTCAATTGTGTTGCCATCTCCCATAATTTACGGAATACAGCAAAGGCGATTCTCAGGCGGAAATTTATAGCTGTGAATGCCGCCACCACGAGCTGCCCCGCTAGCCTGCGGGAGGTGCATGGGGACCAGCTGGACTGTGCCCACGCCCCGCCCCGGGGCCAGGCAACATTTTGCCTTTTAACCACATTCATATATACAATTCAGTGCTGTTGATTACATCTACAAAATTGTGCTACCACAACCACCATTTCCATTATTCCAAATAGAAGCTCTACATTTTAAGCCTTAACTCCCTAGTCCTTATCCCTACCCCACCCCCTGTCCCCTGGTAACCTGTATTCTAAATTCTCTTTTTTTGCTTATTCTCATTATTTCATATCAGTGAGATCATACATTATTTGTCCTTTTGGTTATGGCTTATTTCACTCAACATGATACCTTCAAGATGAGTCTGTGTTGTATGTATCAAAACTGCATTCCATTTTATGGCTGATTGATATATGTGTCTGTAACATTTTATATAGCCATTTGTTGGTTGATGGACACTTGGGTTGCTTCCATTTTTTGGCAGTTGTGAATAATGCTTCTCTGAATATTGGTGTGCAAATATCTGTTCTAGTACCTGCTTTCAGTTCTTTTGGGTACATACATAGAAATGGGACTGCCAGGTCATGTGGTGATTCTAGGCTTAACTTTCTGAGGAACTGCAAAACTCTTCCACATGACTGCACCATTTTACATTCCCACCAGCAGTGGCTGAGTGTTCCTGTCTCTTCACATCCTCTACAACACTTGAAATTTTCTTCTTCTTTTTAAAATAGTAGCCATTTTAGAGGGTGTGAAGTGCTATCTCATTGTGGTGAGTTTTTTAAAAACAGTTTTATTGAGATATGTTCACATACCATACAATCTATCCAAAGTGTATAATCAGTGGCTTTTAGTATAATCACAATGCTGTATGTTATCACCACAAATTTTAGAACAGTTTCATTACTCCAAAAAGAAAAACTCCACACCCCTTAGCAGTCACCTCTCAATCCCTCTAGCCTTTCCCAGCCCTACGTAACCACTAATCTTATTTCATCTATATAAATTGATTATATGTATTTTATATAAATGTAATCATACAATATGTAGTACTTTATGTCTGGTTTCTTTCACTTAGCATAATTTCCTTTGTCTGATATTAACATCTTGCAACATTAACATACATTTGTTCAGTTTCAAAGAAAAACAGTCATATATGTAATATACCCATGTTCGTATTTCACATGAGGTTTTACTATGATATACAGTACCATGTTATATTGTTCTTAGCTTTTCTTCTAGTAATATATATGACCTAAGATTTTTCCTTTCAACTACTGTCATACACATATAATAGCACTGCTAATTACAAACATTATGTTGTGCTTTCACCTTTTCTATTCATTTCCAAAGATAAACACACATCCTTTTTACCAATTCTGCACAAGTTAACCATCAGCTTTCCATTCTCGACCCTCATCCTATTTTTCTGGTGACCCATATTCAAATTATTAACTCCATGAGAGTATGCATATATTTAATTCATAATAGTGCAATCATACAGTATTTGTCCTTTTGTGTTGACATAATGTCCTCTAGGTTCATCCACATCGTCAATGAGCTTCACTACTTCAGTTCTTCTTACAGCTACGTAATATTACATCGTGTAAATACACCACAGTTTGTGTATCTATTCAGATCAGTTGATGGACACTTGAGTTGTTTCCATCTTTTGACAATTGTGAGTAATGCTGCTGTGAACATTGGTGTGCAGTTGTCTGTTTGTGACACTGCACTCAGTTCTGGGTATATACCCTGTAGTTTTATTGGCGAGTCATGTGACAAGTGCATATTCCCCTTCTTTAGGAATTGCCAAACAGTCTTCCAAAGTGGCTATACCATTCAGTGAATAAGCATTCCTCTCTCTCCAAATCCTCTCCAACACTTGCAGTTTTCTGTCTTTTTAATAGAGGGCATTCAAATAGGTATGAAATGATATCTCATTTAGCTTTGATTTGCATTTCCCTAATCACTAGGGATGTTGAATATTTTTTCATGAATTTCTGTACTGGTTTTTTGTTCTCAATTTCATTTATTTCTGCTCTATATTATAATTTCTTTCCTTCTGCTCGGTTTGGGAATGGTTTGCTGTTCTTTTTCCAGTTCCTCCAGGTGTTCAATTAGGTCTTTAATTTTAGCTCTTTCTTCTTTTTAAATATAGGTATCTAAGGCTATAAAGTTCTCTCTCAGCACTGTCTTTGCTATAACCTTTAAATTTTGATGAGTTGTATTCTCGTTTTCATTCATCTCAATATATTTACTAATTTTGCTTACAGTTTCTTCTTTGACCCACTGATTACTTAGGAGTGTGGTGTTCAGCCCCCAAACATTTGCACATTCCCCCTCTTCCTTCTGTCACTGACTTCCAGTCCCACACCTTCATGACTGGAGAAGATGCTCCGCGTCATTTCAGTCTTTCATACTGATTGAGGGCTGCTTGGTGACTGCTGTGGCCTATCCTGGGGCAAGAGCCACGAGCACTTGAGAAGAAGGTGTAGCCCACGGTCTGGCAAGCAGCGTCCTGTATATGCCTGTTGGGTCTAGCTTGCTTATCATATTGTTCAAGGTCTCTGTTTCCTTGTTGATCTACCTAGTTGTTCTATCTAATGATGTGGGTGGGGTGTTGAAGTCTCCAACTATTATTGTAGAGATGTCTGCTTCTCCCTTCAGTTTTGCCAGAGTTTGCCTCTTGTATTTTGGGGCACCGTGGTTAGGTGCATAGATCTTTATGACTGTTACTCCTTCCTGGTGAATTGTCTGTTTTATTAATATATAATGGCCTTCTGCATCTCTTATGACTTTTTTGTATTTAAAGTGTTTTTTGTCTGATATTATTATACCTACCCTTGCTCTTTTTTTTATTAGTATTTGAATGGGGTCATCTTTTTCCAGCCTTTTACTTTTTCCCTGTTTGTATCCCTGGGTCTAAGGTGAGTGTCTTGTAGGCAGTATAAGATGGCTGCTTTTTTTTTTTTTTTAAGATTTTTAAATTTATTTATTCATTTACCCCCCCCCTTGCTGTTTGTGCTCGCTGGGTCAGCTAACCACGCCGTGCGGGTGGGCCTGCCTTCACCAGGAGGCCCCGGGAACCGAACCCGGGCCTCCCATATGGTAAACGGGAGCCCCACTGATTGAGCCACAGCCGCTTCCCAAGATGGCTGCTTTTTAAAAATCTATTCTGTCACCCTGTATATCTTTTCACTGGTGAGTTTAATCCATTCACATTCAATGATACTACTATAAATGCATTATTTACTTCCACCATTCTATTTTTTTGACTTTTGTATGCCATATCTTATTTTTGTCTATCTTTTTACTCTTTTGGTTATCCTTTCTGCTATTTTTGCCTTCTACACTCTCCTCCAAGCCTTTCTCTCCTGTCTTTTTCTTTTGGGCTTTAAGGCTCCCTTTAATATTTCCTGCAAATTTGGATTCTTTTTTATGAACTCTCTTAGTTTCTAAATATTTTAAACTCACCTTCATATTTGAAGGACACTGTTGCTAGATAAAGAATTCTTGGCTGGCAGTTTTTCTCTTTCAGTATTGTAATTGTATCCTACCACTGTCTTCTCACCTCCATGGTTTCTGAGGAGAAATCTACACTTAAGTTTTACTGGGTGTCCCTTGTATGTGATGGTTTGCTTCTCCCTTGCTGCTCTCAGAATTTTCTCTTTCTCTCTCTCTCTCTCTCTCTTTTTAATATTTATTTATTTAAGCCCCCCCCCCTTGTTTTTGCATTCACTGTCTCCTCTCTGTGTCCATTTGCTGTGTGTTCTTCTGTGTCTGCTTGTCTTCTCTTTAGGCAGCACCAGGAACCGATCCTGGGAACTTACGGAGTGAGAGAGAGGCACTCGCTCTCTTGTGTCACCTCAGCTCCCTGGTCTGCTGCATCTCTTATTGTCCCTCCTCTGTGTCTCTTTTTGTTGAGTCATCTTGCTGCGCCAGCTCTCTGCTCGGGCCAGCACTCCGCGTGGTTCAGCTCACCTTCACCAGGAGGCCCTGGGAATTGAACCCTGGACCTTCTATATGGTAGATGGGAGTCTAGTTGCTTGAGCCACATCCACTTCCCTCTTTATCTTTGATGTTCTATATTCTGAGTTGTGTCTTGGAATAGGTCTATTCGGATTTATTCTGATTGGGGTTCCCAGCGCTTTTTAGACACGTGAGTTCATTTCTTTGATGAGAGTTGGGAAATTTTCAGCCATTATTTCCTCAGATAATCTTTCTGCCCATTTTCCCTTTTCTTCTGGAACTCACATGACATGTATGTTGTTGTGCTTGATGTCTTGGCATTTGTGATAATGAGTTTACTCTGATGCTCGGCTTTTGTAGGGATTTAGTGGAAGGGGGCTGTGTGTTATTGCCGTTCTTTGATTCTTGGTTCGAGCTGGGTCTTTAGGATTATCTCTGTTAGTTGCTCAAATTTTGGCCATAGACCCAGTAATGTGTTGCAGACCTGCTTCCATGTGCCTTGGGGAGAAAGGGTGTAAAGGCCAGAAAAATCCTCTCTCACTTAATTTTCTCACATGCACTTCCTCGGTCTGCCAGCAGATGGTGCTCCCCGGCAGCCCTCTCCGTTCAGTGCCTGGTTGGGGAGTGTTTGCTGCAGCGTGGACTGGATCAGTGTGACGGAGGATCCTGCTGGAGGCTGAGAGCCTCGGAGTTCAGACTTCCTCAGAGGCAGCTCTGCAGCCTTCGCTGGCAGCCCCCTCCCTTTTCCCGGGAAGGAAATAATTCCACTCCCCTCTGCATCCTCAAAAACCAGTCCTGGCTAGTAGAGAGGGAGGTTGAGAGGGTCAGGTCTCTTTAGTCCTGAAATCTCTTTATTCCCTTGTTGGTTCCCAAAGCAAACAATGGTGCGGCCCCATATGTTGCCGGTCAGGTGCCGGTCAGGACCTGGGTCCGTGAAAATGGTGCCGCGGATGAGAAAGAAAGAATAAGGGGGCAGATGTGGCTCAAGTGGCTGGGCGTCCATCTGCCATATGGAGGGACCTGGGTTCGATCCCCGGGACCTCCCGGTAAAATAAAATAAAAAAAATAAATAAAAAAAAGAAAGAATAAGACGAAGAGAAACTGGTTTAGTTTTTTTAATTGTGCTTTGTTTTTAAGATTTACTTAAAGTTTCTTTAAGTGTACTTGCTTGTGTTTATAGTTATAAATGCAACTTTGTTACAATCAGAATAAGGGAGGTGTATGCTGTGCACTCTCAGAAATTTCTGAAAATACCTTCTCTCTAATTTAAATCCTTATAATAATTTGTCCTTTTCACTTTGGCTCTGATTGACTTGGTAAATTATATATAGGTATATATATAAGTTTTTTTCTCCTTTTGTTAACTAATTATGAGTGTTTTGTAGTCCTTTTTATTTTTAGGTATTTAAAATTCTGCTTATATATATATATGACATTTTAGTCATTTTTAAGTGTATAATTCAGTGGCATTAATGACTTTTAGAATGTTTGCTACCATCATCACCTTCTATTATTAAAGCTTTTTACATCACCCAAGCAGAAACTGTTTAGTCACTAAGCAATAACTCCCATTACCCTCCCCCAGCCTCTGGTAATCTCTAATCTACTTTCTTCTCTCGGGATTTGGCTATTCTGAATATTTCATATAAAAGAATCATTTAAAAAAACACATAAAACATTATATTATTGAGAGCAGATATGGCTCAAGTGGTTGAGTGCCTGCTTTCCCACATGGAAGGTCCTGGGTTTGGTTCCCGGGACCTCCTAAGAAAACTGGAAACAAACAACAAACAAAAACAAATGTTAAATCAACTCAGGTTTAGCCGATGTGGCTCAGTGGTTGAGCACCGGCTTCCCACATGAGAGGTCCTGGGTTTGTTCCCCAGCCCCCAGCACCTCCAAAAAAGGAGAATCATATTATTAGTGTGTGCCCTTTTGTGTCTGGCTTCTTTCACACCAGTGTTTTTTAAGGTTCATTCATGCTGTTGCCTGCTTGGGAACTTCATCCCATTGTGCATGTGTACACCCAGTTTTATCTGTTCATCTGTTGATGGGCATTTGGGCTGTTTCCACATTTTGGCTACTGTGAATAATGCTGATATGAACATTGATGTACAAATACCTGAGTCTCTCCTTTCGATTGTTTTGGGTAAATATCTAAGAATGGAATTGCTGAGTCGTATGGTAATTCTGTGTTTAAGTATTTGAAGAACTGCCAGATTGTTTTCTATAGTGATTGCACCACTTTACATTTCCACTAGGAATGCACTAGAGTTCTAATTTCTCCACATCTTCACCAACACTTATTTTCCATTTAAAAAAAAAAGCCATCCTAGTCTGTGTGAAGTGTTACTTCATTGTGTTTCATTTTTGGTTAATGATGTTGATGATTTTCTCATGTGCTTTTTGACATTTGTAAATGTCTGTTCAAGTCCTTTGACCATTTGTCTTTATTGTTGTTGCAGTAGTTCTTTATATATTCTAGATACTAAACGCTTATCAGATACATGGTTTCCACATCCATTTCCCTAATCTATGGTTGTCTTTTCACTTTCTTGATATTGTCCTTTGATACACAAAAGTTTTTAATTTTGGTGATGCCAAATTATCAATTCTTTTGTTGCTCTTGCTTTGGGTGCCTTACCTTAAGAATCCATTGCCTAATAAAAGGTTCTGAAGATTTGCTGCTGCCTTTTCTTCTAGGAGTTTTATAGTTTCAGCTCTTATATTTAAGTTGTTGATCATTTTGAGGTAATTTTTGAACATGGTGTGAGGTAGCAGTCCACATTCCTTCTTTTGCATGTGCTACTCAGTTTTCCCAGCACCATTTGTTGAAGAGACTGTTCTTTCCCCACTGAGTGGACTTTGCACCCTTGTTACAAATCAGTTGGCCATAGATGTGTGTGTTTATTTCTGAACTCTAAATTATACTCCTTTGATATGTCTGTTCTTATGCCAGTAACAAGCGTGTTTTCATTACTGTAACTTTATAATAAGTGTTGAAATCAGAAAGTATGAGTCCTCCAACTCTGTTCTTTTTCAAGATGGTTTTGACTATTCAGCAAAGGTTGATTTTAAGGCATTTGTTATACTATCATTCTCTGACTTAGCTAATTCTTTTTTTTAATATTAAATATAACCTTTATTGTTATAGAGAGTAATATAAACTCTGAAACCTAGAAAATACAGATAATTTCTTTATAAAATAAAATAAAAGCCCCATATTCCTACCATTCAGAAATTATCACCATTAACGTCTTATTGTTTAACTTTCTTCTTTGTGTATGTATATATGTATTTTTAGCACAGTGAGATTGTATTAATCATGTTTTTCATAACTTTTTTTGTTACCTTCATCTTTTCATATCAAGTGTTCATCTTATCTGATAGTCCATATACACATTTCTCTAATTTCCCCCCAAATATTTTCTACGTTTGGTTTGTTTAAACAGACTTCAGGCCCTTTGCCTTGCATCTGGTGTTTCCTCTGACCAGGCATGGTTTTCTCTCTTCCCTATGACCGTGACTTAATTTTAGTTGATAATTTTAATTGTAGGGCATTGCAGAATGAGATTTTTCTGATTCTCTCATTTCTTACACATTATTAGCAGACATTCTTCTTAAACACTCTTTTACTCTTCATCTGGGACAGGCTGGTTTCTTTGAAATATAGTGCCTGATGGAATTCCAGGTAAGATAAATGGTTTTTTCTTTTTTCTTTTTTTTTTTTTTTGTGTGTGTGGTACTGCTTTTCAAAGTAAGTAGTTAATAGCCTTTTCAAATGATTTATTAAATTACTTTCTTTCTCTTTTTTGAACTCTGTGTGCACTCATGGGCTTCCGTTGGTGTACTGTGTTTCAGCTCTCTAGAACCACTGACCTTTAAGAGGCTCCTGCCTACTTTAGTCATCCCTGGCTGAAGAGTTTTATAATGACCGACCCATTTGTTAAGCCATAGTCTCATTTGTACCTTTTCCAAGTTCTCAAGCTGGTGCCAAGGGCTAATTCTGAATCCAGTGTTTCTTCTTTTAGTTTTCATAGAATTGTAAGCACTGTAAGATTAGGTGCTTGTCATCTCTTTTGCCCACTTCTTAATATAGCCGGTATTTTTTAAATGAATCAACTAGTTTGTATAAGTAAAGTACTCACAAAGTGGCTGAGAGCAAAATTGGAGTCGATTTTTACTTCTTTCTATTCAGAAAAAAAGAAAATATTGCCTGTTATATAGATTTTAAAATGTTACTTTTTTAGAGAGAATTACAAAATGTTTCTCTTTCTAATAGTATTTTACATTATAAATAGAATTCATAAGCCTCTTGAATAAAGTTCTGTAAGGAAAAGCAAAATTAAGTTCATTGTGTGTCAATTAAGGAAAATGAGATTGTGTGAATAGAGAAGAACAGGAAGACAAGCAAGAGTGACTTCCTGGAGGGCGCTGGGCATTGCGGGAGCTGCTGGGCCCTGCAGAGCCCGCAAGAGGCCTCCTGGTGTGCCGGTGCTGCTTTGCTGGCCACCCTTCCCCACACCGCATTCCCTGGAGACTCTGCTCCAGCTCTTCTGCTTTTCCTTTTCCATCCATTGCTTAGCACACCTTCTCCTTTAGTTCTCCCTATTTTCATGTGAAACAGTTTCATTTTAAACTTTCAAACTACAGCTGCTTTTTATTCTCATTAGGATCTGTCCTTTGACCTCTCTTGTCCCTGTCTCCTTGTCTGTGTGTCATCTTGCTCACATTCTGGTGTGGATGCCTGTCATACAGCTGACCCCTTCATCCTTCAGGTCTGGACTTGCAGGCAAGGTTAGACAGACTCCACCACCACCCTGAAATTCTTATTAGCACCTCTAATGAATGTAAGAAATTATTTGTATAGTTTTTTGTTTTTTTAAGCCGTCTATCTTCCTGAACTGAAATAATGTATAAGAGTTGGAATCATATCTCTCTTCTTTATTCATTTTGTGTCTTAGAGACTTAACAGTAAAATTTGAGGATTAAATTAGTTGTTGATTACAAAAGGGCAAGCAAAACAAAACAAAATAAAAAAAAACCACAAAAAGTAAGTAGATCACTGTTCTTATGGTCATTTTTTTGCCCCCTTGCCCAAAAGTTCATAATCATTGGATCTTACATGATTCTTACCCATTTCCCTGTTAGAAGCATTCCTTCAACACCCTCCTGCCTTCCCCACCTTCTACCAGTGATGTCTTCAGAAGTGTGTGTGGACTCCGTTTACTCTGGGATGCTACTGCTTGGAGGAGTCCTAGTTAAAGAGTAATATGAAGGTGTACTTACCTGTCATTATCTAAGGCACATGGAATGGATGGTAGTGGCAAGGTGTAGTTCTAAAAAAGAGTATATGCAGAATGAAAATTCTTTAACTTAGCAAAGAGTACCCACAACTGCAAACAAAATGGCTCCTTCCACCTGCCCTGTAAGATCTAAGTCCCTTCTCAGTATGAAGCAGAGCGGGCATCACCATCCCCAGAGAAGGTGAAATGAACAAACATAAAGGGGTATTGCAACTATGGACCATAGTAGACTTAATAATGTCCTACCAGAAGAACTTGTAATATTGATATAAAGATAGTGGTTTCCAGAGGTTTGGGGGCTGGGGGGTGGGGCGGGAAATAGGTGGAACACAGGCCATTGAATTGATGGATACGGGCCATTATACATTTTGTTAAAACCTATAAAGTTGTGCAGTGCAAAGTGTAAACCATAATGTGAACTATAGACCATGGTTAGTAGCAATGCTTGAATGTGTGTTCATCATTTGTAACAAGTGTACCACACTTGTGTAAGATGTTATTAATAGGGGAAAATGTGAGATGGGGAGCAGATGGGTATATGGGAATTGCTTATATGTATATACATACATACATATATATATATAAATTATTTTTTATTTTTTATTTTTATTTTATTTTTTTAGATTTATTCCCCCACCCGCCGTTGTTTTGCTCTCGCTGTCTGCTCTCTGTGTGCTCTTCTGCGTCTGCTTGTCTTCTCTTTAGGCGGCACTGGGCGCCGATCCTGGACCTTCTAGAGTGGAGAGAGGCTGCTCAATCTTTTGTGCCACCTCAGCTCCCTGGTCTAATGCGTCTCTTGTTGTCTCTCCTCTGTGTCTCTCTTCGTTGCATCATCTTGCCGCGCCAGCTCTCTATGCAGGCCAGCTCTCCTGCACGGGCCAGCTTGCCTTTCACCAGGAGGCCCTGGGAGACGAAACCTGGACTCCTATACGGTAGACGGGAGCCCAATAGTTTGAGCCACATCCATTTCCCGTATGGGAATCCCCTATATTTTTTATGAAACTTTTCTGTAATCAAAAACTTCTTTAAAAATAATGTTAAAAATATTTTTTTACTTTGAAACAGTTTTCTTTCTATGTGCTCATGAAACTACATGGGTTTTAGAATCTTTATGTATTTACTAGACTTAGCTTATGTATACAAAGTGGGGATTATTTGTGTTGGGCTAAAAATTCTTTTTGAGAATTCTCATGTTTATTTCTTGCAAAAATATAATTTTACCTGGATTATTTCAACCCTTTCCTCAGTTCTCATACTAAATGGGTACACTGTCAAAACTCACTGATGGGCTGAATTTTCATTTCACTTTTCCCATTTAGATTTCTTAGGCTCCAAGTGATGTCATCAGGTTCTAATTAAATATTTATCTTCTGAATGCACCCATTGATCTCTCTCTGTTTTTTCAAAGGACCTTAAAGGCTTTGATCCAGGAGAAAAGTACTTCTATAACACATCATGGGGAGATGTTTCTCTCTGGGAACCTTCTGGAAAGAAAGTGGTATGTATTTTTTTATTTGATCTATGTGTTTCTTCAAAAGTTAGGGTAAAGTATAGATTCATTTGTGAGGAACATCACATGTATTGATGTGATGTATTGATATTGCTGGTGAGTGAATGAAGAGGAGTAGTGTAAACATTCAGGGAAGTAGGAAGAAAACCATGGTTAGTATTTTGTAATGTGGGATTATTGATTATATTGTGAGTTTTTGCATATAAAGTTGATAAACTGATTAACTATTATATGTTCTCAATTAAAAGATCCACTGATACTAGAAAGACCTTATGTAATAACTATTCTCAGTAAAAAGAAATGCCGTGGCATTCACTTCACTAAATGTACACGTTGAAGAGGGCACATCCTGGTTTTGACACTAAAATTAAAATGTGCATCTTTATTTTATTTTTTTTTTTTAAAGATTTTATTTATTTATTCATTTATCCCCCCCTTGCTGCTCATGCTCGCTGGGCCAGCCAACCACGCCGTGCAGGCAGGCCCTGCCCTCACCAGGAGGCCCCGGGAACCGAACCCGGGGCCTCCCATATGGTAAACGGGAGCCCCACTGATTGAGCCACAGCCGCTTCCCAAAATGTGCATCTTTAAATCAAGGAAAAAAATTATAATCATTCAGAACCTCAAATTTAAGCAAATCCAAGCTAAAGCATGCAGCATACTGCTGTGTCCTGCTTATTAAACTGTTCCTTTCTTCTACCCCCTCCTCACCATATCCCCTAGGAGAGGTTAGCTGGCTTTCCCTGAACATCTGCTTCAGTTCAGATCAGCTTCTTTCCTACCCCTTTTATGGCACCATTGTTTTCTAAACCAAGCTGGCTTTTGGAATTTTAGCTTTAAAAAAAATTCCTATAATTAGTTGATGATTGTTTTGTCAAAAATTTCTTTAAAATATTTTTGTTGTCAGCCCTTTTTTTTCTCTTTTAACTTTTTATCTTAGAATACTTTCAAACTTACAGGATAGTTAAAAAAAGAATACAAATTCCATACAGAGAACTCCAATAAACCCCTGCCCTCCCTAGATATCCAGGTCCACCAATTTTAGCATTTTGCTATATTTACCATATCATTCTATCTATGTATCTGCCTACCTATCAAATCCATTTCCTGAACACTTGCATGTTGTTTACCTCATGTTCTGGAACACGTAATACTGTCATGTACATTTCCTAAGAATAAGGATATTCACTTATGTAACCACCTTAAGTGCAATTATTAAGTTCAAGAAATTTGACATTGATATAAAGCTTACAGTCTATATTCCAGTTTTTTCATATGCCCCAATAATGTCCCTCTGAGCCTTTTTTCCTCCCTTGTTTGATCGCACCCAGGATCACGTATTGCCTTTAATTGTCACTGTCTCTTTAATTGCTCTCTTTTTTAAATTGTGGGAACACATAGACAATATAAACTCCGCATCTCAGCCACTCCCGAGCACCCCCTTCACAATGCTGGGGTGCCCTCACCACATTACTGAAGCCTTCCCGTCGCTGCCAGGGGAAGCCTTACATCCGTTCTGCATCGCTCCCCACTTGCCCTGGCAACCTGTACTCTCATTTCTAATTTCTCTCTTTGTGCTCATGAGCGTGCATATTCTCTGATACTTTCTTTTGTAGTTACCATGGGGCTTAAATTCCACATCCTAGATCTGTAACAGTCTTGTTTGCTTTGATGCCAACTCAACGTCACTAGTGTACACAAACTATGTTCCTGTCCCCCTGCATCCCCCACCTCTCTGCAGTTCCTGTCAAAATTGTCTGTTTATACATTGAGTCCAGAACCACTGATGCATCACTACATTTTATGCATTTGCCTTTTAGATCCTGTAGTAATTAAAAAGTGGAGTTACAAACCAAAAATGCTTTCGGACTGGCATTTATATTTACCTGCGTCATCACCTTCAGCAGAGAGCTGGATCTGTTCACGTGGCTTTAATCTGTTGTCATGTCCTTTCAGCCTGCGGAGCTCTCTTCAGCCTGTGGAGCCAGTCTAGTGGTGACCAACTCCCTCAGCTTCTGTTTATCGGGGAATGTCTTGACCTCTCCCTCATTTTTGAAAGGACAATTTTGCTGGATATACAATTCTTTATTTCAACACTGTAAATATGTTATCCTACTGCCATCTTTCCTCCATGATTTCCAAAGAGAAGAATCTTCTTGAGGTTCCCTTGTACATGTCATGTTGCTTCTCGCGGTTTTCAGAATTCTCTTTATCATTGACATTTTATCATTTTTTTTATTATGACATGTTTTTTTGTTTGTTTGTTTGTTTGTTTTAAAGATTTTATTTATTTATTCATTTATCCCCCCCCTGCTGCTCGTGCTCGCCGGGTCAGCCAACCACGCCGTGCGGGCGGGCCCGCCCCCACCAGGAGGCCCCGGGAACAGAACCCGGGGCCTCCCACATGGTAAACGGGAGCCCCACTGATTGAGCCACAGCCGCTTCCCTTATGACATGTTTTGAAGTGGGATTATTTGGGTTTATCCTGTTTGGAGTTTGTTGAACATCTTGGATGTGTATATTCATATCTTTCATTAAATTGGGGAAGTTTTCAGCAATTATTTCTTTGAATATTCTCTGACTGTTTCTTCTTCTGGGATTTACGCTTGGTGGTGTCCCACAGGTTCCTCAGACTCTCTGTTCACTTTCCTTCACTCTTTCTTCTTTCTGCTCCTCAGACTGGAGATTTCAGTTGTCTTATCTTCAAGTTCACTGATTCTAATGCCAGCTCCAATCTGCTGTCAAGTGCTCGCTTCGGCAGCACATATACTAAAATTGGAACGATACAGAGAAGATTAGCATGGCCCCTGCGCAAGGATGACACGCAAATTCGTGAAGCGTTCCATATTTTTAAATTAAAAAAAAAAAAAAAAAAAAAAAAAAAATCTGTTGTCGAACCCCTTTAGGGAATTTTTAATTTCTGTTATTGTGGTCTTCAGCCCTGTTTGATTCCTTTTCATAATTTCCATCTCTCTATTGATGTTCTTTATGTGTACATCTGTGGATTTCCTGATTTCCTTTAGTTCTTTGTCCATGTTTCCCCCTAGCTCTTTGGGCATATTTAGGGCCGTATTTTTGAGGCCTTTGTCTGATGTATCCTGGGTGTAGTCCTCTATGTTGATGTTTTCTGATGCTTTAATCTTCTCTTTTTCCTGAACCATTGCTTCCTGTTTCTTTATATGTTTTTTAATCTTTTGTTGACCTGTACAAGCGCTCTCCTTCAGGCTTCATCCATACAATGAGTTTGGAGAGTAGCTCCAGGCCAAAGTGTAGGGGCCTCCCTCTCCTCTCTGCACCTGCCTCTTGTCTTGGGCATGTGTGTGTGGCCCTGGGAATTCCCCCATGTACAGGGATATGCATGTCCCCTCTTCCCTAGGAAACAATTTCCTCACTGTCCTGAGCACCGCACCGTATGCCCCACTGTCGGCAGCCCCATACCCCAGGCAGCCACTGGACTGTTCTTCCACAGAGTTCCGTAGGAGAGTGCAGTGAGCCATCTTCTACATGCAGGGCAGGTTCTGGGACGGCAAGTCCCTCAGGCTACCACAGGCAGACTGGAGAAGACGCACATGCTCCCAGGGTGTGCACGTGGGCCAGTCTGCCCTGTGGAACGGGACCAGGGCTCTGCACTGAGCCAGTGAGGGGTGAGGGAGGGGCCAGCTGGGGCCACATGAGAGCCTGCCGCTGTTTTTGAAAGAAGCTTTAGATTACATAAATGTTACATTGAAAATATAGGGGATTCCCTAAACTCCACCCCCTTCCCCTCCCACACTTTTCCTTATTAACAGTATCTTTCATTATAACAGCTGTTCCTGGAACTTTGAGAAAGATGTTTTGCCAGTTTTTGCTGGTTGCTCAAAGCTTCTTGATTGTGGTGGGGCCAACCCCATCCTTCTTGCTTCCTGTTTTCCTGCCTCTCCTCTGGCTTCCATCTCTTCACTCCTGGAGGGTGGTGGCAGTCTCTTATCCTCCTTGATCCTACAGTTCACTTTCTTTTTTCAGACTAAGTTTCTGGTTACCACTTGGATTTTGTTATTCTCTTGTTAGAACAGCTATTGAAATCTGCCTGACTTTTAAGACCTTTACTTCATGAATCTTTTCTTAGTCTTCATTGGTTTTTCTCATCGAATTCTTAAAAGATCCTATAATGTAATATACTGTATATTATAAAGTTATATACTTTTCTTCAATAAATATTTTTTTACTTCCTGTTAAAAATCAGGTAAATGTTGAGAGTGCCTGCTAGAAAGAGGTAAACCAAGGAGCTATGTTGTCAGTGTGAGGAGGGTCCAGGCATGGTGTTGAAGGCACTGTGCGGTGCTGGAGACGGCATGTGTTGGCCAGACTCCGTGTTCAGGAAGAGAAAAGAGCGGCCTCTCGCCTGGACTTGTAGGGGCTATGCGGTCGACTCGTTTTTGTTTTTTCTTAACAAATTGGTTTTCCATAATTTTATTAAAGTTCCATAAGGGCAAATGCCATGTCTTACACTTGTTCTGCCTTTTGTTTGCCTTCCGTTTTGAGCACATGGGCACTCAGTGGGAGCTTGTTGGAGTTGGTAATGTAGTATCTTCTCTTTATTGACAAGGTAGTTGTTCCCTTGACTTATTCTTCTGTGGAAATACAGTTTAGGAGCAAAGGCAGTTGAGGGAGACCAAGCAGAACTGTGTCACTGACCTGGATTATGTGACTCACATGGTAGTCAAGTCCTAAAGGAAGCACAGGAGGAAGTGATGTGTTAGACTCTTCCGGGTTTCCGGGTCAGAGAGAGATGCTGAGGTGTCTCAGGTGGTAGGTTTTCCTACTGTGGGGCTCGTGAGGCTTCATGGAGAGAGGAAAGGTGGTTCCAGCAGCACCAGGACTTGTGACTCCACTTCTCTGCTTCTCTCTTTAATGGTTTCTTCTCTCTCTGTTGCCCGTGAGTTAAGTATCTCACAGTCAAGTTTACTTCTGGTTGGTCCCTATCCCCTAACTTCCACATACAGGTTTCTGTGTGAACATATTTTTCATTTCTCTTGGGTAAATACCTAGGAGTGAGTTTGCTGAGTTGTATGGAAAGTATATTTTTCTTTGTAAGAAACTTCCAAGCTGTTTTCTGAAGTGACTATACCATTTTTCTTTCCCACCAGCCTTGTGAGAGTTCTAGTTGATTCACATCTTCTTCAGCACTTGTTGTCACTTTATTGTGTGTATTATTTATTTGTCTATTTTCTTCCCAGTCTAATAGGTATGTAGTGGTATCTCATGTGTTTTTTTTTTTTTTTTTTTTTTCCCTCTCATGTGATTTGGATTTTCATTTCCCTTGTGACTAATGATGTTGACCATATTTTATTTGGTTATTTGGCATCTGGATATCTTCAAATCTTTTTGCCCATTTTAAAAATTGGGTTGTTTGTTGTTGTTTTTTTTACCAGGAGGTCCCGGGGATCGAACCTGGGTCCCTCCATATGGGAGACGGACACCCAACCATTTGAGCCACATCCGTCCCCCTGTTTGTATTCTTGTCACTGAGATTTAGACATATCCCGAGCATATATTCTTTTTTTCTTTTCAATAAAAATTTATTGAAGTATATCATTCATACATGAACATACATAAACAATAAATGCATAGTAAAATTTGTGTACAGAACAAACATACATGTCATCATACAAGGCTCCCATGCATCTCCCCACCACCAACACTTCGCATTGTTGTGAAACATTTGTTACAAACTATGAAAGAGCATCATCAAAATGTTATGACTAATTATAGCCCATGTTTGGTGTATTTTCCCCCTAACCCATCCAATTATTTATACCCTATATTAGTATTATATATTTATCATTCAGGAGAAAACGTTCCAAATATTTTCTCCCATTGAGTAGGCTGCCTTTTTACTTTCTTGACAAAGTCTTTTGAAGAACAAAAGTGTTGAATTTTGAGGAGGTCCCCTTTATCTATTTTTTCTTTTGTTGCTCATGCTTTGGGTATAAGGTATAAGAAACTACCACCTACCACAGGATCTTGAAGATGTTTTTCTACATTTTCTTCTAGGAGTCTTATATCCGTAACTTTTATTTAGGTCCTTGGGTAAAGCATTTAATCTTCCTGAGTCTTTGCTCCCTCATCTGTAAAACTTGGGGTAGGGTCAGGTAGCTTGTAGTTGACCAGCTCTAAGGCTTCAGTACTCCCAAATCATTATGCTTTACTGGATTTCAGAACAGATTGCACCCCTAAATTTGTTTATTCTACATGTCTGTTTTTATTCCCCGAGAGTTGTTGAATTTCCCCAAAAGTTGCCTTAAGGAGAATTTCCATATGGTTAGTGCTATATTTTGTGGCCTTAAACTTACCTCAGTATTATTCATTGCATGTACTTAAGCTCCATCCCTCTTTCTTTTCTGTGGATCTTACTGTATTGGATGTCTACTATGTCCATTTGGCGCCCACCTTCTCTTGGAATGTGGAAATGAGATTAATGGTGGGTATAAAAAGCCATCAGGTTACTTGTAGATAATTCTAGATATTTTAGTATTTAGAGTTAAGACAACATTGGAAATAAGAGATGGGATGAGAAGGGGAGAAAATAAGGTCTCTTGCAGAGAATTACTGAGTTTATTTTAACCAATGTAGTTAATTAAAATAGTGGACTAAGTAATGAGACTTGCAGTTTTAGTGGATGGCTTAAAAACAGGGGTCAGCAAACTGTATAAGACTTGTAGGCTAAATCCAGCCTGCCTCCTGATTTTGCCCACAAGTTAAGAATGGTTTTTATATTTTTTTAATGTTTGAAAAAAGTCAAAAGAATACAATTTTGAGATATATGAAGATTATGTAAATTCAAATTTTAATGTCCATAGTTTTATTGGAACACAGCCATGCTCATAAATTTATGTGTCATCTATGGGTGTTTTCTTGCTAAAATGGCAGAGCTGAGTGGCTGCAATAGAGAATGTATGGTATGGCTCACAAAGTCTAAAATATTTGCTCTTTGGGCCTTACTGAAAAAGCTTGCTAACCCCTTGCTTACCATAAACATGTTCCTTGAGGAGTGACAGTTAAATTATCCATTTAACGTATTAAAAGAAAAGAAACCATATATTTATTAAATACAGCAAGTGTAGCCTCTGAGAGTTTTATTAGCGTATACTTAAGATTTTCTTTTCTTTTCACAGAGATACCGAACAAAGCCATACTGTTGTAGCCTCTGTAAATACTCAACAAAGATGCTTACTTCATTCAGAAATCATTTGCATCGTTACCACGAAGATGAGATCGACCAAGAGCTGGTGGTCCCTTGCCCAAACTGTGTGTTTGCATCTCAACCCAAAGTTGTGGGAAAGCACTTCAGAATGTTTCATGCGCCTGTTCGGAAAGTCCAGAACTACACAGTGAATATTTTAGGTGAAACTAAGTCATCCAGAAGTGATGTTATAAGTTTTACATGTCTAAAATGTAACTTTTCAAACACTTTGTACTACAGCATGAAGAAACATGTGCTGGTAGCCCATTTTCACTACTTAATTAACTCCTACTTTGGCCTGCGGACCGAGGAAACGTGTGAACAATTAAAAACTAATGATACTCTTTCTGTTGAGAAGATCCCACCATCTGACAAGTATTATTGTAAAAAGTGCAATGCCAATGCCAGCAGCCAGGATGCTTTAATGTATCATATTTTGACATCAGATATACACAGGGATTTGGAGAATAAGCTTAGATCTGTGATTTCAGAACATATTAAGAAAACTGGACTTTTGAAGCAAATGCATATTGCTCCAAAACCGACTGCAAGTGTGGCCATACCACCCAGCAGCAGTGCTCCATGCATTTCAGCTACATCTTCTTGTTTTCATCTTGCCTTGCCACAGAGTAATCAAAGCCAAGCCATCATGCAACCCATTCAGGGCACAGTTCAGCCAGTGACTGCGGCCCCAGGCCCTTCTGGGAGCCTCACCCACTCTCCCCCTGCCATGGCCCAGCCCCAGGTGGCTCTCGTCCCTGGTGCTCTGTCAGTGGGTCAGAGCAACATCGCTTTGCAGCCGTCCGCTCCTCAGCCTGTCTTTGTTTCTCGTGGCATTCCACTTAATCAGCCAGTGAACCCTACTGTTCTACCCTTGAGTCAACCCATCGGACCTATAAATAAGTCTGTTGGAACCAGCGTTCTCCCCATCAATCAGACTGTCCGTCCAGGGATTTTACCCCTTCACCCGCCTCTTGGTCCCGGAGTTCTTTCCGTCAGCAGGAATGTGGGATCTGGCATTCTCCCTGTGAATCACTCTGTTGCCCCTGGGGTCCTCCAGGCCGTCTCACCAGGGGTGATTTCTGCGAGCCGGACAGGGTCGGCAGGTGTACTTCCTGCGGGACAGATGACTCCTGCTGGGGTTATTCCTTCGGGACAGACAGCTTCTTCTGGGATTCTCCCTGCTGGCCAGGTGGTCCAGTCAGGGATGCTCCCCATTGGCCAGACGGCCCCATCAGGCATTCTCCCCCCTGGACTCACAGTGCCATCACGGGCTCTGCCTTCTAGCCAGACGGTCCCATTGAGGGTCCTTCCCACAGGTCAGAAGGCCACCTCAGGGGTCCTCCCGACAGGCCAGGTGGTCCCATCAGGGCTTCTTGCTTCGAACCAGACGGTCTCATCAGGTGTTCTACCTGTGAGCCAGAACGTCAGCCCCGGTGTTCTTCAGCTCAGCCAGCCTGTAGTGTCAGGAGTTCTTCCCGTGGGCCAGTCTGTGAGGCCTGGGGTCCTGCAGCTGAATCAGTCTGTTAATGCCAACCTTCTGCCTGTGAGTCAGCCAGTTAGAGCCGGTGCTTCACAGAATACCACTTTCCTAACCTCTGGCTCTATTCTCAGACAGCTGATACCAACAGGCAAACAGGTCAATGGGATCCCTACGTACACACTTGCACCAGTGTCTGTCACGCTGCCTGTTCCACCTGGAGGCGTTGCCACTGTCACCCCCCCACAGGTGCCTATCCAGCTCCTGCAGCCAGGGGCAGCTGCACAGATAGTGAGTTCCACGGCGGGCGTGCCCTCTCCCCCAGTGGTGGTAAATGCCACTCAGAATATGTTTGTTCAGGCTTCTTCGTCGGTGTCAGAGGCAAATCAAGCTCTCAGACAGGCCAAGCAATGGAAAACCTGTCCCGTTTGCAATGAGCTCTTTCCTTCCAATGTCTACCAGGTCCATATGGAAGTGGCTCATAAACACAGTGAGTCCAAATCTGGGGAAAAACTAGAACCTGAGAAGCTTGCAGCTTGTGCACCGTTTCTGAAGTGGATGAAAGAAAAGACAGTTCGGTGTTTGTCCTGTAAATGCTTGGTGTCGGAGGAAGAACTTATCTATCACCTGCTGATGCACGGCCTGGAGTGCTTGTTCTGCCCTTGCACTTTCCATGACATCAGAGGTCTTCTGGAACACAGCAGGACCAGGCACCTAGGCAAGAAGAAGTTGCCTGTGGATTACAGTAACAGAGGCTTTCAGTTAGACATTGATGCTAATGGCAGCCTGCTGTTTCCCCATATTGACTTCATTACCATATTGCCAAAGGAAGAGCTTGGAGAGAGGGAAGTCTATTTGGCAGTCCTCGCTGGCATACACTCCAAGTCACTTGTACCTGTGTACATTAAAGTGAGGCCTCAGGCTGAGCGTGTACCCAGCAGCCCTAGCACACGAGCGCTCACCTGTCCCTTTTGCTTTGGTACTTTTGTGACCACAGAGGCGTATGAGATCCACTTGAAGGAGAGGCATCACGTCATGCCAACAGTACATACAATTTTGAAGTCTCCTGCTTTCAAGTGCATCCACTGCTGTGGGGTTTACACGGGAAACATGACACTGGCCGCGATCGCTGTACACTTGGTGCGTTGCAGAAGCGCACCGAAAGATAGCAGCTCCAACCTTCATGTCCAGCCTGGTTTCATCGAGAACAGTGACCTGCTTCTCGTCAACGGTGAGGTGATCCATGACGCCACCTTCTCTGTGAAGAGAAAGCTGACCGATGGCCCTGCTGGGGTGGGAGACCCCAGGGAAGGCGGGGAGCAGCCTGTGATCCTGAGCGCTGATGCGGCTCCCGTGCCGGACAAGGCAGTGACTGCGGTGCCTGTGAAGAGGCACAGGAACGACAGCAGGACAGAGGGCATGCTGATGAGTGACGATGCTCTTCAGATTTTAGCATTGAACCCAAAAAAGTACGAAGACCGTTCTTACGAAGAAAAAAAGCAGTTTCTTAGAGATTATTTCCACAAGAGACCATATCCTAGTAAAAAGGAAATAGAGCTGTTATCCTCACTCTTGTGGGTGTGGAAAATTGATGTGGCTTCATTTTTTGGAAAAAGAAGATATATTTGCATGAAAGCAATAAGAAATCACAAGCCTTCTGTACTTTTAGGCTTTGACATGTCTGAACTTAAAAATGTTAAGCACAAACTGAATTTTGAGTATGAGCCACAAAACTTGTAAAAAAAAAAAAAAAAAAAAAAGTTAAGAAATCTAGAGTACTAGGAATTAGCAGTTTTTCCAATTGAGGTTTAAAATATGTTATTTTCTTCACTCATGTTGAACTAAAGGATTTCAGATGCTGCTTTTTAGATTTATTTCAGGTGCTCAGAAAGACTACTATATAAGGAAGCAAATAGTTTTTTCAAATTTATTGTTTCCTGAAGTTTGATTTTGTAACAATTACTTTTAGTGTTTTTCTTCGGTCATGTAAATTAAATCTTTGATATTTCATGCACGTTGTCTTTTCTCTGTGGTGTCAGTATCGTATGATAAAAACTGAAATCCAGAAACGCTATTTGTTTTTTCATTTAAGGGAATTTAAGCTTATTTCAGGACACAGCACTTGATTAGCTGCGAATTAGGTGTTGCTCTCCTCCTAGCTTCACAGGTGGCGACAGATGATGCAGTGTTGAGAGATGTGGGTACTGAGGCCTGGGGGGCGTGTAGTTCCTGACTGCTGCACTGCACTGACGCATACTGATTTCTTCTTTGTAAGATATTTGCAATAGATTATAATTTTGATTTTACCTTTTTCAGATTTGTCGTAACAGCTATTTTTTATTATAACTCATAGAAAACCAAATGTTTTCATTTGTTAATATAATGAACACGAAGTCTGGTATGTAGCTTATATATTGAAAGAGTTATTTTACAAATAAAGTAATTCTGTAGGTGCAGAAATACTTTTCAGTGTAGACTTTTTTCTTCTTTTTGATATGGTGATAAGTAATTTCTCCATTTAAAGGTAAGACAGTGAATCTTTAGTGCCTTTAGAATAAACATTAAAAAAAAAACTCTTTTAAACCTAACTGCTCATAAGCTAAAGAAAGGGAAGGACCATGTTACTCAGGAATAAATTTTTACCCCTGAGTAAAATTTAAACCCAGGTTTTCAGGGGACAAAGTGAAGTGAATAGACCAAAAGCAAACTCTCCATGGTCAGCATATTAAATCTTTGATGATGTTTTCTAGAGGTAAACATGTTAGAATTGGGGAAGTGGGCTTTCCTTTACCAGGTTGGGATAGTGGGATGGTGTATTGCTTAAGAACTTCCATTATGTAACTGTCCTGTGGATGGTTAAACTAGTTTCTCTCGCAAAATACAAAATTACTTAAAGCACCAGAATCAGAATTGGAGACCATTTAGTCATATTGCTGATAATACAAAGCAGAGGAACCTTCTATTAAGTCATTAGTAGATATTTTTGCAGGATGTGACTTAACATCTGGGAAATACAATGTTACTGTATGGATTTCAAAAATATACAATATTTGCATGTCATGGCTATAGTGTGCATTTTCGAGACAGTTGTGAAACTGGTCTGTGATTGTCAGTGTTGTAAATTCAAAATGAGAGCTTGTTGAACTTTATTATTTTTTACCTATTGTTTTCAGAGTGTCTATTTTGAATTAAAACTTGTTATACCACTGCAAGTAGAACTGTTTAATTCTTTTAGCAGTTAAAAATGTTGCTGTGAATATCATTGGAATAATCAAAACATTACTTGACTTGAAAATAAGTCAACCCAAAAATTAATTTCCAGTCACAAAACTCGTGCTAGAAATTCCTGAGATGTCTTATAATCATAGCCCCCAAGATACTGAAGACGATATCCTTGCAAGTAGGAGGTCTCCATCAGGAACTGGCTTTAGCTGTGGCTCTCAGGGTGGCAAGTAACATGGAAGGAGGCCAAGTAGGGAGGCCCAACTCAAGGGTAGTTTACTGTCTGCATAGTTTCTTCCCTGGTCATGTAAATTAGGGCTTCTCTGCTCAGCACTGTTGACATTTTAGGCTGGTCATCCCTGGTTGCACTGTAGGATGCTGAGCATTGCTGGCCTCCATCCACTAAATGTCAGGAGCCTCCCAGCCATGACAGCCAAAACGGCCTCCACAGCGTATCGTGCCACGTGAGAGCCACTGGGATAAAGGTATTCTGATTTCCAGTAGTTTGTCAGCTGTAGTACAACTGTATCTGGGTTTGTGGTGAAGGCTTTTTAAACTGTCATTTAAAAGGTAATGATTAGAAATTCAGAAAGGAAGGAGACATTTCTTTTAATATTATAAAATGCTGTATGCTTTAAAATTTTTAATCTTCCTATTCTTCTGTTCTAAAGAAACAACTTTTTAAAAAATGGCATATTTGAAGTCTGTCCAGTTAAAAGCAAATTTAAACATAGCATGCTATCTTAGCTTCTCTGGATTCTGTTACCCTTTTCAACAGTCCTTTTACTTTGAGGACTGTCGTGCCAGTTATATATTTCTTGGCGTTCACGAAACAAAGCAGTGAGTGACTTTTTTTTTACCCTTGCTAAAGTAAGAAAGGCAAAAAACAAAAAACACTCAGCCCCCACACTGTAACTTAGTATTTACATTAGTTTTAGGGTCTGCCTGGTAAATAGTAATTATCAAGTGCTTACTGTTAGGAAATGGGCTGCATATTTTAATAATGATAGTGTTTATCATACTTGGTGCTTACTGTATACTGTGCACTCGTGTGTGTTGTGCATTTTTAACATTTAATCTTCACAATGATTCCGTAAGTGGTGGTATCGCATTTTACGTATAAGGAAACAGGAATGGAGAGGGTAGATAGGTGGAAAAATGGTAAGAGCAGGGCATCACGACCTGGCACCTGGCTTTGTGCTCCTCTAATTTTAATGTATTATGTGTGTATTATTCCATTTAAATCTCATAATCAATGAAGTAGGTTTTATTTTATCGGCACTTTACAGATTGTATTATTCTGCCAAAGGGAGAATGTTGGCTTTTATAAAAGGTATTTATTTGGGGTAAAAACTTAAGAGTTACAAGGCTCTAAAGAGTCCAGTTCAAGGTTGCTTTCTCACCAGAGTCAGCTGCCATGTGTTGAAGCAAGATGGTCACTGATGTCTGTGAGGGTCCAGCCTTCCCCTCTGGCTCCTCTCTCAGCTGCAGGCTGGGATAGGGCTTGTGTCTCGGCTTCTCTCTCCTGGTACAGGGCTTGTTTCAGCGCGCTCTAGACCAGCCTTGGCTCTCTGTATGCTATCAGGCAATTGGTCCATCTCTCCCTGGGGTTTTAAGTGTTTGAGCCTTCTCCTTTCTGTCACATAGCAGAGTCAAAATGACAAAATTCTCTCCTTGTGTGTCTTCTTGAGTGGGTGTCCATTTATATCGACCCACCAAGGGGGCAGGGACTCAGCCTGGATCACGCCTTACTGATGGGGTTGAATGAAGCCCTAAATTGATCTTTTAAAAAAACATTTCTTCCCTGAGATGGCTCCCTCATCTCTGCTTGGTTGTCTGCTTGCTGTGTCTGCTCATCTGCTCACCTTTAGGAGGCACCGGAAACTGAACTCAGAACCTCCCACGTGGGAGCCCAACTGCTGCTGCCCCCCCCAATTGATTTTATCAAATAAACTTAATCAGAAGCCCCTCCCTGAATTTAATACAATCAAAGGGTTTCACACCCAGAGGAACAGATTAGTTTACAAACCTAATCTTTCTCTTTTGGGGATTCTTAAATGATCTTAAACTGTCACACAGATGAAGAAACTGACACTCAGAGATAGGATGACAACTGTTGAAGTTTGCTCAGGACTTGAGGGATTTCTTGGGACTTTCAGTGTTAAAGCTGAAGTGATCCTCAAAGGTTAATGGATTTACTTGCACACAAGGTATCATGTCACAATGCTGTACATAGCTCTGCGTTTATCAAAATATACGCAGTGAACCCTGAATTCATAATACAGTTACGAAATGTGCTTTCGTCAGGTGTAACAAATGTACCACACCAATGCAAGGTGTTAATAATAGGGTGGTAGATGGGAATCCTGTATTTTGTACATGACTGTTCTGTGAACCCACAATCTCTGTCTCTAAAAACAAACAGTGTATATATAAGAAAATTGAAAAAAGAAAAAGATACATAGGGCCTCCTTATCCTAGGCACCCGTTTCTGGGGGTGGTGTGACATCAGCCACTGTGATCGAGATTGCTAGCAGCCTACTCGCTACGTGCCGTGCTAAATGCTGTTCATAATAAGCTCACTTAATGAGAGTGACATATTTTACTGATGAAGAATGAAAGGAGGGATTTCCTGCTGGAATTAGAGCAACAAGAAAGGAAACACATCAGCAATTTAAGCATTTAACAGTGTCTGAACTTTAATCGCTTTAAGATTTTTTTTTGTTTAGCTTTAAAAACTGTTAAGCTGGATTTCATTCTCTTATTGGATATTATACTGTTAATTTTCTCAAACCAATTCCTTTCTCATAGGTGATGAGAGTAAACAATTTTCTTGGGAGGCGGCTGTGGCTCAATCAGTGGGGCTCCCGTTTACCATATGGGAGGCCCTGGGTTCGGTTCCCGGGGCCTCCTGGTGAAGGCAGGCCCGCCCGCGTGGCACGGTGAGCTGACGCAGCAGGACGACCCAGCAAGGGGAGACAAGCAGACCCAGAAAAACGCACAGCAAATGGACACAGCGAGCACAAGCAGCAAGGGGGGGATAGATGAATAAATTTTAAAAATCTTTTAAAAATTTTAAAAAATTTAAAAAAGGATCAACAGGGTAAAAGCACAACCACACACGCAAAAAATGTTTATCTGCTCACTTTCTGGGATCTAGGATTTCTGTTATGTATATATTAAATTTCAGCTTTAGAATTATTCTAATTTTTTATAATTTGTCCTAATCACTACTTAGTCTTTAATATTAACCACAAGTTAAAATATTTTAGTAATATAGTTTTCATGTAAGAAAGCTATTTTCGGAGGGTGGATGTGGCTCGGGTGGTTGGGCGTCCGTCTCCCATATGGAGGGACCTGGGTTTGATCCCCAGGACCTCCTGGTAAAATAAAAAAAGATTAAAAAAAAATAAAAAGAAAGCTATTTTCATATACAGTGAATGTGCCATAAGAACATACTAATTACTTATGGCACTATCTAGTAGTTGCCATATATTAATTGTAGCTTGTTATTCCAGATTCTAAGTTTAGGAGTTTCTTAATTTGTGATCCATGATTGAATCATTTGAATAAAAAGTATACGTGTGTGACTGAGAAGGTGGTTGAAAGTTAAGGTCTAAATTATATTAGATTTTTCACAGTTGTCAACCAGAATGAGAATTTATCTTCACCATCAACCTCAAAGAATTGATAATGACACAAAACAGCTTACATTATATGCTTATTCGGGAAATGCTGACTAGGAGGGACCACCTTATAAAACAGATTAAATTTAAAAAGCCTCTTCAACTAGCTGCCTAACAGCTAGGAAATAACTGGCATTTAACACACTTTAAACTCCTTGTTCAAAGGGCGCCTTTTTTTTCAAAGCAAAGCCTGCGGATTTCATGTTTTGTTTCTTAACTTTTAGAAGTTTAACTCTTCAAGTAGAAACTCTGAAATGACTTTTTTTTGAGGTACTGAAGCTTTCTTTGCATACTTATTTCAGATCCTGGTTTTCAGAGTAAGTTTGAAAAGGGAAGGCAGGAAGCTCTTTGTTGATGCCTGTTGTCTCCGAGACCCGCGGAGGCTCTGTTTTGAGGAGCAGTGTGTTGAGTGTACAGCTTTTTTTTTTTAACTTTATTTTGTACATTTAATAATTGAAAACATAAGCAATTAAAAACTAAAAAGTAAACACAGATGAATAAATATATACATTTCTCAATTAAATGTAATGGATACATGTAAATTTTTTGTTGTTTTGTTGTTTGTTTTTTTGTTTTTTGTGTGTGTGTGAATCAAACAATAGATTACACAATATATTTGGTTCATAGTAATGCATTCATACAGTATTTGTCCTTTGTTTGTTTGTTTTTTTTTTTAAAGATTTTATTTATTTATTCAATTACCGCCCCCCACCCCCCCGCTGCTTGCGCTCGCTGGGTCAGCCAACCACGCCGTGCGGGCGGGCCTGCCCCCACCAGGAGGCCCCGGGAACCGAACCCGGGGCCTCCCATATGACAAACGGGAGCCCCACTGATTGAGCCACAGCCGCCTCCCGTATTTGTCCTTTTGTGTCTGGCTTGCTTCACTCAACATAATGTCCTCCAGGTTCATCCATGTCGTCATATGCTTTATGACTTCATTTCTTCTTACAGCTGCAAAATATTCCATCGTGTGACTAGACCACAGTTTGTTTATCCATTCATCTGTTGATGGACACCTGGGTTGTTTCCAGCTTTTGGCAATGGTGAATAATGTGGCTATGAACATCGGTGTGCAGATGTCTGTTCGTGTCACTGCTCTCAGTTCTTCTGGGTATATACCCAGTAGTGGTATTGCAGGGTCACATGGCAAGTCTATATTCATCTTTTTTTTTTTTTTAAAGATTTTATTTATTTATTCATTTATCCCCCCCTTGCTGCTTGTGCTCGCTGGGTCAGCTAACCACGCCGTGCGGGCGGGCTTGCCATCACCAGGAGGCCCCGGGAACTGAACCCGGGGCCTCCCATATGGTAAACGGGAGCCCTACTGATTGAGCCACAGCCGCTTCCCAATATTCATCTTTTTAGGAACTGCCAAACAGTCCTCCACAGTGGCTGTACCATCCTGTATTCCCACCAACAGTGAAGAAGTGTTCCTACCTCTCCACATCCTCTCCAACACTTGTAGTTCTCTGTCTTTTTAATAGTGGCCATTCTGATAGGTGTGAAATGATATCTCATTGTAGTTTTGATTTGCATTTCCCTAATCATGAATGATGTTGAGCATTTCTTCATGTGTTTTTTTGCCATTTGTATTTCTTCTTCAGCGAAATGTCTGTTCAAGTCTTTGGCCCATTTTTTAATTGGGTCATTTGTCTTTGTTGAGTTGTAACATCTCTTTATATATCCTGGATATTAAACCCTTATCAGATATGTGATTTCCAAATATTTCTCCCATTGAGTTGGCTGCCTTTTCACCCTTCTGACAAAGTCCTGTGAGGTGCAAAAGTGTTTAATTTTGAGGAGGTCCCATTTATCTAATTTTTCTTTTGTTGCACGTGCTTTGGGTATGAAGTCCAAGAAACCACCACCTACCACAAGGTCTTTAGGATGTTTCCCTACATTTTCTTCTAGCAGTTTTATGGTCCTGGCTTTTATATTTAGATCTTTGATCCATTTTGAGTTGATTCTTGTATAGGGGGTGAGATAGGGGTCCTCTTTCATTCTTTTGGTTATAGATATCCAGTTCTCCCAACACCATTTGTTGAAGAGACTGTTTTTTCCCATCAGCGTGGGCTTGGTAGGTTTGTCAAAAACCAGTTGACTGTATAGGTGAGGGTTTATTTCTAGGTTCTCAATTCTATTCCACTGATTGATATGTCTATCTTTATGCCAGTACCATGCTGTTTTGACCACTGTAGCTTTGTAATATGTTTCAAGGTCAGGCAGTGAAATTCCTCCCACATTGCTCTTCTTTTTTAGAATGCTTTTGACTATTCGGGTGCACTTACCCTTCCAGATGAATTTGGTAATTGCTTTCTCTAATTCTGTAATTAAGCTGTTGGGATTTTGATTGGTATTGCATTGAATCTATAAATCAGTTTGGGCAAGATTGACATCTTCACGATATTTATTCTTCCAATCCATGAACACGGAATATCTTTCCATTTGTTTAGGTCTTTTTAAATTTCTTTTAGCATTGTGTTGTAGTTTTCTGCATATAGGTCCTGTACTTCCTTGGTTAAATTAACTCCTAGATATTTGAGTCTTTTTGTTGCTATTGAAAATGGAATTTTCCTCCTGATTTCCTCCTCAGATTGTTCAGTACTAGTGTACAAAAACATTACTGATTTTTGCGTGTTGATCTTATATCCTGTCACTTTGCTGAACTCATTTATTAGTTCAAGTAGCTTTGTTGTGGATACTTCAGGATTTTCTAAATACAGGATCATGTCATCAGCAAACAGTGAGAGTTTTACTTCCTCTTTTCCTATTTGGACGCCTTTAATTTTTTTGTCTTGTCTAATTGCCCTAGCTAGAACTTCTAGTACAATGTTGAATAACAATGGTGACAGTGGGCATCCTTGTCTTGTTCCCGATTTTAGAGGGAAAGCTTTCAACCTTTCACCATTGAGTATGATGTTGGCTGTGGGTTTTTCATATATGCCTTTTATCATATTGAGGAATTTTCCTTTTATTCCTATCTTTTGAAGTATTTTTTATCAAAAAGGGATGTTGGATTTTGTCAAATGCCTTTTCTGCATCTATTGAGATGATCATGTGGTTTTTTTCCTTCAATTCGTTAATGTGGTGTATTACATTGATTGATTTTCTTATGTTGAACCAGCTTTGCATACCAGGATTAAATCCCACTTGGTCGTGATGTGTAAGTCTTTTGATATGCTGTTGGATTCAATTTGCAAGTATTTTGTTGAGAATTTTTGCATCTATGTTCATGAGAGAGATTGGTCTGTAATTTTCTTTTCTTGTGGAATCTTTATCTGGCTTTGGTATTAGGGTAATGTTGGCTTCATAAAATGTGTTGGGTAATTTTCCCTCCTCTTCAATTTTTTGGAAGACTTTAAACAGGATTGGTGTTAATTCTTTTAGAAATGCTTGGTAGAACTCCCTTGTGAAGCCATCTGGTCCTGGACTTTTCTTTGCTGGGAGATTTTTGATGACGGATTCAATCTCCTTAAATGTGATTGGTTTGTTAAGTTTTTGTATTTCTTGTTGTGTCAGTGTAGGTTGGTTATGAGTTTCTAGAAATTTGTCCATTTCATCCAGGTTGTCTAGTTTGTTGGCATATAGTTTCTCATAATATCCTCTTATGATTCTTTTTATTTCTGTGAGGTCATTTGTAATTTCCCCCCTTTCATTTCTGATTGTATTTATTTGCATCTTCTCTCTTTTTTTCTTTGTTAGTCTAGCGAGGGGTTTGTCAATTTTATTGATCTTCTCAAAGAACCAGCTTTTGGTTTTGTTGATTTTCTCTATTGCTTTTTTGTTCTCATTTTCATTTATTTCCGCTCTAATCTTTATTATTTCTTTCCTTCTTTTTGCTTTGGGATTGGTTTGCTGTTCTTTTTCTAGTTTCTCAAGTTGTTCAGTTAAATCTTTGAGTTTAGCTCTTTCTTGTTTCTTAATATAGGCATTTAGGGCTATAAATTTCCCTCTCAAGACTGCCTTTGCTGTATCCCATAAGTTTTGATATATTGTGTTCTCATTTTCATTTGTCTCAATATATTTACTGATTTCACTTGCAATTTCTTCTTTGACCCACTGAATATTTAGGAGTGTGTTGTTCAGTCTCCACACATTTGCAAATTTCCATTTTTCCTGTCTGTTATTGATTTCTAGTTTCATTCCATTATGATCTGAGAAGGTGCTTTGTATATTTCAATCTTTTTATATTTATTGAGAGCTGTATTGTGACCTTACATGTGGTCTCACCTGGAGAAAGATCCATGGGCACTTGAGAAGAATGTATAACCTGCTAAGTTTGGATGCAGTGTTCTGTATATGTCTGTTAGGTCTAACTTGTTTATCATATTGTTCAAGTTCTCTGTTTCCTTGTTGATCTTCTGTCTAGTTGTTCTATCTAATGATGTGAGAGGGGTGTTGAAGTCTCCGACGATTATTGTAGAAATGTCTATCTCTCCCTTCAGTTTTGCCAGAGTTTGTCTCATATATTTTGGGGCACCCTGGTTAGGTGCGTAGATATTTATGACTGTTATATCTTCCTGGAGGATCATCCCTTTTATTAATATATAATGGCCTTCTGCATCTCTTATCACTTTTTTGCATTTGAAGTCTGTTTTGTCTGATATTAGTATAGCTACCCCTGCTCTTTTCTGTTTACTATTCGCATGGAGTATCTTTTTCCAACCTTTTACTTTCAGCCGGCTTGTATCCTTGTGTCTGAGGTGAGTTTCTTGTAAGCAGCATATGGATGGTTCATGTTTTTTTATCCATTCTGTCAGCCTGTATCTTTTGATTGGGGAATTTAATCCATTCACATTCAGTGATATTACTGAAAATGCACTATTTATTTCCTCCATTTTATTCTTTGGTTTTCATATGTCATCTTCTTTTTGTCTCTCTTTTTACTCTTTTGGTTATCCTTTCTGCTATTCTTTCTTCTATACTCTCCTCCAAGCCTCTCTCTCCTGTCTTTTTCTTTCAGGTTCTAAGGCTTCCTTTAATATTTCCTGCAAAGGTGGATTCTTTTTTGCAAACTCTCTTAGTTTCTGTTTGTTTGTGAATACTTTATATTCACCTTCATATTTGAAGGACAGTTTTGCTGGGTAAAGAATTCTCGGCTGGCAGGTTTTATCTTTCAGTTTCCTAATTGTATCATACCACTGTCTTCTCGCCTTCATGGTTTCTCAAGAGAAATCTGCACAAAGTCTTACTGGACGTCCTTTGTACGTGATCGTTTGCTTCTCTCTTGCTGCTCTGAGAATTTTCTCTTTATCTTTTACATTTGACATTCTGAATAATATGTGTCTTGGTGTAGGTCTATTTGGATTTATTCTTATTGGGGTACGGTGTGCTTCTTGGACATGTAAGTTCATTTGTTTCGTGAGATTTGGGAAATTATCAGCTATTATTTCCTCAAATACTCTTTCTGCCCCTTTTCCTTTCTCTTCCCCTTCTGGAACTCCCATGACACGTATGTTCTTGCGTTTTGTGTTGTCATTCAACTCTCTGAGCCCCTGCTCAATTTTTTCCATTCTTTTCTCTCTCTGTTCTTTTCTCTCTTCAATTTTAGCTGCTCTGTTATCAGTATCACTTATTCTTTCTTCTATCATTTCGAGTCTGCTGTTGTATGCTTCAAATGTATTTTTGACTTCACCTATTGTGTCTATCATTCCCATGAACTCCGTTACTTTTCTGTTCATGATTTCAAATTCTTCTTTACGTTCACGCAATGACTTCTTGATGTCATTGATCTCTTTAACTATTTTCTCTTTCATCTCATTAATTTGATTTTGGAAATGTGTGCTCATCTCACTGATTAGTTCTCTCAAATTCTGCATCTCTTCTGGGACTTTGCTGTATTCCTTTTCTTGGGCCATGTCTTCTAATTTCTTAGTATGGCTCGTAATTTTTTGCTAGTGTTTAGGCATCTGGTTAGTTTGTATTTTACTTAGATGCTCAATCTCTTTCTCTTTTATAGGGATTTAATGGCAGGAGGGTATGAGTTACCACAGCTCTCTGATATTTGGCTCAACCTTGATTGTTAGCAATATCCTGCTGGTTACTCAAAACTTGGCACTGGACCCAGTAATTGGTTGTAGAGTCACTTCCTAGGGCCTTGGGCAGGGAGGCTATAGAGGCCAGGAAAAGCCTCTCCTATTTAATTTTCTTATGTGCACTTCCTTGGTCTGCCAGGAGATGGCGCTCGTTGGCAGCTCTCAATTCAATGCCTGGTCGGAGAGTATTTGTTGTGACACAGACCAGATCAATGTGATGGAGCTTCCTGTCTGGGGGCTAAGAGCCCCGTGATTCAAACTTTCTGAGACAGTTCTCCAGACTTCTCTCGTAGCGCCCCCCTTTTCCCAGCTAGGAAATATTCCCTCTCCCCTCTGAATCCTCAACAATCAGTCCCTGTTAGTAGAGGAGGAGATTGGGAGGTTTGTGTATCTTTAGCCCCTTGCAGGCTCCAAGGCAAACAATGGCGCAGCCCCACCCAGCCTGGAAGGGCTCTCGGGACAGGGCAGACCAAACCTGGGAGTCCAAAGCAGGGTCAGCCCCAGGCTCTCTCTCCCCTCTCCCGTGGTGTCCTCAACAATTAGTCCAGGCTAGAAGAAGGGGAGGTTGCGAGGGTCGGATTTCTCCAGCCCTTCCTAGGCTCCCAGGGCAAACCACGGTGGGGTCCCACCTGGTGTGGAAGGGTCCGTGGGGCTCCGCAGCCCAAATTTACAGGTCAGAACCTGAGTCAGCCTAAGGCTGTGTCCCTGTCTCTCCCCTTTCCGGGAGTGGCAGGTCCCTGGAGCCCCCTTTGTCTGGTCGCAGGCCCAGGGGCCCGAGAATTCTGAAGAGTGTGGGGGAGGGGCCGGCAGCAGCAGCCGCCGCTGGTTCCAACTCATGGTTCTGTCATTGTGATTTCCCTCTTCTGTCCCTCTCTCCTCTGGGTGGTGTGCCGCCTTCACCTGCTGTCCTAAACCCTAGAAGATCTTTTTCGGGGCTATTTCAGCCTGTACTCTAGCATTTTTCTGGAGAAGAGATTCCCGTGTCTTACTAGTCTGCCATCTTCCTGGAAGTCCTCCATATATTTTTTGTAAGTGTTCAGATGAGTTAATCCTTCATCACTGCAGACAAACACAATGTATAATTTAGTTCTAAGTTTAGATTGCTTCCAGTTTCTCACTTGTTTCCTATTTTCACATATCTCAAGTGTGAATTGGTGCTACATTGTTACAGAATGAAAGCATAAACTGCCCTAGAGATTTAAATCCCAATATTTGATGTCTTGCCAGGTGCTAATGAACAAAATCATAACCTGAAATGAACCAAATATTTTACAAAGATAGTAAATAGTTCAAATAGCTTTTTTGCCTGTTGCAAAATTCATTTGGTACCTGACTATTTAAATATCTTAGTTGCAAATCAATATCTTGATAATTTAAATATGACTATATTTTAGTGTTTAAATTACACCATTATTTGTGTTATAAGCCAATCAGCATATCTAACAAGTATACAGACTCATCACCTCATCAAGAGGGTCTTCAAGACCCTGTCTAAAGCTTTGATCTGTAATAAGGAAACTTTAGAATTAAGCAAATCTGCACTTAATTTATGTTTAGAAGTTTTAAAAAAGTTTATAACTACTACAATAAGCCCTGATTATTAGATTATAATTTGAATAGGAAAATTATTTTCATGCAGAAATACTTAAGTTTTTAAGTTGAAAAATTGCTTAATAGAAGTAACTTAATTTGAATTTGATAAACTACCTTCCTCTTGTTTCCATTAATATCATTTGTAAAGCTTGACAGGAAGTGTGGAATGACTTAGAGCTTTTCAAAGTATATTCAGTTTTACAGTGTGTGTGCTTGAAAAGTCTTCCTAGCATGCCGTGGCGTGGCACTGAGTGCAGGTGCAGCTGGTTCATCCAAGGACCCCTTGACGCCTACTCAGTCATCCCTGACAACGTGAGTCAGGGCAGCAGAGGAGCAGGAGATTTTTTTTGATGTTTCTTTTGATGGTTTGCATTTATGTAGCTGGAAGGAGGGTCTGTGACAAAGGGTGACCAAAATAACCAAGTCTTAAAAGAAAAAGGCAAAACACCCCCTTAAACATATTCTGAGAATAGGATCAAATTGGCCCATTGCTTTAAATCGGTATGATTTTGACAAGGAAGGAAACAAGGCAAAGAGACTGAGCTTGTATTTGGCTTTCATATTCTCCAACACCAGCGCTGCAGAAGCAGAGGAGGGAGGGCGCCCCTGCCGCCAGCACTTCCCCTGTGCATTGTGCTGTGTTGTCACCTACACTCGAGGTTGCTGACGAGGGCTGTTGGGACACTGGATTTTAAGGAAGTGCTGATATTTGGATAGTCACTGCACCAGCTGAGCTTGTTTCAAGGAGCAGTATAAACATTCTTGTTCTTTAAAATTCTTAGAATATGAGGGTAGCATAGGTCCTGGCTTTCCACGGAAGGGGCTGTTGTGTCCAGTTGAAAACCACAGTTAAGTGAATGCTCGTCCCCAAACCTCACTGCCCTTACCCTTTCCACTGGAAAACTCCCAAACATGCTGCAATTTGCATTTTGTTTTCAACTATGAACCTGCCTGATATACTATTTGTCAAGAAATTAACTTCCTCTGAGTATGGTCAAAAGAAAAGTATGATGTGGCCGTTAGAGCCATTCAAACACGGCCCCAAATAGATTACTGTTCCACTGCTTCTTTCTTTTTCTTTTCTTTTTTTTTTTTTTTTTTGAGGTACTGGGGCCTGGGATTGAACCTGGAACCTCATACGTGGGAAGCTGGTGCTCAACTACTGAGCCATACTGGCCCCCTGAGTTTTGTTTTTTTTTCCCATTTGTGCTGCATGTTGTTTGTTTGTTTTTTAGGAGGCATCGGGAACCGAATGCAGGACCTCCCAATGTGGGAAGCAGGTGCCCAACCGCTTGAGCCATATCCGCTCCCCTTCACTGATTCTTGATCCTAAGGAGTTCTCAAACCAGAGGGCAGCAAGGAGTCTAAAAAGAGAGGAACAGACCAGGTAGGCACCCATGGATTTCTGCAGTGCCTCCCACAGAAGCGTGTCCCCTCTTGAATAGTCCTCTGCACGCGTGAGGCCCCTGGACGCGGGCCTCTGAATGAATGGGCACAGCCAGTCCTGAGCCACATATGGGAGGTGTGACTCAGGAGCAATTTTCTTCTTTGTGTTTTTCTGTATTTTACAAATTTTCTAAAACTTAAATACATTTATTTAGTTTTGTGATTAAATCCAATTGACCCATTAAGTCATTCATTGTAAAGCTGTTGCTGTCATTGTTGAAATAAGGTGTGCTGGAGTGTGCAAGAGTGTGCAAGAGTGTGCAAGCTTCACAGCGTGATGTTCAAGTGGAAAAAGCAAAAGGCATCTGCTTGGCAGTCAGTCACTGCCAAAAGCAAAGTTCTAGGCCAATTAATTAATTTATTACCTTTGAGTTTGGCTCTTTCTTCTTTTTTAATATAGGTATTTAGGGTATCAGTTTCCCTCTCAAGACTGCCTTCGCTGTATCCCATAAGTTTTTTTTTTTTTTTCCCATAAGTTTTGATACGTTGTGTGTTCTCGTTTTCATTTGTCTCAATACATTTGCTGATTTCACTTAAAATTTCTTCTTTGACCCACTGATTATTTAGGAGTGTGTTGTTTAGCCTTTCACACATTTGCGAATTTACTTATTTCCTGTCTGTTATTGATTTCTAGTTTCATTCCATTATGATCTGGGGAGGTGCTTTGTATAATTTCAATCTCTTTTTATTTATTGAGAGCTGTATTGTGACCTAACATGTGGTCTATCCTGGAGAAAGATCCATGGGCACTTGAGAAGAATGTATAACCCGCTGAGTTTGGATGCAGTGTTCTGTATATGTCTGTTAGGTTTAACTTGTTTATCATATTGTTCAAGTTCTCTGTTTCCTTGTTGATCTTCTGTCTAGTTGTTCTATCTAATGATGTGAGAGGGGTGTTGAAGTCTCCGACGATTATTGTAGAAATGTCTATCTCTCCCTTCTGTTTTGCCAGAGTTTGTCTCATATATTTTGGGGCACCCTGGTTAGGTGCGTAGATATTTATGACTGTTATATCTTCCTGGAGGATCGTCCCTTTTATTAATATATAATGGCCTTCTGTATCTCTTATAACTTTTTTGCATTTGAAGTCTGTTTTGTCTGATATTAGTATTGCTACCCCTGCTCTTTTCTGTTTACTATTCAGGTGGAGTATCTTTTTCCAACCTTTTACTTTCAGCCGGCTTGTATCCTTGGGTCTGAGGTGAGTTTCTTGTAAGCAGCATATGGATGGCTCATGTTTTTTTATCCATTCTCTCAGCCTGTATCTTTTGATTGGGGAATTTAATCCATTCACATTCAATGATATGACTATTTACTTACTCCATTTTATTTTTTGGTTTTCATATGTCATATCTTATTTTTGTCTGCCTTATTACTCTCTTGGTTATCCTTTCTGCTTTTCTTTCTTCTATACTCTCCTCCAAGCCTCTCTCTCCTGTCTTTTTCTTTCAGGTTCTAAGGCTTCCTTTAATATTTCCTGCAAGGGTGGATTCTTTTTTTGCATACTCTCTTAGTTTCTGTTTGTTTGTGAATACTTTATATTCACCTTCATATTTGAAGGACAGTTTTGCTGGATAAAGAATTCTCAGCTGGCAGTTTTTCTCTTTCAGTTTCCTAATTGTATCATACCACTGTCTTCTCGCCTCCATGGTTTCTGAAGAGAAATCTGCACTAAGTCTTACTGGATGTCCCTTGTACATGATAGTTTGCTTCTCCCTTGCTGCTCTCAGAATTTTCTCTTTATCTTTGACATTCTGAGTAGTATGTGTCTTGGAGTAGGTCTAGTCAGATTTATTCTGGTTGGGGTACGGTGTGCTTCTTGGACATGTAAGTTCATTTCTTTCATGAGATTTGGGAAATTTTCAGTTATTATTTCCTCAAATACTCTTTCTGCCCCTTTTTCCTTCTCTTCCCCTTATGGAACTCCTGACACATATGTTGTTGTGTTTTGTGTTGTCATTCAACTCTCTGAGCCCCTGCTCAATTTTATCCATTCTTTTCTCTCTCTGTTCTTTTCTCTTCAATTTTAGCTGCTCTGTCTTTGGTATCACTTATTCTTTCTTCTATCATTTCAAGTCTGCTATTGTATGCCTCAAATGTGTTTTTGACTTCACCCGTTGTGCCTTCATTCCCATGAGCTCTGTTACTTTTCTGTTCAGGATTTCAAATTCTTCTTTGCACTCCCTCAGTGTCTTCTTGATGTCATTTATTTCATTAACCATATTGTCTTTCAACTCATTAATTTGATTTTGGAAGTTTGTTTACACCGCGCTGATTAGTTCTCTCAAATTCTGCATCTCTTCTGGGGCTTTGCTGTATTCCTTTTCTTGGGCCATGTCTTCTATTTTCTTAGTATGGCTCGTAATTTTTTGCTGTTATCTAGGCATGTTATTAGGATGTAGTTTACTCAGATGCTCAATTTCTTTCTCTTTGGTAGGGATTTAGTGGCAGGAGGCTGTGGGTTACCACCGCTCTTTGATTCTTGGCTTGACCTGGATTGTTAGGATTGTTCTGCTGGTTGCTCAAAACTGGGCACTGGACCCAGTAATTGGTTGTAGAGTCGTTTCCTAGGGCCTTGGGCAGGGAGGCTATAGAGGCCAGGAAAAGCCTCTCCTATTTAATTTTCTTATGTGCACTTCCTTGGTCTGCCAGGAGATGGCGCTCGTTGGCAGCTCTCAATTCAATGCCTGGTCGGAGCGTATTTGTTGTGACACAGGCCAGATCAATGTGATAGAGCTTCCTGTCTGGGGGCTAGGAGCCCTGTGATTCAAACTTTCTGAGACAGTTCTCCAGACTTCTCTGGCAGCCCCCTCCCTTTTCCCAGCTAGGAAATATTTCCACTCCCCTCTGAGTCCTCAACAGTCAGTCCCTGTTAGTAGAGGAGGAGATTGGGAGGTTTGTATATCTTTAGCCCCTTGCAGGCTCCAAGGCAAACAATGGCACAGCCCCACCCGGCCTGGAAGGGCTCTCGGGACAGGGCAGACCAAACTGGGAGTCCAAAGCAGGGTCAGCCCCAGGCTCTCTCTCCCCTCTCCCGTGGAGTCCTCAACAATTAGTCCAGGCTAGAAGAAGGGGAGGTTGCGAGGGTCGGATTTCTCAAGTCCTTCTCTGGCTCCCAGGGCAAACCCCCGTGTGGTCCAACCTGGCCTGGAAGACCTCGTGGGACACAGGAGACCAAATTTGTGGTCAGCAGCTTAGTCAGCTTTTGGCTGTGTCCCCGCCCCTCCCCTTTCCTGGGGTGGTGGACCCCTGCAGCCCCTTTTGTGTGTAGTCGCAGGCCCAGAGGCCAGAGACTTCTAATGTGTCTTTAGTGTGGGGGATGGTGCTGGCAGCAGCAGCTGCTGATGTCAACTCACGGTTCTGTCATGGCGATTTCCCTCTTCTGTCCCTCTCTCCTCCAAGTGGTGTCCAGCCTTCACCTGGTGTCCTAAACCCTAGAAGATCTTTTTCTAGGATGTTTCAGCCTGTCCTCTAGCTATTTTTCTGGAGAAGAGTGTCCTGTGTCTTACTAGTCCGCCATCTTCCCGGAAGTCCATCTAATTTATTACTTTTGAAGCTTGAGTGCAAGGTAGTAATTAAAAGCAGGATGTGAGAAGAGCAACTAAGGTCCAGATCTTGGCTTTGAAATGCCATCCAGAGATAGGAGCCATGGCTCCTGGAAGAAAAGGATGGTTTTAGGGCTGAGATAAGGGAAGTACAACATGAGCCTGAAGTGTCCTGTTGAACCAGAAAGCAAGAATGTGCTCAAAGACTGATGGGGCATGTAGAAAAGGTACACAAGCTCAAAGAGCCCCCACCAGCCAGAGGTGGGGCATCCTGACAAAATAAATAACAGGAGTGATGGGTTATCACCCATCAAATAAAATAGGGATCCATATGTATACACTGACACAAATGAATTACTTGAAAACTTGATAAGGAATGAGATTATTTCCATAGTCTCAAAAGACCTCTCTAGAATACTTAATAATTACAAAGGGAAATGAATGTGAAGTGGCCGAAGGGGGTAGCACCAGTCAGCTGGGGGCCACCTGGGCAATTCCTGCCCAGGTACAGTACCTGGATCTAAGCCAGAGGAACCATCAGGCAAAGCCAAGCTGAGAGACATACTTCACAAACCTGGCCTGCAGTCCCCAAAGTCATGACAATCACGGAGAGACCGAAGAACTATTCCCGTTTGAAGAACTATTCCTGGTGAGGCCAGCTAATTGCAGCGTGTGGTTCTGAACGGGATGCTATTGAGACAACTGGTGAAATGTGAATGGGGCCAAGGACTAGCTGGCAATGTGTCCGTGTGGATTTACTGCTTTAGGGAGTTGTTCTATGGTTAGGTAGGAGAATGTTGTGTTGTAGGAAACACAGAAATTGAGGGTCAAAGGGCCTCAGTTTGGCAACTTACTCTCCAACAGTTCAGGAGAAAAAGCTCTTTCTACTGTACTTGAAACTTCTCTGCAAGATTGTTTAAAAAAAAAAAAAAGAAAAAGAACTTCAGAAATGTTCATACCCTTTGATTCAGTAATTTCATTTCTAGGAGTCTATACTAAAGAAATAATTGGGAATCTAGACAAAGATTTATGTGTATAACTACCCATTTTTTTTTATAATATGAAAACTGGCAATAACCTAATATCTATCAGTAGGAAAATGGTAAGCAATTTAAGTATAGCCATATTTTGCAGGTATAAAAATACTGTTTTGGAATAAGGTAACACATTCCTGTACATGTAAGCCTATTTTATGTGGGATCTTTTGATTAGATTGCTTTAGTTAAGGGCCTTTGATGAACTGCAGGACCCTGGGTGGGTCTTAAGTCTTTTACTGGAATCATAAACGGAACAGCTGCCGTTCTTACCCCGCCACGTGCGGAAGACCCCAGGATCTCCTACGGCTGCAGAAAGACAACCCAGAGAGGCTGAGGGAGAGACTGGAGGCTGGACTCAGCAGAGCAGCCGCGAGAGAGGAGACGCAACGGGAAACGCCAGCCATGTGCTTGGCCACCCACAGCTGAGCTCTGGGAGGACCTGAACCTGGGGCGAGGCAGGGACCCTGGCAGAGCCCAGGGCCTCCTTGTGCCTTGCCAGGAGCCAGGCCTCCAGGATCACCTGCAGCCGAGTTTGGTGAGGAGGTGTCTCTGCTGACTTGGATATTTTCACAGTCTTGGAACTGTGATTTTACCTAATAAATTCCCGTAATGAAAGCCAGCCCTTTCCTGGTATTTTGCATCAGCAAACTTTAACAAACTAAAACAAATGTGTTACATGAAGAAGTAAGATGCACAGCGCTGCAGAGTGTCCGTTATTCAGTAGTTAGCGAGGTGTCTGATGGTGTCTAAAACCAAATATCAAAACAGTGACAGCGATTGTTCAGAGGCTTTCTGTGGATGCTTTTCTTCTTGATATTTTTCAAATTTTCCAAAACGAGCACCTATTTCTTTAGAATCAGAAAAAAATGTCTCGCAGAAACCTTTCAGAAGGAGGAACGGCATTCCTAGGCTCTTACATCACTTAGAGGTACCAGGGCTTTATGTCTAGTACCCTCATTTGCCACTTTTTTTTTTAATGGAAGAATCTATTTGTTCTGATTAAAAATTTGATAGCATGCATTTTGTGGACACCTCAGAGAAAGAGTTAAAGGGAAAGTCCGCCCCATCCCTGCTCTGGGCCTCTACTTCCCTGCATGGGTGGAACAGCCCAGGGCTGCAGGGCTCCCCTCCCTCGGGCTTCAGCTCTGATTCAGACAGCTGAAGCCCTGGAGGGGCTTCGGGTTGGAACCTTTGGAGACGGGCCAGCAAAGGGCCTTGGGCAGACAGTCCGGTTTAGAGGCGCAGCTGCCCGGGGCGAGTGCTCACGCACGGCCTGTGGGCCCGGGGGGGATGTGCGTGGGGCACGCGCTCGCCACTCAGCTTGCCCCGTGGGTGCTTTGCTCCTGAACCACGAACAGAGGCTGCAGCCCACCTGCCTTCCTCGGGCGGCCGTGGGGTCCCTGGGCGGGCTGGACAGTGCCAGCCATTCCTCTGAACGAGAGGCATGTCTGGAGAGGCTGGGACGCAAACGCTTTCAAGCGGGTGACAGGCCTCCTCCTGGCCTCGGCCGCACGGTTCACCCATCCGTCTCTGTCTCCGTGAAGGGCCCACACCCCTGTCCTCGAGCCCATTCCCACCACTCCTGCCCCCTCGGGGTTGCACCAGCGCATTGTCTGTCCATCTGGGGCCTTGGGAAAATGAACCTGGGACAGGGGTCTCAGTGGAGATTTACGACAGGAACTGCTGACCCGGTGTTGGGATCGTGAAAGCACAGAAAAGATGAGTAACTTCAGGAGACAAGTAACTTCCGGGCTGAGAGGACGGAGGCCATGCCAGCAGCCTCTGGCGTGAGCAGGGTGCCTCAGGCGGGACCCTGTGGGCACAGCCCCGTGCTGGGGTGGGGGTGGGGAGAAGGGGCAGGGCCCGGGGTGGCCGCTTCTCGGGGGTCCTCCGGGTTCCCCTGGCTTCCAGCTTCTAGCTGCTCCCCGTGGCTTCTCTCGCCATCTGCAAAGGTCTTCAGAAGAAGATTCGGACCGGAGACCTCTCTCTCCTGCCTAGCGCCCACTGCTGCCTGCTTGCGCCTGGCGCGCTCTTACCTGTGCCTGGGGATGCTGGCATGTGCCTCACAGGAGCTGTGGAGGACAATGACCAGCGGGGCACCTGATAAACACTGGCGGCACCGCCTCTTGGGAGAGGCCAGTGTCTCACTAGCACTGATTTGATCCTTTATTTAATCCACACTGAAATATATTCTTGTGTTAATTCAAAAGCAAAGTTTTTATTCTTTGATATATAAAACCAAGAAAATATAATATATAATACTACATAAAGTTTTGGCTTGTTTTTTTTTCTTTTAAGAAGAAAATAAAACGAGAAAAGTACAGACCCGGTAGAAAAACACATCAAAGCAGCTCTTCCAAGCAGTTCACAATTCCTGACATCATAACAATAGCTCACAGATTGCACAGTAAGCCTTTTTTTCCCTTTAAAACATTATTCATATTTGCTTAACATCTTAGAACACAGGATGAAATGAAACTTTTCTTCTTGGTAGCAAACCCAATTATTCAGCAAAGCATTCGCTAAGCCAGCAATACCTTAGGAAGGCACACTTCTTTGGTGGCGACTTGACATTAGTCGGGGCTCCGTGACACCTCCCCCGCGGGCCGGACCTCTGGCCTTCCCGGGGCTCAGAACCCAGGGGCCGACCTCTGCAGCCAGAGCTGGGCAGGAAACTACTCCTCGGTAAATAGCCTCCAAACGACAGAGAGTTTGCTTTTCACTTAGGGAATCCAGAAAAAGAAACAATTTGAGCGACACCATTTCCATCTGTTACCCGTTAGACATGAGAGCAAAACAGCTCAAGGCCGCTGCGTCTGGTCAGCGAGCAGGGCTGGGCGCCAGGCACCGCCTCGGCTTCCACACCTGAAACTACTTTTACCTGAATTTACATGAACGTTTTGTTCAGTGGAGATTACTTCTCAAAGTGTAAATGTAACATTTTTCTCCCCGACATTGTATTCAAACAGGAAATGTACTTAATGTAAAATTCAATTTTTATTTTCATTTTATTAACAGTAACTTTTCAGTTACTGTTTTAATGTTAATAAAATTTTAATGTTAATAAAATCCACCTTATCAATGTCTTTCATGAATCATGATATTTGTGTTGTGTAAGAGGTTATCACCAAACCCAAAGTGACAGACTTTTCCTGTATTTTATTCAAGAATTTTTATAGTTATGAATCTTACATTTGTCTTAAATTATTTTGAATATAGTGTTTTTGTAATCAGTTAAAAAAAAATTCAATTGGATCAAATATAAACCTTTAAAATCACTGAATATGTAAATGTTACTAGAAGATCAAAGGGTAGTGACAATGAATTTAACATGTTAAAAATCATTACCCATGCCAGAGCAAACTGGCCCCGAACCATTGCCTGGCCTTGTGCATAGGCCTCGGCACTGAAATGGGTTGTACAGTGTAAAAAAAAAATCATTAAATTCATGTGACTTGCTATAGTTAAAAACAAGAGGCCCCTGCCTGCCCGCCTGCTCTAGAAACGGCAATCAGCACGTGCTAATTGTGACTTCCAAAGGCTGCTTTGAAAATGAAGACAAGAGAATCTACAGGGCAAAGGACTGCGGGACTTCAGAGGCCTGGCCCAGGGACAGAGCTCGCCCAGCCTCGCTGCTGCAGGCCCCTGTCATTCCACGGAAAAGGCTGCTTTCCCGTCTCCCGGCGAGGACTGGTGCTGGCCACGCGGCCTAACGGGGCGCCCGGCCCCATCCCGCGGAGCCGGCTGCTTCCCCAGACGATTCCACCTGGGAGGCCCAAGGCCCCTCTGATGAGCCGCGTAGACACCCTGCAAAGACGAGCCTGAGCTGTGGGTGGGGTGGTTGTCTGTCCCCCGTGAGCGGGGCAGCGCCCACGTGATCACCTGAAACTCACCTTTCATGGGCACACCTGCGCCCAAGTTTCGGTGCATTTATTTCATTTTGTTTGTAATGAGCACTGGGTGAAACCTCCAGTTTTACCAGGAATAAGAAAATGTTTTGGTTCCACCCCTGAGGTGGCGTCCTGGGCCCCACCCTGGGCTTCGTCCTCTGGCGCCCTCAGGACACGGGCCTGCAGATGCTATGCCAATGGCCCCTCGCCTCGTTGTCTCCTGTCTTCTCCAAGTCCTAAGGCCCATCAGCAAAAGCGAACCCTGGTGCAGGCTGGCAGAAATGCAGCGGAAATGCTGTGCTGGCACCGCGGGAGGTTTTTGCACAGATTAAGTTAAAAAATTGAATTTCACTATTTAAAGAAAGTAACTTTAAAGCTTCACCTTAAGAACCCGAATGAAGCCTTTTCTGCACAAGGTCAGGTCTTGTCCGTCAATCCAGAGGCACCAGCGGACGCCCCGATCGGGCTCTGCGTGCACGTGCGGCTGTTTGAAGTTCTGTGGAGCAATTCTACAGAAACAGTCTTTTTATTTGCTATCCAGTGAGCTGAAATAAAGGATGGGGGCAGGGGCGGGGTAAACAGAACAAAACAGAGCAAGCAAGGACTGGAAGCGTACAGCCCCTTCCCCTGCTTGAACGTTGTAACAAGCCTTCTAGGAGCTGCCGCCGCCGCACGGTTCCGCGCGGGCCCTCCTCCCACCCGCGCCCGCGGCGCCCTAGAGCGTGACGGCCGGGCCGTGCTCCTCGACGCCGCCCTGGGGCAGCAGCAGGCTGTGGCGCGGGTCCGCCTTCAGCGAGCTGAGCAGCCTGTGGATGCTGCCGTTGCTGTCGCGCGCCGCGCCGCCCAGGGCCAGCTCGCGCTGCAGTCTGTGCGCCAGGCCCGCGCCGTTGAGCCGCGAGGGGCCGCCCGGGGCCGCCGCCTGCGCGCGGGGCGCGCGCGCGGGCTCCAGGGCGCCCTCGATGACGATGTCGGCCTCGTCGTCGCTCTCCGCCTCGTCGGGGTGGAAGTTCTGCAGCACGCGCGGGGGCGGCCGGCTGCGGGGGCTGGCCGTGCCGTCCGAGGACTGGCCCGAGCTGCCGGACGCGCGGCTGCCGCGGACCACGTTGTTCCTCTGGTTGGCGGGCTTGACCGTGACGATGAGGTTGTGGCTGTTGGCGATCATCATGTCCGTGACCTGGTCCAGCGTCTTCCCGGCCACCTCGATGCCGTTCACCTCCAGCACCTCGTCGTTGACGGCCAGCAGCCCGGTGCTCTCGGCCAGGCCGCCCGGCACCATGCGCGAGATGAAGATGCCCGGCGCCTTCTCCAGCCCCTGCGGCGTCACGCGCACGCTGGCGCCGTCGCGGATGTAGAAGCCCAGCGGCTTCTCGCAGCCGTGCCGGTACAGCCGCACCCTGCGGTGCGTCTCGGGCAGGATGTCCACGTCGATGATGGAGGAGACGGGGCGGAAGTCGCGCGGCATGCCGATGCGCAGGTGCGCGCGCCGCCGGGGGCCCTCGTCCCGCAGCGTCACCAGCGCCTTCTTCTTCCGCAAGGTGCCCGCCGCGAAGCCGCAGTGGTCCGCCTCCTCTGAAAGAGCCCAAAGAGAGGACAGTTAGGGCGCGCGGGGGCAGCGCTGCGGGCGCGTCTCGCTCTACGACTGGAATCCAAGGCCCCACGGCGAAACCGGTTCACACACAAGCGCTTAGCAGGAGAATCATCCATTCCTTTTTATCACGCTTCCCCTTTTGGGACAGTCTCAACGTTCCACCCAGGTCTGCAAACACGTGGTCCAACCCTCAAACAGTCCACCGGGAAACACCCAGGCCACGGCGAGGAGAGCCGTCCTCCCTAAAACGATTCTCCAGGGAGCCCCACAGCAGGTGAGTTCAAGGTTAAGCCATGGCAGTCGAGAAGTAACAAGGCAGCCTGGGTTTAAAGGTGAGGATGAAGAAGTGGATCTGAATCCCTGCAGGAGGCCTCCCTCCTAACTGCTTCAAGGGGACAGTGGGCTGGACTAGGATTTCTTAAAATTTTACCCAGTTTCTTAAAAAGGATTTTCCTATATATTTCTTCTCTTTCAAGTATAAGGGACTCAGTTCTTTTTCTAGGCCAATCACAAAAAAGAAAAGTCCTTTCCTAATTTCTTCTCTTCCTATCTGTGAGCTCTCATACCTTGTAAAATGTCTGATAATCAAGTAGTTCAATGGAGCTGCACGATGTTTCTTAGCACACATAGAGCATGAGAATCATTTCCATGTATTTCTGGTGAGGCACATAGAAAAGAGATGCTGAGGAAGTAGGAAAATGCTTTTCCTTCCAACAGCTGGCAGAACTACAGGTTTCTGATTTGAGAATTATGGGGGCACCCAAGAGGAAGTGGGAGGTGGGGGAGATTTGCCCAGCCCCGGCCAGAGCAGGACAGGCTCTGGCAAAATGGGACAAAGATCACATCAGGTTAATGAGCAAATGAGGAAGTAAGGATCTCAGTTTAAAGTGAAAAATTTTAAAGTTGAAAGAATAGGAAGGAAATAGGCTGGTACCATTTAGAAACCCTGAAGACAAGAACATGTTTCTCTCATGTCTGAAGGACATCTTGTTTCTTGGTTTTATTTTGATATCAAGCCTCTTAGTTCTGACACAGGGACACAGTGACTTCTGGGTTGGCAGGGGCAGGAGTGGACACTGCCTTCACCAGCCCCACACTGGCACCCCGGGCAGCCAGGCCCACTAGGGGGTACGCTGCCCCAGCCTCACCCCCTGCTCAGAGGCTCTTAGCAGAACTCATGGATGGCAACCTCGGCACTGGCATTGGCCCTTCCTCATTTATGTTGCTATAAGAAAACAAACGGTTGATTAATTAAAAAGAACAAAAACCTGTAGGAACTGTGGGTGGGGAAGTTGAATAAAAGAAACAGGAAAAAAGGTAGGAAAGTGATTCAGAAATAATCATGGGAGGTGGCAAGAGAATTCCTTTAAATACCTATTCAAAAGGAAATTGTCTCCACGCTTAGTTCCCTCCAAAGTAGTCTCATCTTCTCTCTCTTTTTTTTTTTTTTTTAGGTACTTGGGGGTTGGGATTGAACCCAGGATCTCGTATGTGGGAATCCGGCAGTCAACCACTGAACTACATTGGCTTCCCTGAGTTGGTTTTCTTGTTTTGTTTGTTTGTTGCTTTTTTTTTTTTTTTTTTTCAGGAGACACTGGGAACCCAACCCGGGACCTCCCATGTGGAGGCGGGTGCTCAACCTCTTGAGCCACATGGGATCACTGTGCCACGGCCCAGGCAGCTGCTTGTCTGCCAGCTGAGATTATACATGCAAGCTGGCCTGGCACAGGGAGCCGAGGGCCCCAGATCAGCCAGCCCCCTTTCTGCCTTCCAGCAAGCAGGCCCTGCTGCCTCCTGGTTTCCTTTGGGAGCGGCAGAATGCTGGTGGATGGCTCTGGAATGGGCATCAAAGGCAAGATCAGGTCCACCCTGGAGAGTGGCACTCGGCCGGCTCAGAAATGAGGCTAAGGATGCCAGCGCCGTCCATCAGGTCCCATGATGGCCCTGAGAGGGCAAGGCTCCCCAGAGGCTCCTGGGCATGCCCTACGGCTCAGCATGGCAGCCAGGACGGGCCGGGGGCCCAGCACGCTGGAGCGCGGACACGCCCACCTCCTTGGAGGCGGAGAATGCCTTTAGCAGGTGCTCAGCACGATTGATCACAGAATCAGCTGAATCATTAGCACCTTTTCTCCGTGGATGCAAGTGTGGAAGGACTCTGGAAATAAGGTGACTGTTTTCTCTGAGTCACGCTTGTAATGTAGACATCCACTCTGCTCTCCTTCCCACACGCGTGTGCGTGTGGGGTTGCACTCTGCTTTATGTAAACGAGATCTCTGCGTGTGCCCTGTGCTGTGACTGCTTTTGCCGCCCCCACCCGTGGAACTGGACATTTCCCCACGCAGCCTCCACGTCGGCTGCGTGCTCTCACATCCTCCTGAACGCCCTGGAGCAAAGGATGACGACAGTGTCAGCACATGCCCACAGCTCCTGCCGCTCTCTGTGATAGGAGGGAGGCAACAATGGGTTAGCCAAAGTCCCTGCATGAAGTAACTTTGACCTTCGAGGGGAGAGAGGCACAGGCGTGATTTTAAATAAAGCCACATGGAAAGGCAGTGATGAGAAAGTGTGCTGGTGTGACAGGGATAGAGGAGGCAAGTCAAGGAAGGCTTCCCGGAAGAGGCCGTGCCTCAGCTGCTGCGCCCACTCGGCTGGTTTGGGGGCCAGGTGGGGATGAGGTTAGAGAAGAGAAGCGTGAGAAGAGCCGAAGGGACTCACTACTACAAAGACCGCGAGGGGCAGCAGGGCCAGCTCTGGAAGCAGTGAGGGTGTGTGCCTGTGTGTGAGGGTGCACGAGTGTTCACCTGAGAGCGGTGTGTGCAAGTGGGGGGCCACAGGACCTGGGTTCAGACACAGGAAGGCCCCGGTGGCCAGGAGAGACCCGGTTCTCCTCAGGCTGAAAAAAAAACCAACTAAGCCAAACACAAAAAAGAGCATCCCTCCTACGATGTGCTCTTTTTAACTGCCAGGGAAGGAAAACTGGTGCAAAACTCAAACGACGTCCACACGAGCAACAGTGGCCCTCTGGCCCTGCTTCCGTGACGGGGGTCTGCTTAGCAAACCCTACCATTCCAGACTGCCACCTGCCGCCTGCCACCTGCCAGCGGCGAGCTGGGCGCACACGGCCAGCTAGCTCCAGGCTCCTCCCCGGGGCGTGGGCCTTCCCAGCACCTGGCTTCAGATAGTGACTGAGGTCCAAGCTCCCTGCAGTGAAGCAGTGGCAGGGCAGACCTGCAGGCAGGCAGCGGGGAGCCCCTGGGAGGTCCAAGGGAGGGGCTGGCACTGTCGGGACAGGGAAGGAGGCTTTGGAAAAGGAGGGAGTGGAGCAGGGGATGGGATGGGCAGCCCCTGCCTGAGGCTGGGCCCTGGATGGATGCTGGGCAGGCTGAGGGGGCCCGGGGAAAGGTGTGCAGGGCCATGCTGGAAATGGGCAGATGGGCTGCCTGGGAGGAGGGGTCGGGGTCTCTGTGGGCAATGGCAAAGTGGGTGGAGAACCAGGGGTCTGGAGAGAGAATGGGCAGGTGATGCTGTCGGAAGCGTCCTCTTTCTTCATGCTCCGACTTACAGACTTCCGGGAAACCCGAAAGGCTGTCTGTCTCCCTCACCCCCATGCAGTGGGCTTGCTCAGCTACCTAGCCCCCGTCCCCCTGCTGCCCGACTCCCCCACCCCACAACAGCCTGGTCAAAGGGCCAGGAAAGGGGCAGCCTGGCGAGGCAGAAAACATTTAGATAATAACCACGTTACTCCAGGCAGACACCACAGTAAAGACTGATGCCCTGCCCCCCATGCCGGCGAAGGCCAGTGGGGAGCTGGACCTCGCCCCGTGCCCAGTATAATGAGGGCTCATCCTCCCAGCCTGGTTATCAGGGGAGGCCCCGTGGAGAGCCTGGACTTCTGCCTCCATCTGTCCCTAATGAGGCAGTGCCCCAGGTTCCCTGCCATAGCAGTGTCTGAGGAGACTAAAACAAGATCAAGATCTTATAGCATGATACCCACATGTCTAGGTTTCACATGAAAATCACCCCTATACCAAGAACTGGATCTCATAACGAATGGAAAAGATGATCAATAGACACCATCACCGAGAAGACACTGATGTCAGAATCATTTGACAAATATGTTAAAGCAGCTGAGATAAAAATACTTGAATGAACAATTATGAACATGCTTGAAACAAATGAAAATAGAAAGCCTCAGCAAAGTAATGGACAGTTTCAGCAAAGAGAAGATATAAAGAAGAGTCAAATGGAATCTTTAGAACTGAAAAAATATAATAGTCAAAATACAAAGCTCAGGGAAGCGGATGTGGCTCAATCAGTAGGGCTCCCGTTTACCAAATGGGAGGCCCCGGGTTCGGTTCCCGGGGCCTCCTGGTGAAGGCAAGCCAGCCCATAATGGCACGGTGAGCTGATGCAGCAGGATGACCCAGCAAGGGGAGACAAGCAGACACAGAAAAACGCACAGCAAATGGACACGGTGAGCACAATCAGCAAGGGGGGATAAATGAATAAATAAATAAAATCTTAAAAAAAAAAAATATATATATATATATATAAAGCTCAGTGGATGGGCAGTTTATAGAGGACAGAGGAAAGAATCAGTGAACTGGACAATAGAAAAATAGAAATTGTCTGAGCAACAGAGAGAAAATATTCTGTTCAAAAAATCAATCATAAAACCTTCAAGAACCTGTGGGAATATAACAAAAGATCTAATATTCTTGTCATTGGAGTCCTGGAGTACAGGAGAAGAGGGTGGTGCTAAGAAAGTACTTGAAGAAATAATGCCTGGAAAATTTACAAATATGGTAAGTGATATAAACCAAGAAATTTAAAAAGCTGAGTGACCCCCAAGAATATAAACACAAAGAAATCCACTCCAAGACACATCATAATTAAACTTCTGGAAACTAAAAAAGTCTTGAAAGCAGCCAGAGAAAAATGATTCCTAACCTATAGGGGGAAAACAATTTTAATGACAGTGGACTTCTCATCAGAAACCATAGAAGCCAGAAGGAAGAGGCACATTTTTCAAGTGCTAAAAGAAAATAACTGTCAAACCAAAACCCTATATCCAGCAAAAATATCCTTTAGAAATGAAGGGGAAATCAAGACATTCTCAGATGAATAAAAACTAAGATAATGTGTTGCCAGTAGACCTACCCTGAAAGAATGACTAAAAGAAGTTCTCTAAACAGGAAGGAAATGATAAAAGAAGGAACCCTGGAACATCAGGAAGGGAGAAAGAATAGAGTAAGCAAAATTATGGGTATCAGTTTTCTAAATTATGTTTGACAGTTGAAGCAAAAATTATAACACTGTCTGATGTGGTTCTAAATGTATGTAGAGGAGATATTTAAGACAATTATGTTATAAATAGGGGAATATAATGTAATATACAATATATGTATTTATAATGTAATATTCAGAGCAACCACTCCAAAAGTTATACAAAGAGATATTAAAAAACACTACAAGGAGCAGATGTGGCTCAAGTGGTTGAGCTCCTGCCTCCCACATGGGAGGTCCCAGGTTCAGTTCCTGGTGCCTCCTGTAAAAACAAAAATGAACAACAAACAAAACAAATGAGAAAACCAACTCAGGGAAGCTGATATGTCTCAGTGGTTGACTGACCACATATGAGGTCCCAGGTTCAATTCCCCACCCTGGGTACCTAAAAAAACAAACAAACAAACAAAAAACCCTACAGATAAATCAAAATAGAATTATAAAAATTGTTCAAGTAACTCACAGGAAGACAGGAAAAAGAAAAATAGGGAAACAAAAGAGAACAAACAGAAACAAAAAATAAAATAGTATACTTAAGACATAATATATCAATAATTATATTAAGTATAAATGGCATAAATACATTAATTAAAAGAAGAGATTGGCAGAGTAGATTTAAAAAAAGAAATATATAACCCAATTACATGTTGTCTACAAGAAAGTGACTTCAAGTATAAAGTTATAGGCAGGTTGAAAATAAAAGGATAGAAAAAGATAGGCCATGCAAACATTACAGAAAACACGAGAGGCTATATTAATGGCAGATAAAGTAGACTTTGGGCAAAGACAATTACCAGAGACAGAGGGGGATATTATATAATGATAAAACACTTAACCCACCTAGACGACACAGCAACCCTAAATGTGCATGCACCCACAACAGAGCCGCAAAATATGTGGAGCAAAAACTGATAGAATTAAAAACAAGACAAAAATAAAAAACCAATCCAAACCAAAAAACTGATAGAACTAAAAGGAGAAATAGACAAATCTACAGCTGGAGACTTCCACCCCTCCCTCTCAACAACTGACAGAACAGGTAGACAGAAAATCAGCAATATAGAAGAACTCACCACCACCATCAAGCAACAAGATCTTGTGGACATTTGTAGAAGGCTCCACCCAACAACAGCAGAGAACACATTCTTTTCAAGTGGCCATGGAAGATAGATCATATCTTGGGTCATAAAACACTTGAAAATTAAACAACCCAAATACCTAGGACAAAGAGAAAGTCTAGGGTGATGTATGGGAGCCTGGTATGATGTTATGCATGTTTGCTTTTTAAGTTCACAACTTTTACTATACACTTATTGTTTATGTATGTTCATGTTCAATAACTTTGTTTAAATGATAAAAAAGGCTAAGTCTCAAGGGAAATAAGATACATTGAACTGAATGAAAATGAAAATAAAACATATCAAAATTTGTGGGACAGTTAAAACAGTGCTGAGAAGGAAATTTATAGCACTAAAGACATAAATTCGAAAAAATGAAAAGTCTCAAGTCAATAATTTAAGTTCCCATATTAGAGAAAAAGAGCAAAACAAACCCAAAACCAGTGGAAGAAAAAAAAATAATAAACAAGGGCAAATCAGTGAAACAAAGAGCTGGTTCTCTGAGAAGATCAATTGTCTTCGCACCACATGGTGCTCCCTCACGGTGCTCCCCTCCCACATCCCTCTGCCTTCTCTGCATTTATGCTGAAGACCTGATGTGGCTTCCCTTAAGAGTGTGCTCCCCCTAGCTCCCACCCCCCTCACTGTACCTGTGCCCCAATGGACTGCAGCTCTCCTGCGGGGTCCCTCCTCTGTCCCTGGGCCTTCTCCCTGTTCCTTTTCTTCCAGACAACTCCAGACAGCCTCTTCTCCTCACTCCTCCTGCACTCAGGATGCCAATCACAAGTCCAAACTACTGCGAAGGCGTGCGCTCCCTTTCCTGAAATCCCAGAGTTCAAGAGGCATTTTATCTGTGTTTATTTTCTCTTCTTGTTTAAAGGGCTTACAACTCATAACTTCCACATTTGAGTGGCTTGGGTTTTTTTGTATGTTCTATGTTGTTCTTCATTAGTTTCATGTCTAAAAGTTGTCTCAGAGTAGCAGTAACTAGCAGTAACTAGCCAGTGAGACCTGAGCTCTCACAGACCTTAAAAGAATGCAGAGAGAATGGGTGGGGGAGAGCCTTGCCTACCAGCTTAACAGCCCGTCAATCTAAAAGCGTTTGTTTTAAAATTAGAAATAATTTAAATTTACATTTAATTCAAATTCAATTAAGTTTACATAACAAAAAAAATCCTACACACATATATTCCAAAATTTAAGTGCCATACCTCTTTCTCAAGGGGATCAAAGGCCTGTGATTAGGGCTTGTCCCTTGCCGCTTGGGTCAGTCATTGTCCAACACCTGGCCATGGCAGAAGGGAGCCCTGGCTCTGCGGGACTGCTGGGCAGTGCCTGGGTCAGGGGCTGCCCGTCTGCTAGAAAGCGTTAGCGTCCAGGCTGACTTACAGAGCTATTGAATGAGGGAAGGGTATGTAATATAAAATATAATCCAAGCCAATTTCAAGCTAAGCCTTTCAAAGACATGTCTTTTCTCTAAAATTTTAGTAAAAGCTTTTTTTGTGATGTTGAGTTTCTAACCTCCAGGAAGCTGCCAAAAGTCACTATAATTTATTGTTTCCACCTATTTCCTGACTAACACAGCTACCATTTTGTCACCATCTGGACCTGTAAACAAATACTGTGACTCTTCACTTCTGATATGAAGGCAGGGTGCCAGCAGTGCTTCCCGCCATGGCACAGAGACCTCAACCCAGTGGCGCCATCTGCTCAGCACGCACAGAACGCCACGGTGGTCACTGATTCTCCGCTATGTCCAAATACAATGCCTGGTGCAGGACGAGCACCTTCTCAGGTGAGCCCTGCCAAGGAGGCAGCCCGGTCTGGGGGCATCTGACTCACCTCCCTCAACCTGCTGCCAGGCCCTCCCACCCCTTCCCATGGGGGCTGCAGGGGCATCCAAAGGACTCCTTATCTTGTTGGAAAGTCCTGGAATCGGCTTTGTAGAGAAAGGTGGAAAGCTGCCAGGAGGGCCCGAGAGCCCGTCCCTCAGTGTGGGCCCTGGGCATGTTCTCCAGGACTGCCCAGATGACTGAAGCAGTGGCCTCAGACCACTGGGCACACTGGCTGGCTCTGGCTCGGCCAGGGGACCACACTGTAGACTTAACTTCAGAGCAACTGGGAAGTTTCCAATTTGTTAATGCCATTCTCATTTTCTAGCAACACCTGCACAGAGACGGTAACTATTTCTCACATTTAACTTCAAGCCAGAAAGTTATTACGACAAAACCCAGCTCTTTCAAATAATATGCTGCAAATTGTCAAAAACACTAGCAATTCTGTTCTGAAAGCACGTGAGCATAGAAATGGCAGTTCCTGGTTTCCTTAATCATCCTGACATTTTTGGATGCAATTTTGCTCTCAAAATGTTTCCTTGAACAACATGCTCGTATTACACGACTGCATACTTCAACATTAACAGTTACTCTCTTTTAAAATGATAATAAAATATTCTAGCTGTATCAGATAAATATTTGAAACTGAATTTTGTTATTATTAAACTAAATACACATTTCTTGAAGAATTTGGGATTTAGCTCTCTCTAGAGTTTTCTTACCACTAAGTGCCTCTCCCCAATCCTACCCCCTCTTTTAGAGTCTAAAGGCTTCAACAATTAATTACAAGCCCCCCCCTTTGAGTCAGGCCCCCCCCCCAACCACCCTTCCATCCTTATTGAGTCACCAGATGAGAAAATCCACAACTGCTCAATGGCAGCTGATTTTTTAAAAACAAAGTAATATTTTCAATTTGCCACTAAGTGTCTTCAGTAGAGATTACCAGGCAAGGGGACAAGAAACATGAATGAGCTGTTTCCAGTTTACGAAGGACTTTCACTTAACCCACGTCATCTTCTCAGGGCCTTCTGGGTGAGCAGACATGGTTCTGCGGGATTTACTCACAAAATCTAATGCTCTACCTGCCTGCCTGGACTTGAACCCCGCATTCCCAGCCACCCCGGGGGCACTGTGCGGCAAGGACCCTAAAACTCCAAGGCGCGGAAAAGCCCGAGGCTCCCTGTCGGCAGGGGCGCTTAGCAAGGGCCGGTGAGCTTGGAGTTAAATAAAACCACTCTTCTTGGGGGGCCATGTTTGTGCGGGTGTGACATATTTACTAAATAATACACGGCACGGTGTGGACTTAGCGGGGGTCCACGGTGTTCACCTGCCTGGCAAAGGGGTCGTGGGACAGGAAAGGAGAGCCCCTGGTTTCGGTACTTTCTGGTACAAGACACCAGTCAATTAAAACAAACTAGCCATGGCAGGGGCGTCGCCAAGCGCAGGACGCGGCTACGGTCCCGGGCCTGCGGCTCCGCGGCCTAGTGCGGAAAACCGCGCACACGCGCACGGGCACACACGTAGACACGTGCAAACGCACAGGCCACGTGTGCGCGCACACGGACACGCACGTGCACCCGGGCACACCAGGGCGGACGCGCACACGCAGGAGCGCGCCGAGACTCGGCCCTCCAGCTCCGAGCACCGGACGCGGCGCCTCCCCCCCGCGCAGCAAAAACCATGTGCTCTGAGCGCACGCTCCGTGCGGGGCCCCGCGGGACGCGGCGATCGGGAAACGCGGGGCGGGGGCAGGCGTGGGCAGGGGCCCGGGCACGGTCACCAGTCTGAATATTCCCTTCTCAGCACGTCCCCAGACCGGCTGCGGGCTGCACCGCGACGCAAGGGCGCAGGCGGAGAGCCTGGCGGCGCTGTGGTCCCAGGGCCTGGAGGACCCTCGTCCAGCAGCTGCTGCCCCCGGCTGCGGCCTCTGCGGGGCAGCTCGCCTCTGAGGGGCTCCTCGCCATCGCTGGGGGACAGACCCTCACCAAGGGGCCGAGCAGAAGTGACCCCAGGGGAGCGTCGCCGGGTGATTTTCAGGAAGGAGCTTCTCAAACTCGACCAGGCTCTGATTCAGTGGGTCTGGGGACACGGGAGACCCCGTGCTAAACAAGGCCCTGCCCAGCGCTGCTTGGGTCTGGGGGCTACTTTTGACTAACGGGGTTGCTGAAGGATTCGTCAGCCACTGGCAAGTAAGTTGTGTGAGCTGAAGCATAAACGAGTCCTTCCTGCTGGGTGTAAGTTTCACTTTATGGTCCTCAAAGAGTAGGGTTCAGGGTACCCCACACCTCAGCCCATGAGCTGGGGAGAGCGCTGTGACTGAAGGTTTTGTCCCACGGAAGAAAGCAGCAAGTTGGGAAAGGGGCTTGTCTTGAGAACAGGCTGGCGGCTGGGTTCAGGTGAATCCTTTTTCTTATACTCCTGGGTCCTTCTCAATGAACTGTGGCAAAGGTGAGAAGGTGCCAGAAAGGAAGGACACTGCACGGCACCAGCCTCCAGGGGCAGCACCTGGCACCTCACCTGCAGGCTGCAAGCTGGTGATGTAACATGAACAGCACTGAGGTCATACTGCGAAATTTCAGACAATAATCCATTTCTCTCTTTTTAAATATAAATTATTGCATATGGACTTTATTAGTCAAAATTTTCCAACTATCTTAAAATTTGTTCAAAAAAATGCCCGATTCCTAAGATTCCAACTTTGGTTCCTAAAATACCTTTTTACAATAGCAAAAACTGCCACAGCTTCTTTATAAAGTAATATTTTAAACCATCTATTTTCCACCAAGTAAACAATTAAGGGAGTTACATATTTTTTTCAGTCAAATGTCCACACGCCCACTCAACATATCCTGTTAAACATTTTCACTAAAACTAGATGATATTTTATTCTCCCACTTCTATTTCAAGATAAACTTGACCAGAGTAGAAATAGGGCCTGGTGACCACAAAACTGGGGCACTCACAGGTTCTCAAACTAAAGATTATTCTACGAGATGTTTCCTGCAAAATAACCCCCTAGTCCTATGTGGACAGTTAGCGTGTATGCCCACCCCCAGAGTGAGCCGGGGCCGCCTCTGTGAGGAAGGGGTGGGAGACTCAGCAAAGCTGCCACTTTCAGTGTTTTCCTGGGCCGTCTCCCTTGACAGAAGATCTGTCTACCTGGACTTGGAGACAAACATAAAGATGGGAGAGATGTGCCTTGGTAGCCCCCTTCACTTGCTGAGGAAGGGGCTGTGGCCACCAAAGTCCCCCCAACCCCAGGAATGAGGTGAGCGCGTGGGGATGGGGGCCTGGCGACCCCTGGCTGCTGTGGCATGAAGGTCCTTCCTCACTCCCCGTGGCCATTCCCTGATGGGATCAGAATGTGTGCAAAGGTGCCGTTTCAAAGCACTGCTGCAATCACAGCCCCCTGCTGGAGGGTCAAGGGGGCTGCTTTTCCGACAGCGTTTATGACGACTCACCATGACAGCGGCCCCAGCCTCTGCCCAGAGACATCTGGAGGCCTCGACCTTGAAGTCCAGGTAGCCACGTGCCAGCAGCCCCTCCGAGGCCCCAGGCAGCACCTCATCCCCACTCCCAGCCGCTGAGGACTGTTTCCTCTTGGCAAGGGCCCCGGGCTGACTTTGGCCACGAGCTTGGAAAGCCCCACGTGCTGTGGGAAACACCTTGCCGACCTTGGCTCTGGCCATCCTGGTGTCCACACAACAGGCAGACAGAAACCGGAGCAACTCCAGGCTGCACTGTCCTGGGACTTGCTCATCACCTGCCTGCTGGGACAAGGATGGGCCGATCGGGGTGCTTGGGAACAAGGGGGGCAGGGCGCCATGCCCAAGCCCCAGAGAGGGCCCCCGGCCCTCCCTGGACCTGTGGACGTGGAAGGGCAGAGCTCTATCTGCTCACTGACTGTCCTCCCCGCGGCACCCAGCCAGGGCCCTTTCCTGCCTCACTGGGGCCGCACACGTGGGTTCCAGCCGACGGAGCGTGAGAGGAGTGATGTGCACGTTTCTGGGCCCATGACTCCCCCCCCCGGTCCACTCTAGAACCTTCCACATGTTGGAGAGAGCAGAGCAGAAAGATGGAAGGAGGGGCCATCAAGTCACCTCCAAGGGGTAAGCCATTTTGGATTTTACTTGAGAGAAAAAGGAGCTTCTGTTTGGAGATTACCTACCCACAGTGTGCTCCACCTAACAGTGCCCAGGACCCCATACCCGCTGTCGGAAGGCCCCGCACGGATGCCACCTGCAGCCCAGTGATCACGCGAGACCCAGGGCCGCTGCGCGTCCTCCCCCCGGCGAGAGGGCTGCGCTTTGCCAGACCCTAGGGTTTCAGAGGTTGGCCCAGGGGGAGCTGGGGGTCTTCCTTGGGAAGGCGGCGTAAAAGGGGGCTCCGTGGCTCTTTATTTTACTGCGTGATTCATGAGAGCAGAAGACACTTCTCTTACTGCACAGCCCACGGCGGGTGGGGCTTCCAGCGCACACACCCCATCAACACACTGGGCCTGGGTGCAGCCGGGTGGCGCCGGCTCCGCGCTCTCCCCCATCACAGCTTCACCCCGGGATCCAGGCGGAAAGACAGGCCGACGCCACCAGATGCAAACCAGGAAAGCATTACAGAGGGAGGCAGACCCAGGGCTGGGGGCTGCGGGGGCTGCGGGGGCTGCGGCTGCCAGGGAAGTTCAGTTTGGCCAATGGTTATCCTTCGGGAAGCAATTTTACCAAGGCGCTGAAAAACTGTATAGTTGTGTAAGCCCGAAAGAAAACATTTTAAAAATTATGGTAGCATGTATATAACACAAAATTCCCCTTCTAAATAATTTTTAAGTGTACAGTTAAGTGGTATTAAATAGTCGCAGTGCTGTGCTGCCATCACCATCATCCGTTACCCAGCCTCTGTCATCATGGCAAGCAGCAGCAGTAGCGCCCCTCCCCGCAGCCCCTGGTGGCGTCTGAGCTACTCCGTCCCTCTGAACTTGCTTAGTCTAGATATTTCCTTTAAGTGGAATTGTACAGTATCCATCCCTTTTTGTCTGGCTTATTTCACTCAACATGATGTCTTCAAGGTTCACCCACGTTGCAGCACTCACCAGGGCTTCCTTCCTTTTCAGGGCTGAATAATATCGCATTGTGTGGCTAAACCGCATTTTGTTTTGTCCATTCATCTGTTGAAGCAAGCTGGGCTGCCTGCACCTTTGGGCTCTTGACATTCCAGTATCTGTTTGAATCCCCGTTTTCAGTTCCTAAAGAAAATATTTTAATTGACCTGGCAGAGAGGCAGATATTTTTCTCTTTGCAGGTAGCTGTCGGGAGTGTTAGGACCAAAGCAAGAGCTGCTGGAAGGCAGCAGTCCAGTCCGTTCGCCGCCTCCTGCTACTGCGGCGGAGCCGCCCCACCCTCGTGCGGGAACGCAGGGCAGCCCCACGCGGGGACACGGCGCGCAGAGCCCTCAGGGCGGGGACACGGCGCGCAGAGCCC
>JAKSZT010054215.1:235919-269845 GCA_026826555.1 Tolypeutes matacus | reverse complement strand
ACACGGCGCGCAGAGCCCTCAGGGCGGGGACACGGCGCGCAGAGCCCGCGGCATTGCGCAGAAGGGGCCTCTCCAGGCGGCTAAGGGGAAGCGCTCGGGCGGCCTCAGAGAGGACGGAAGGGTTTCCAGTAGAGGAAGGGGGGAAGGGGCTAGGCAGGGGTGGTGGGCGGCCGGCGGAGGCCCCGCGGGAGTGGGGGGCCCCTGCTGCTCCCCACGGCGCCGCTCAGCCACAGGCCCAGCCTCCCGCGGCCGCGGCACAGGAGCGGCCCCGCGCACCTGGCATTGCCTTTGAGGCCAGCGGCTGATGAGAACACGCGCTGCCCCTCTCCTTGGCGCAGGGTGCGGTGCGCTCCGCCGGCGGGTCCCTGACTCACCCCTCCGCCCTGCCCTCAGCCTCTCGCCGCTATGGCCTGTGAATTCTCGGTGGCCAGTGGCGAAGTGGAGCAATTCGGGGGAGCTGCGGAGTGATGGTGATCACTCCCCAAATTCCGACAATTTCCTGTGTTTCACATTCTTAAATAACATTTACAACAGCCAAGGAAAGTTAAAGCATGTCTTTGTTCCCTTGGAAGCCCACACATGAAGAAGACTTTAGCTTAGTTACTTAACTAAAAAACAATTCAATAAGCATATTTAAAATTTAAAAGCATGTAAAGACATCATTGGGAAATGGACAAATTGCTTTAAAAGAATTTGAAAATGCAAAATTATCCTGGGTATCCAAGACTTATAAATATGTTAACTTGTAGGTGGAGATATTCATTTCCAAACAAATTACTTTTGGACAATTTTAAAACTCATTAAAATTTTTTATGAACAATTTTTAAGCCAGAGAACTAGTAAAAGTGCTTAAAAAGCACTTGCAAACTTACTCCAGTTCATACAAATTAGTAAAATAAATAAAAAATACCCCACAAAAAAACACATGTCCTTAAACCCCAAATCTTCTAATTATGAAAATGGGTAAAGATGCCTTAAAGCAGGGGTTCTTAACCTCTTCTGTTCTATGGACCCCTTTGCCAGGCAGGTGAACCACAGACCCCTCACTAAGTCCACACTCTACTGTGCACTATTTAATAAATATGTCACACCTGCACCAACATGTCCCCACAAGAAAAATGTTTTTTTGAATTTCAAGCTCATGGACCCCTTATTAAGACCCCCTGCCTTAAAGCATAAAAGGCTAAAAATCATTATATGGCATGTATACAAACATTCCCTTAGAATGACTGAACACTTTCTCTCAAAGTAAACCAGGCGCTAGGGCTTCAATGTCAGAGAGCCAGAAGGATGAAACGTTTCTGTACTGACCACAGCTCCACCAGGCGTGGGGTGGGACCTTGCACCCAATGCCTGGGCTCCCTGGGACAGACGCAGGGTACACTGCGTTCTTAGGCTTTCCAGGGCCTGGCTGGACAGCGAAGGGCCCAGGCTGAGGGGCCTGTGGCTCACCCGCCCACTTCAATAGTGACAAGACAGACGAGGTCCCTGAGAAACGGAGGCCAGTGCGGCCTTCCAGGCAGAGTGCCCACACCAGGGGAAGGCCGCCGCCACCAAAGGCGAGACAGGGCGCCCTTGGAGAAGAGTGCTCCGGCAGTCTCAGTGGAGTCGAGACATCGGAAGGCTCAGCTCCAATGTTCTGAAACATGCCGTGGCCTTTTTAAATGACTCAGACCAATCTTCCACACCACAGGAAGGGAAAGGGCACACAGAAGGAGCAGCCAAAGGTGGCACACTGCTTCAGCACGTGGTTCAGGCACCTAGAAGCCACCTTACGTGGTCCGCACTCTCTCAACCCCCACGGACCCCGCCCTGCGTGGCTCTCTGGCCGCCACCCCTGGCCCAGGCCGCCCTCCACTCGCCTCAGCAGACTCCCACCCGAGCCCGCCACTGGACCTCAGTCCTCAGGGCCTCTGTCCTCAGTTCCTTCCTTCTTCTCCCTTGACCATTCCTCCTGCAGTGTCTTTCTAAATACATGTCTGGCTCTGACATTCCCCCATTAAAGCTCTTCCATGAACAATCCAGGCCTTACTCCATCAAGATGGCGGGGTGAGAAGCTTCAGGGCTCCATCTCCCCACAGAAGGTTTGAACCACCACAAGAGCCGGCAGAAACACCTTTCCCAAAGCTCCAGAAAGCAGTGCAAAGACTGTAGTAACAGGGCGATTGGTGAATCAATAAAAGTGGTAGGACTCTGTATATACAGAAGAACTGAAAGCAGGACATGAACTGACATTCACATCCAGATGTTCACAGCAGCTAAATGTGGAACCAGCCCAAGTGTCCATCAATGAATGGATAAACAGAACGTGATGCACACATGCAACGGGACACTATTCATCTGTAAGAAGGAATGAAATCAGGATGCACATGACAACACGGATGAACCTTGAGGACGTTATGTTGAGTGAAATAAGCCAGACACAAAAGGACAAATATTGTACAGTCTCACTGATATGAACTAAATACAACGAAACACTCAGGGAGGTAAACTCTAGAGTATGGGCTGCTAGGAGATAGAATCTGGATTGAGAATGGGAGCTGTTGCTTATTTTATCTAGAATTGTTAATAAGGTTTATGGTAAAAGTGTGGAATTGAGTTGAAGGTGACCCATCATAGTGAGTACAGCTGACACTGCTGATATGTCGATGTGATTGTGGCTGAAAGGGGCAGTCTGTGGACATAAATGTCAATTGAAATAATCTAGGCATTATAACATGGTGAGTTCAGTGGTAGATGAAGACTGTGGTTAATAGTATAAATGTAAGAATGTTTTTCTTTTACAAAGTGTTAAGAGTATAGTGATACACAGGAAAATTACAACTAATGTAACATGGATGATAGGTAACAGTAATACTGTAATATTTTTGTGCAATGGCTAAGAAGATAGATCAATTCTAAGGAACAACAATGGGGAGGTATAATGGGATACGGAAATTTTCCTTTTGGAGTAATGAAATGTTCTAAAATTGACTGAGTTGATGACAGCACAACTCTGTGATAAAACTGAGAGCCCCTGAGTGTACACCTTGGATGGATTGTACAAGTCATGGGACTGTATAACACAGGGAATCCTACGGTGAAAGATGGAATGTGGTTAACAGAACAAATACGGAATGTTTCCTCATGAACTATAAGAAATATAAAATATTAATTCAGGGTGTTAATAATCAGGTGGGTTGGGAGAAAAATACACCAAATGTAAGATATGGGATAGTTAGTAGCAATATTTTGATGATGCTCTTTCATTGTTTTAACAAATGCTTTACAACAATGCAAGGTATTGGTGGTAGGGTGATGTATGGGTGCCCTGTATGATGTCATGCATGTTTGTTTTCTAAGTTCATAAACTTTATTATATACTTTTTATTTATGTATGTTCATGTATGAATGATATACGTCAATAAATTTTTTTTTGAAAAGAAAAAAAAGCGGCAGGATTCTGTGTCACGCTGCCTGGCCCCTGCACCCTTCCTCACTGGCTCGGTGCCTAGCCGGCCCAAGCTCCCAGTGTGAATCCCTGCTCCTGGTTCCAGAGGGAGCAGAATAACCTTTGTGCACATACTGGGAGCATGTATGTCTGGCCTCATCTCTCTGGTGGTGACATGAGGGACTTGCCGTCCCAGAACCTGCCCTGTGTGTGGAAGATGGCTCACAGAGCTCTCCTAGAGAACACTGTGGAAGAGCAGTCCAGTGGCTTTCCTAGGGAAGAGGGAGCATTCTTATCCGTGAGAAGTGGGGAATTCCTGGGGTCACAGGCACATGCTCAAGACGTGAAGTATGCACAGAAAGGATCTGGGAGGCTCTTATGCTTTCTTTGTACAGGAGCTGTTCTCCAAACTCATTGCATGGAGAAGGCCTGAAGGAGTGCACTCACACAGGGCAATCAGCAAAAACTAGGAAAGGTGTTTTTTGTTTTGTTTTGTTTTTAGCTCCTGGCATTCAAGGAAAGTTCTGTCATAACACTAGCTGGATACAAACTTAAGGAACAGATGTCTCAAAGTCTAAATCCCAGCAAAAGGCATTAAAATATCAAAATATCCAGGCTTCAACAAAAGAATACAAAACATACAAAGAAACAGGAAGCAATGGCTTAGGGAAAGGAGAAGAATAAAACATTAGAAACCATCAATAAGGAGGACCAGACCTAGGACATACCAGGCCAAGGCTTTAAAAAGTGGCCCTAAATATGCTCAAAGAGCAAAAGAAAAACATGGACAAAGAACTAAAGGAAATCAGAATAACAACAGATAAACACAAAGAGAATGTCAATAGAGAGATGGAAATTATAAAAAGGAACCAAACAGAACTGAAGATCGCAGTAGCAGAAATGTAAAAATCCTTAGAGAGGTTCAACAGCAGATTGGAACTGGCAGAAGAATCAATGAACTTGAAGTTACAACAATTGAAATCATCCAGTTTGAGGAGCAGAAAGAAGAAAGAATGAAGAAAAGTGAACAGAGCCTGAGGAACTAATATACACATCATGGGAGTTCCAGAAGAAGGTGAGAGAGACAGGAGCAGAGAGAACATTTGAAGAAATCATGGCTAAAAATCTCCCAAGTTTAATGAAAGAAACGAACATACATATCCAAGGTACTTGATGAACTCTAAACAGGATAAACCCAAACAGAGCCACATCACATCATTTTATAATCAAACTGTTGAATGTCAAAGATAGAGAATTCTGAAAGCCACAAGACAGAAGAAATGTGTCGTGTACAAGGGATTCTCACCTAAGGCTAAGTGAAGATTTCTCATCAGAAGTGATGGAGGCAAGAAGGCAATGGGATTACATATTTAAAGTGCTGAAATAAAAACATTTCTGACCAAGAATTCTATATCTGGCAAAACTGTCTTTCAAAATGAAAGAGAGAGTAGGTAGGATTGTGAGAATATGGCACAGTAGGAAGCTACAGGAATCAGTCCTTCCACCAAAACAGCTATTACACTGGCAGGAACTGTCTGAATGAACTATTTTGGAAGTCTGGAGTCTAGAGGAACATTATACAGTAAAGAGCAGGAGAAAGAGGCTGGTAAACCACCAACAATACAGGTGTATTTCTCACACACACACACCTTCCCCCCCCTTACCTGCAGCTGCTACATCTTCCATCTGCAGGCAGCAGTGGGAACCGCAGCCCAAGCTCCCGGTATAGCTTCCTGGTGCCAGGGTGGGATATAAGGCCCTGAAATTTGGGGGGTGGGGACGTGGTCTGATTGCTGATCGCTATTTGGGTCTACTGCTTCAAATCACTGGGGGACAGATGGGAGGGCAGCCATTTTCCACCCTCCCCCAACACAGGGAAAAGCAGCAGAGGATAATTAAAGAGGCAGTGCATATTTTTTTTCTCCTGTTGACACTTTGCATTCCCTGTTTGGAAACAAAGATAGTTTGTAAAGGTCACAAATTGATGGTCCAGCCATCATCATGAGCCGCCACGAGACATGATGACCCAGAGATCTCCAGAGTTACCACACAGTACTCAGAATGTCCAGTTTACTAAAAAAGCTGCAAAACTTACAAAGAAACAGGAAAGTATGGGCCAGTCACAGAAAAAAAAAGAATTATTAATTAAAGTCTTTAAATAACTCTCTTAAATATGTTTGCTTTAGTTTCCTGGATGCTAAAGCAAATACCATGCTTAAATAACAGGAATTAATTGGCTCACGGCTTTGAGGTTAGGAGAAGCTCCAAATCAAGATGTCATCAAGGTAATACTTTCTCCTTTAAGACTGTGGTGTTCTGGGGCTGGGTGCTGGTGATTCTTGGTCCTTGGCTCTTCTGTCTCATGGCAATGCACAGTGTGGCCGTTCCTGGCTTCTCCCTTCTTTTCTGGGTTCCGTTGACTTTTAGCTTCTGATTGTTCCCTCCATGTGTCTGAATTTCATTCTACTTATAAAGAACTCCAGTAATGGGATTAAGACCCACCCTGCTTCAGCTGGGCCACATCTTAACTGAAGTGACCCCGTAAAAAGGTGGCTCCAAGCCTCTGGACCCCAAAAAGACACGTTCTTTCCATACGCAAAATATTGTCATTCCATCACAACATCCCAAAAGCCTTAAGTCATTTTAGTAAAAATGCTAAAGAAAACTTCTCACCAAAATCAGTTATGAGTGTGCTCTGTCCTGGGGCACAATTCCCCTCAGTCTGTAGAACTGTGAAACCTAGAGATTAAGTTACATGCTTCTAATATACGATGGAAGGAGAGGCATAGGATAGACATTCCCATCCCAGCAGGGAAAAACTGGAAGGAAAACAAGGGTCTTGGGTCCCAGACAAATCCATGAATGCTGCGGCACAGACCCCACCATCTCCAGGCATTAGGGTGCTAGCACTCTCCCTGTACCACATGGAGGTGCAAGGCCTGCCCCTCTCCAAGACCAGGGGCATATGGCCTGATTCATCCACATGCAAAGGTGAACCTACCCTTTTCACACTTGTGGGTGGGCTATTCTCTTGGCCCAAGGAGATCTCTTTGGTCCAGACCTTGGCTTCCATGGTTCTGCCCTTGAAGTCATTCTTTCTTCAATTTTTCCCTTTCTGTCCCTTTCAGTCTAGGTGGGCAGTGGTTCTGCTCATACAAATTTCACAAAAACCTGGTAGGCTATGTATGCAGTTCACAGAGGTCCAAACCACTAGACAACAGAACTTTCCACAGATCTTTCCTACATAATTGTTTTTCTAATCTTGACTTCCACTGAAGTGACTGACTGGTTCCATGCCCAGTTAAACCTGTACATTGACCCCTATTCTCTGGGATGTCAGGGAGGTCCCTGACAGAGCGGTGCCGGGACCTCATCTCAGACCACACTATCTGGATAGGCTCAAAATATTCCAAACGCAATTTCTGGTTTCTTTGTGCTTAGGAATTCAGTTTTCAGAATCTCCCTTTCCCCTCTCCTTTCACTATAAGGTGCAAGGAGAAACGAGGCGGCAGTTTCGAAACATAGCTTATAAATCTCCTCAGCTAAATATACAAGTTCATTACTTTCAAGTTCTGCCTTCCATCTCACATCAGAACTCAATTTCCCAAGTTCTGTGCCACTTTAAAACAAGGATCACATTTCCTCCAGCTTCCAATAAGACATTCATCATTTCCTTCTAAGGTCTCTGTGACAGTTTCAAGTTCTTTTATGAATCCCCAAGAAAGAAGGATTATGATTTTGAACTAATCCATTCCTGAGGGTGTGAGACCCTTTTGATTGGACTATGTCAGTGAGGCATGACTCAGGTTGAGTCTCTACCCTCTTACTGGAGCTGATATAAATGGAGACACAGAGAGACCAACACAGAGAAAGGAAGCCGCCATATTGATCCTGCCACGTGGGAGAGAAAACTGCAGGTAAACAGAGAAACCTGGAGGGCTGAGAATGGTCCCGGAGTCTGAAACCAGCAGAGCACAGAGGCATGGAAAGAGGTCCCTGAGGGGCTGGGCCCAGGGAGCAGCTCAAGGCTCAGGAGATGAGCCCTGCCGTGTGCCTGATCGCTCACAGCGGAACTCTGGAAGAAAGCAGAGTAGCTAATACTGACAAAGGAGGTCCCAGAGAGACAAGCCCTGTGCCTGGCTGCTCACAGCTGAGCTCCAGAGCTGGGCTCGCAGAGACGCTGAGCCCGGACGGAGAGGCTGGAACCTTGGCAGAGACGGCCCGCCACCTTGCTCCACTTATTTTTTATTTTTTTTTGAGTTCTGTTGGTTTAATTTATTAGTGTTTGACATCCAATGACACTGACACCACCCCCACACCCCCCGCTGGGCCTGTGTGCCCCAGTGTGGCTGACCTGTCCCAGAAAATACAGTACAAGGAGTGGACGGCCACATACATGCATCCACGGCTTAAAACTACAGTGATTGCAAACTGCGGTAGCAACGGGACTGCCGGGAGGGGAAAAGAAAAACTCGTACCGCATGTTCCCCGCCTTTTTTTCTTTTTAAACGGTTAATGCTGTTACAAACGCTACTGAAGTCAGGACAGGGAGAAAGCATCTCTGATGCTGCCTTGATCAGACATTTCACGGCCTTGGGACTTTAAGTTTTACCCAAATAAATTTCCCATTATAAAAGCCAACCCATTTCTGATACTTTGCATTGGCAGCCCTTTGGCAAAATAAGATAGCCCCACTGGAAGTACTTTAGACATAAATATTTCTATCAACAGTTTCTTCAAAACAATCTAGGCTTTTTCTACCAAGCACCTCAAGATTTTCCCAGCATCTGCCCATTACCCAATTCCAAAGCTGTTTCCACATTTTAGATATTTGTAGTAGAAGCACCCCACTTTCCAGTAACCAAAACTGTTTTAGTCTCCTGGGTACTAAAGCAATTACCATGTAATTAGTTGGCTGTAACAATGGTAATTTATTGGTTCATGGTTCTGAGGCTAAGAAGTCCAAAATCAAGGAGTCACCGAGGTGATTCTTTTTCCTGGCAGACTGTGGTGTTCTGGGGCTGTGGCAGCCTGCCCTGGCTTCTCTCTTCTCCTCCAGTGTCTGCTGACTATCAGCATAGAAAATCTTAACAGACCTATAACAAGAGATTGAGTGAGCAATCAAAAACCTCCCCATAAAGAAAAGTCTAGGACCACATGGTTTTACTGCTAAATTCTACCAAATAAAGATTTAACATCAATCTTCTTCCAAAAATTAGAAGAGGAGGGATTATTTCCTAACTTGTTCTTTTTTTTTAGGTACTGGGGCACTGAATGACATCAGCTTGTTTTTTTTTGTTGTTTGTTTGTTTGTTTGCTTATTTGTTTTGTTTTTAGGAGGCACTGGGAACTGAACCTAGGACCTCCCATGTGGGAAGCAAGCGCTCAACCACTTGAGCCACATCTGCTCCCCCTAACTCATTCTATTAGGCTGGCATTACCCTGAAACCAAAGCCAGATAAAGACAGAACAAGAAAAGAAAATTACAGACCAATATACCATATAAATAAAAATGCAGAAATTCTCAAAAAATACTGGAAAACTGAATCCAACAATACCAAGTGGGATTTATTCCAGGAATGCAAGGATGATTCAACATAAAAAAATCAATCCATGTAACACATCACATTAATAGAATGAAGTAAAGATAAACACATGGTCATCTCGATGTACAAAAGGAAACTGTTTTAGTTTGCCAAAGGGGTGCTGATGCAAAGTACCAGAAATGGGATGGCTTTTATAAAGGGGATATATTTGGAGTAAAAGCTTACAGTTCCAATGCCGTGAAAAGTCCAAACCGAGGCACCATCAGAGAGGCTTTCTCACCAAAGTCAGTTCCTGTTGATCCTGGCGTGTTGCCACGTGGTGAAGCAAGATGGCTGCCGATCTCTGCCGAGGTTTCGGCCCTCCCCTCTGGACTCACCATCTCCTCTTGAGCTACTCCATGGAACCAGCCTCTTGAGGCTTCATGCCTAAGTGATCCTGTAGTTCTCTCTCTTACATGGCAGGATCAAACATGGTGGCTTCCTTTTCCTATATCTGTCTGAGTGAGTCTCTCTCTGTGTTTCTGTTTATATTAGACCCAGAAAGGGGGCAGAGACTCAACCTGAGTCACGCCTCACTGACATAGTTCAATCAAAAGCTCCAAATCCACCTAATCAAGTAATCTAATCAAAGTCCTTCAATTGAATTTAATGCAACCAAAGGGTATCATACCCAAAAGAATAGATTAGTTTACAAACATTATCTTCCTATTTTTGAGATTCATAAAATAATCTTACAATGCCACACAAAATCCAATAACGTTTTTATGATAAAAACACTCAGTAAACTAGGAAAAGAAGGAAACTTTCTCAACATGATAGAGGGTATTTCTGAAAAACCCATAGCAAATATCATACTCAATGGTGAAAGACTGAACTATTTCCCAAAGATTATCAAGAAAGTGAAAAGAAAACCTATAGAATAGGATAAAATATTTGGAAACCATTTATCTAATGAGGTTTTAATATCCAGAATATATAAAGAACCTCTACAACTCAACAAAAAGACAAGTTAATTAAAAAATGAACCAAGGATTTGAATAGACAGTTCTCCAAAGATTATATTCAAATGGCCAATAAGTATATGAAAAAATGCTCAGCACCATCAGCCATTAGAGAAATGCACGTTAAAACTACAAAGATACCACTTAATACCCACTGGGATGGCTCATGTTAAAAAAAAAACAAAACAAAACTGGAAATAACAAGTGTCAGCAAGGATTTGGAGAAATAGGAACCTTCATGCAATATTGGTGGGAATGTAAAACAGTGCAGCTGCTGTGGGGAAGAGTTTGGCAATTCTCAGAAAATTAAACAGAATTACCATATAACCCACAACTGCACTCATAGGTTTATACCCAAAAGAACTGAAAGCAGGGAATTGGACAGATATTTGTACACCAGTGCTCATCGCAGCATTATACACAATAGCCGAAAGGTGGAAGTAACTCAAGTGTCCAAACAGATGAATGGATAAAGAAAATGTGGTCTGTCCATAAAGTGGAACACTACTCAGTTATAAAAAGAAGTGACGTGCTGACACACGCTACACCATGGATGGACCTTGAAGACGTCGTGCTGAGTGAAATGAGCCAGACACAAAAGGATAAATTTTGTATGATTTCTCTTATATGAAAAACTTAGAAAAAACAAAATCATAGAGACAGAAAGTAGAATAGAGGTTACCAGGGGGTGGTTGGAGGCGGGGATGGGGAGTTATTGCTAAATGAGTATGAGTTTTTGGTTTAGACTGGTATAAATAGCTTGAAAATATATAGTGGTAAAAGTTACACAGTATTATCAATGCATTTAATGTCAAAGAATTCTCCACTTAAAATGGTTGAAATGATTTTTTTACCATAATTAAATGTACTTTTTTTTTTTTAAATTAGGGAGTGATTAAGACATTCCCAGATTTTAAAAAAAGCTGAGGGAGTTCACTACCACTAAACCCATCCTACAAGAGATGCTAAGGACCGTTCTCCAGGTTTAAAGAAAAAGGACAACAGACTGAAGCTGCCTGACAAAGTAAAGGTCTCTGGGATGGGTAACAACACAGATAAAAATAAATGCCTGTACTATTGTATTTTTGGTTTGTAACTCCACTTTTAATTCCTACAGGGTCTAAAAGGTAAATGCATAAAATGTAACGATAAAGCACTGGTGTTGGACTCAAAATGTATAATTTTTTAAATGTAATTAAAAACACACACATGTAATCTGTGACACCAGCTTCACAAAGGTGGGGGTAGGGGGGGCATAGGAACATGGTGTCTGTATACCATTGAAGTCAAGTTGGAATTAAAGCAAAGGAAATTGTAATTGATTTAGGATGTTAAATTTAAGCCCCATGACTTAAAACTACAAAGAAAATATCAGAGAATATGAAAGCTCCTAAAGACAGAGATTAGAACACAGGTCTCAGGGCAGGGGGCAGGGAGAGCCCACGCCTACACTGCAGGGTGTCTGTTTGGGGAGATGGGGAGGCTTTAGTAGCAGGAGGTGAGGGCACCACTGCTTTGTGGATGTGGTTAAACCCCGGAACAGGTGCTTAGGCATGGCTGACATGGGAAAGAACAACTAAAAAGACAGTGACAACTAAATGCAATACTTGCTCCTGGATGGGATCTAGCAAGGAAGGAGAAAAGGTTCAGAGGGACATTATTGGGATGGATGAAAAAACTAGAATATAGACTGTGAGCTTTATGTCGATTTTGAACTTCTTCACGTGGATAACTGCACTTAGGTGAATGCCCTTGTCCTTAGGAAACGTCCATGGCAGTCTTACGTGTTCAGAAAATGGAGAGATGGATGGGTGGTTGATGGAAGTATAGAGGGACAGACAGAATGACACACGTGTGGCAAAATATAAAAATCCATGGATCTGGCTGCTGGGGGGGCTATGCTGGGGCTCTCTGCTCGGGTTTATACTATTTTTGTAACTGAACTGTAAGTTTGAAGGTATTTCAAATTAAAAAGCTAAACAAATAGACAAAAAGCCCCTCCACGCTCCCCTGCTGCGCTCAGGATAAAGAGTCTAAGCCGCAGCCAAGGCCCTGCCCGGCTCTGCAGGCCCCACGCCGGCTGCCACGGGCAGGGTCCCTTCCCTGGCAGGCTTTCAGGGCCACCCGCCACAGAAAAGGGCTCTGGCAACGGGAATTCTCTCTCTGGGTTGAAACTGCGTGTTATTTGCTCTCCTGTCACATGAGGGTCTCCAGGGAGCAACGAGCACAACTTCTCTCCTTGGCGCCCGGGCCCGTGCACGCCCAGGGCGGGCAGGACGCCGTGGAGCCCCGAGTCAGAAAGGCCCCGGGGCCTTCGCCGCACAGGAAGGCATCACGGGGGCTGGAGCCACCACGGCTGCTTCCGCCCCGTCCTCGTCAGCCAGGGCAACGCCACGGCTCTCCTGGAGAGAGCGCCCGTCTTCCTCCACTGGGCCGAGGCGCCTCAGGGAAGCAGCCGCTGGGTCCGAAAGCCTCGTGGCCCATCGTTCCACCTCCTTCCGACAGGGTGGCAGGGCAGGGAGGCTCAGCTGGACGCAGTTTGCAACGACATTGGCATCGCTGGATCGGACGAGGGCCCCGAGACAGCCCAGGGGCCAGGACCCCGCCACGAAGGGGCACGGTAGGAGCCAGCGTCGGCGGGGCCCTCGCTCCTGAGAACCGGGAGGGGGCAGCGACCTGGCGGGACCGGGCCACGCCTGCCGGCGCTGCCAGCAGCGCCCTCCAGCACTGCTGCCCCTGAAGCGGATAACCGATAGTCAGGGACCAGAAAAGAGGCGGCACAGGTCAGCCAAAGGGGCGCTGAAGCAAAATACCATAAATCCGCTGGCTTTTATAAAAAAGGTCTTTATCTGGGGTAGAAGCTCACAGTTACCAGGCCATAAAGCGTAGGTTACTTCCCTCACCAGCGTCTGTCTGTTGCCATGTGCTGGGCAAGACGGCTGCCGGCGTCTGCCAGGGCCCGCGCTCCCGGGCTCCTCTCTTCCCGGGCTCGTCTCTCTCCCCAGGGCCTCTGCCATGTCCAAAGGAGCCTTCTCTGTGCTCTTCTCCTGTGTGTTCACTTCCTGGGCTCCAGCTTGAAGCTCCCACTTCCCTTCTCTGTGCGGTGTCCCTTCATGGCAGGGACTCAACGTCCTACTGACATGATCCAATCAAAGCCTTAATCATTGTTTAGTCAAGCAATAGTGAAGCCTCTGAATCCAGTATCTGTTTTTGGAATTCATAAACAATATCAACCTGTTACAGAGGCCTACTAGCAATTTATGCTTCAAATATCTTTCGTAGTATTGACTCGGAATGTATAATGCCTAAATTCACAAAAATACAGGACGCTTCACAAGTTTGTGTGCCGTCCTTGTCCAGGGGCCATGCTAATCTGTATCATTCCTATTTCAGTATGTGCTTTATATTTATAAGATGCTTTTTAATTATATGTACTCACCTTAAGGAAGATAGAAATTATCTACTGGGATTCTTAATTTTGCAACTACAAATCTTCCCTTCTCAGGCGGGAAGCCTGCTGAAGTTTCCAAACTCCAGTAAGTTCAGTATTAAAGCTTTTCCCTGCCCAGCTCCTGTCTCAGAACCACGGGGGCAAGGGCTGCCCCGTGAAGGCAGCCTTTCCTATGAGGCCAGTGAGGAAGGCAGGAGAGCCTATCTCCATCCGCAGAGCCTTCACATATCTGGAAGCCAAGGCGCCTTTCCCACCGGTATAGCCGCAAAGCACACCAGAGCATGAAAAACCTACAACTTTTGCCGGATTCCATCCCGGGTGAGATGGTTTAGAGCTGTGTGGACCCCAGAGAAACATGCTCTTAAATCGGATCCATGCCTGTGGCTGTGGCCCCGTGGCAAACACACCCTTTTGTTGAGGCTGCTGCAGTTAAGGGGTGGCCCACCTCATTCAGGATGGGTCTTGACCCCATTACTGGACTCCTTTATAAGTGGAATGACATTCAGATACAGAGGAAAAAAGCCACAGAAGCAAGAACTGAAATTCAATGGAACCAGAAGAGAGCGGAGAGGCCGCCATGTGTGCTGCCCTGTGACAAGCTGAGAACCAAGGTCCACAGCATCAGGCCCCAAACGCCACAGCCTTTGGGGAGAAAGCATCACCTTGACGATCCCTTCATTTAAACTTTCTTTTTGCCTCAAAACTCTAAGCAAATAAATTCCCGTTGTTTAACCCAACCCACTTCATGGCATTTATTTGAGTAGCCCAGGAAACTAAAACACTTAGCATTTTACAAAGCAGGAAAATCCAACATCAGCCAGATAAACACAGCACGTGGGAATCACAAACAGGGAAGGGTTATTTCAACAGGAAAAGGCAGCACTGTTTCCCAGCAACATCTGCTTGGGAACTCAGAATTCCATCCATTTCCTCTTGTAAACACAGAAGCCACGGTGCGCTCGGAAGCAGCAGAAGCGCTGGTGTGCTCTTGACTTCACCTGCAGAGGCAAACCAGAAGGAACCGGAAAACAGCTTGCGAACACATCATTTCAAATCCGAAAGAATTTCTCTTCTATTTTCAATCCTCTGGTTTGTTTTATGCTGGGACCAGCCATTTCCTCAACTATTTGCAAATCAGATAATCTCATTCCAGTGGGGACGTTTTTGAAAAAGCAGCTGGAGAGAGAAAAGAAATTCCAACATCTCGTTGCTCAGCATAAGTGGGTATTTCTCTTCAAAAAGCCAATTTCAGAAATGGGTCAAAGGGAAGAGAACTTAAATTTTGTCTTTTGCAAAACAGCCAATGGAAGCAGGACTCCCGAACTGCGCCCTCGAGCTACATAGTCAGGGGCGCCTTCACGTGTTCAGGGGCGCAGGGGCACAGTGGCAGCCTTGGGGCAGAGCAGGTATTCGTGAGAAGGGGGCGAGGAAGGATGAGGCCTGGGGAAGGGCTTGTGGCTGAGTGGAGAAGGTACATCTAAACCAGCTCTGCAGGAGGGCTGCACCTGGGGGTGCCCGCGGCCCTCCGTGGGCCGGCGCTGAGGCCGCGTCTCCAGACCTGGGCTGCGTGGGCCGCTGGGAGAGCCCAGTGATCCACCGCTCACAGATGCCCCAGGAATCTGAGTCTCTTCCTGCCCCTTTCCACGTTAACCCCTTCAGTGTTTAACTTCATTGTTGCCTGAGAAATCTCGTCAAAACTCAGGTTCTGACGCCGCATGAGCTTCCTGGTGATGCCAATCTGCCGCCAAGGACAACACAAAGGCGGCATTGATGCCCCCTGGACTGACCCCCCACCCCCAACCCGGGCCTTAGAAACCAGGGAACGAGGGAACGCAGAGGATGGCTCTGACCTCCCGAGCATTCTCCAGTGCCAGCGCTTTCTACCTGCTCACTCAGACCTTAAACCCTCCCCTCCGCTTGCTGGGAGTTGAGTCCGGATTTGGTTCTAGTCTTTCTCTTCCTCTATCACAACAGCCTTCGGGCTTCTCCCCGCTCCCCCCCCCACCGTCTCCCTCCCTTCCTCTCACTATAGCCTTCTGGTGCTTTCTTCCCGTGGAATATGGCTTTGAATGAAGCCACAACTTCCCTCCCCCACCTCCCTTGGCTGCATCCCTGCTCGAAGGCTGCCCATCACAGGGAACTCAAAGGGTGCCTCTGGAGAGAGGGGACTGTGGGGCGCCAGGCCAGCCCCTCGCAGTGGACTACCACGCCCTCGTCCCTCAGTGCCCCCCTAACCCTCGAGGCAGGCGCTGGCTCTCAGCTCTCATCTATCACCAGGAATCCTGCAGTGAAAAGCTCCCGGGGCACGTTTGGCATGCGCCTCCTGCCCCAGGTGGGCAGGCAGGTAGACCCCTCACTCTCATGGCTCATTCTGTGAAAACAGGACTTCTTGGAGCCTCCAGGCCAGGCTCCCCTGTTCAGCAGCGCTGCCTCCTAACCAGCACGTCCGCCTCCGGTCTTTGGGAATTGGGAACACTAATGAAAACAGGGGCCAAGGAGTGTGGCACCACCTGGGCACAGGGCCGAACTGCTGTGCATGCAGGTCGCCGCGCTAACTGGAAGGTAGAGGAAGGTCATTGCCGGCTGCCCTGAAGCCAGTGCGTGAGAAGCGCAGCGTGCCGCTCCCGCCTGCCTCTTCAGCACAGATGCCCACAGTGGCCAAGACGGCAGGCAGGGCTGCCCCGAGGCATGCCCGGCACGCTTGGTAGTTACTGGAACATTTGACACAATTCCACTGTTTCTATGAAAAAGAACATCTGAGCCCAGGAGAAAGTGGCAGGAGACAGGCAACCGCCACGGCGTCCTCCAGTGAGCAGGCTTTGATCCTGCTCTCGCTTTTCTCTGCTGGCGGAGGTTTCTCTACAGCAAACACCACATCGTGAAGTAAACTCACCACGCACAGGCTGCCCTGAAGTCAGGGGCACCCCATTTTCCCTCCTGCCCACTTCTCTTTTGTTTTAAACAAGTTTATTTCTGATGACAGAAACAGTACCCATTCATTGCTATTGTTTCCAGACCGTACAAGCGCCCAAAGTAACATAAAATCACCTGGCTTCCTGCAACCTGGCCGTGCGAGGCGCCTGCCATCTGGGGGTGGCTCACGCGCCGAGTCTGCGTGATGCTTTTTTCATTGACCCTGAATATTAGAAATACTTGCTCAGTGAATGATCTTTGAGATGCTTTAATCCTGGCATGTGGACCTGCCTGGCTTTATCTACCCTGTCACTTGTTGCTGGACACAGAGCTTGGCAGCACCTTTTTTCCCTCTAGTTAAAGAAGTTGTTGGGAAGCGGCTGTGGCTCAATCAGTAGGGCTCCCGTTTACCATATGGGAGGCCCCGGGTTCGGTTCCCGGGGCCTCCTGGTGAAGGCAAGCCCACCCGCACGGCATGGTTGGCTGACCCAGCGAGCACAGGCAGCAAGGGGGGGATAAATGAATAAATAAATAAAATCTTTAAAAAAAAATAAAATAAAATAAAAAAAAATAAAAAAATAAAGAAGTTGTGAGTTTACAAAACAATCACGTATAACATACAGGATTCCCATTCTCCACCCCACTACCTTCATCTTGCATTGTTGTGGAAGCTTCGTTACAATTCCTAAAAGAACATCCAAATATTTGCTGCTAACTACAGTCTAGTCTTAGATTAGGTGTCTTTTCCCCGTAAAGCACCCTATTACTAACACCGTGTATTAGCGTTGTGCATTTGTTGTGATCCCGGTAAGAATTCTCTCATATCTGTCCTGTTAACCGCAGTCCGTCTTCCACCACACGACTCGCTGCTACACAGTCCGCGGCTTGAACAATCCATCCGAAGCTCACACACAGTGGCTCTCAGTTTCATTGCAAAGTTGTGCCGTCATCACCTTAGTCAATTTTAGAACGTTTTCATTATTCCAGAAAAGAAAAATCCCCTGCCCCCCTTACCTCCCCTATCGTTGGCCCTTGGCATGGATATATTACAATATCACTGTTAACTACAGGCCGTAAGTCACATTAGTCCTATTTCCCCATATATCACCATGTTCTTAACACCTTGTAATAGTGACAAGCATTTGTTCCAGTTCATAGAAGAACATTCTTTTTTTGTTTTGTTTTGTTTTAAAGATTTTATTTATTTATTCATTTATCCCCCCCTTGCTGCTCGTGCTCGCTGGGTCAGCTAACCACGCCGTGCGGGCGGGCTTGCCTTCACCAGGAGGCCCCGGGAACCGAACCTGGGGCCTCCCATATGGTAAACGGGAGCCCTACTGATTGAGCCACAGCTGCTTCCCCATAGAAGAACATTCTTGTATTTGTACTGTTATCCACAATTCTCATCCACCACTGAGCTTACTACGTTATACAATCCCAAGATTAGCTTCTAGCTTTCTTTGGATTGACATTTGTCCCTGGACTACTCCTTTCAGCCATATTCACATGTATAAATCAGCAGCGTTAGTTTTACTCACATAATGTGCTACCACGAGTCTATCCATTTCCTAACGTTTACAATTAACCTTAATAGAAATTCTCTATATATTAAGCCTCAGCTCCCATTCTCAACTCTCATTCTAGCCCCTAGCGACCTACACTCTGGACTTTAACTCCATGAATCCACTCATTGTATTTAGTCCGGATCACTGAAACCGTGCGCTGTTTGTCCTTCTGTGTCTGGCTTATTCCAGTCAGCACGATGCCGTCCAGGTGCGTGCATGAAGCCACGTGCCTCTGGTTCCATTTCTTCTTACAGCAGCGCAGTCTTCCGTCGTACGCATGTGCCACATCTTGTTCATCCTTTCATCGGTTGATGGACACTTGGGTTTCCGTTCTTGGCTGCTGTGAACGTCAGTCAGCGTGCAGATGTCAGCGTGCAGATGTCAGCGCGCGTCCTGCTTTCAGTTCTTCTGCATATATCCCTAGAAGCAGGATTGCTGGACTGCACAGCAGCCCTAGGGTTAGCTTCCTCAGGAACTGCCACACTGTTGACCAACAGAGGAGTGTTCCCATTTCTCCACATCCTCTCCAGCACTTGTTGTTTTGTTTTTGTTTTTTTAATAAGAGCCATTCTATATGGTGTGAGATGATATCTTATTGTAGTTTTGGCTTGCATTTCCCTAATAGCTAATGATGTTGAACACCTTTTCAGGTGCTTTTTGACCATTTGTATTTCCTCTTTAGAAAAATGTCTACTTAAGTCTTCTGCTCATGTTTATTTGGGTTGCTTTTTTTAAATATATATATAAATAAGCACTTATATTTATTTATTTAATTTATTTCTTCCCTCCCCTGCTTCCCGCCCCTGCTTGTTGTCCATGCCCACTCACTGGGTGATCTTCTGCGTTTGTTTCTTGCCTTCTCTTCTCATTTTTTTCCTCCAGGCTTCACTGGGATTTGACCCTAGGGACCTCCGATGTGGGAGAGAAGCACCCTGTCACTTGTGGCACCTCAGTTCCTGGTTTCTGGTGCATCTTGTCTTGACTCTCCCGTGTCTCTCTTTTGCTGTGTCATCATCTTGCTGCGTGGTTTGCTGCGTGGCCCTGGCTCGCCTGCTCGCCTTTTTACCAGGAGGTCCCAGGGATCGAACCCGGGGCCTCCCATGTGGTAGGCGGACGCCCAACCACTTGAGCCACATCCGCTTCCTTTGCTTGTCTTTTTATCATTGACCTCTTTATATAACATGGAAATAAAACCTTTTTCTGATATGTGGTTTCCAATTTTTTTTCCCATTGAGTAGGCTGCCTTTTCATCTTTTTTAAAAAAGATGTGTTTGTTTCTTTCTCCCCGTCTCCCCTCAGTTTGTGCTGTCTGCTCTCTGAGCCTGTCTGTTGTATGCTCATCTCTTTTTTTTTTTTTTAGGAGGCCCTGGGAACCGAAACTGGGACCTCCCCTGTGGGAAGGAGGCACCTGATGGCTTGGGCCACCTCTGCTCCTGCTTGTTTAGTCTCTCATTGTGTTTCCTTGTTGTGCCTCATCATTGCGTCATCTTTTGCGTCAGCTCGCTGCACCAGCCCATCGCGTCAGCTCACTGTCTTGCTCGTCTTCTTTAGGAGGCCCTGGGAACCGAGCCCAGGACCTCCCATGTGGTAGGCGGGCACCCAACTGCTTGAGCCACATCTGCTTCCCCTTTTCACCTTGTTGACAAACTCATCTGAAGCACAAAAGTATTTAATTTTGAAGAGGTCCTGTTTATCCATTTTTTCTTTCATTGCTTGTACTGAGTGTGAGGTTTAAGAAACCACCACCCACCACAAGATCTTGAAGATGTTTCCCTACATTTTCTTCTAAGATTTATTTGGATCTAGCTTTTGTATTTAGATCCTTGATCCATTTTGAGATAATTTTTGTATAAAGTGTGAGACGGGGTCCTCTTTCTTTCTTTTGGATGTGGAGATCCAGTTCTCCCAGGATCGTCTGTTGGATAGACTGTTCTAGCCCAGCTGAGTGACTTCACAGCTTTGCCCAAACTCACTTGACCATAGATATGAGGGTCTATTTCTGAACATTCAATTCAGTTCCATTGGTCTGTATGTCTACCTTTATGCCAGCACCATGCTGCTTTCACTATGCCTGAAGAAATATGCTTTAAAGTCAACAAGTGAAAGTTCTCCAACTTCGTTCTTTTTTTAAGGTAGTTTGGCCTTTCAGGCTGGCATCACCTTTGCTCTTGTGGGCAATGACGGCTTGGCGGCCCGTGCCAACAACCTGGGCGCGTCTCTGGTTGTGTCCTCAAGGTGAATTCCTGCATGTGCCATGTCAGAGGGCAAGCGTGGTCCAGGCCTGCAGGGAATGTTGTGAAAATTGATCTGGGCAGCCCCATTTCCTACTCATCTTTATTCAACTGTGTATGTTATAATTAAAAAACAAATACAGATTTAAGAAAACTGTATCATGTTTGATTTATTATGCAGTTAAAAGAATGATCTTGTGTCTGCAGCAGGGAAGGGGGATGTCAGGACCCTGCTGGCTCTGAGCGAAGCACAAGGCCAGCTGCCTTGGTCCCCCCACCCCCACCCCCGGGGAGTGGCCACTCTGCAGGTCACACCCCTGCCCTCCGCTGCCCCAGGCGCTTCCAGTCCTCAGAGGGCAGGCGCCTGTCCCAAACCTGCACGCCTCACCTGTACTGCTGTGGCCTCAGCCAGCGGCTACTCAGGTCTCAGAACAACCCAGTTAGTGCAGGATTGGGCAGATGGAGAAACACGGCGCTCAGGGTCCACGTTGTCCTCCTCGGGGTGAGGGGCTGCAGAATGTGCTCGGCTGCGGGGCCCAGACCTCCAACAGAAGGCAGCAGCTCTAGGGCTCCCTATGCTGGAGACCCCTGCCACCTGCCCCCTCCCCTCCAGCAGCCTCATCTCTCTCTCTGACTCAGGATTCCTTGCTTTCAGACAAGTTTCTCTACTGCTGCCGATTCCATTTTTCATTGTGTAAAGTGAGAGGAGCAGCTTCTTGCCCTCCTTAGGTCATGGGGGATTAATTTAGCTAATTAACTGCACCGGGCCTGGCCGTCTGGAAGGGCCCTGGACAGGCCCCGCAGAAAGCGGCGTCCACGGTGCCCCTGACCGAGCTGCTGGCCTTGCTGCAAAAGGCACACAAAAGACAAGGAGGGAGCAGGGCGGGAAACTTTCATAAAGTCTGACTGACACGAAACATTCGGCACAGCGTGTTAAAACGCCTCCTTCAGTCCCGGCCATTCAAGAATAAAGACCAAATTGCTTGCCTCCTCATAATTAAACAAACACGCAGAAGTGTAGGAAAAACATTCAGGAGGAACTAAACCTGTTGGTCAAAAAACAAGTTAGAACAAGACTTCATTGTTAGACACCGGAAGTGTCAACATTTTTTAAGTCTGCCACATAAGTTGAAAAACAAAAAGTGTCACAAATTAAGAAGGAATAAAAAAACCTACTGGCTGTTATCTTTTTCTCCAAACTTACTGTCTTTTAGTCTACGTTGTCTCTCAATTCCCCAGCCCCACAGAGTGCTCGAAATGGTAACTACCAAGACAAACGGCCAAGCTCCCACGGTCTCCAGGAGGGGCGGCAGGGCCTGCCGTCCCTGCCCTTCGGGGCGGCTCCCTGTCCACTGCGCGCCTTCCCGCAGAGGAGCAGGATTTCTGCCTCCTGCACGCGCACTGCGCTGTCCCTGTCGAGGGCAGACGCCCAGCGGGGCCCCGGTAACAAGCAGTTTTTAAGGCTGGCCTGGACGCTGCAGGAAATGCAGAATGAGACACACGGGCGTGCAGGCGTCAGGCTCTTCTGGCAGGAACAGCTCGTGCAGTTACGGCTGGAGACGCTGCAGGCCCTGGGGCTGGGCAAGCGCAGGCTCCAGTGTGGTCTCCGCTGCCTGCGGGGGCACTGGGGGCATCAGCCCCCCGCAGCCCATAGCACCGCCGGCCCCCACCGCCCTGGGCCGGCGCTCTGTGGGCTCAGCAGCGGTCAGCAGAGTTCAATGTCCGCTGGCCGACGGTCTACTGAAAAGGACTGACGCCCCGGCAGAGCTGACGCTGCACGGAGAGCCCCCGACGTGTTCTCACAGCTGGTCAACACAGCTGCACCTCGGCCTGGCCACCGTCCTCTCAGAGGCCCTTTCTCACCAGTGATGTGAACCTGAGGGCTGAAGACGCACATGGAGAAGGGGGGGCACACTGGAATCACACGGAGAGGCAGGAGGGGGGCACGGGGAGAGCCACAGGGAGGGGGGCACGGGGAGAGCCACAGGGAGGGGGGCACGGGGAGAGCCACAGGGAGGGGAGGGGCACGGGGAGAGCCACAGGGAGGGGGGCACGGGGAGAGCCACAGGGAGGGGAGGGGCACGGGGAGACCAGGGCTCGGCACCGTGGGGCGCCCCGTGGCGCACTTGCAGCCTTCCACTGTCCAGGCCCCTCTACCCGGCGGCTCTGTAGACCGACCGCCCACTCACAACGTCCTTTACAAATCCCGGCACTATCCAAGGCTTTTCCTTGATTGCATGTCTTTCGGAAACACATATTTTCCACCAAATCCAGAATGTGGCAGGGCAAGGGAGCAGACGGTCCCAGGTCTGCCTTTAGGGTCTCCACAGCTGACTCGGTGACCCTGGCGGGGCCGGAGAAAACAGGGTGCCGGCCGCCCCTCCCCGCGCCCACAGGCACATTCCCCGTGGGGCCCGCAGCCCCCGTGTGCCCACAACCCAGGGAGGAGGGCGGCTCCCACGTCGGCCCCCACCTTGATACGGGGCACGTGCTCTGGACGTGCAGACATTGGGGAAAAGCCCACACCGGCCCCTTCCATAAAGGACGGTGGGCGGGCAGAGCCGGGCCTCACGGGCACAGCTTTGTGACGCCCAAGCGCACTTCTGACTTGCGTTTACTGACCGTTAGCTCAGAATAAAGAAGCGCACTCCCAGTTCTAATGTGGTTTTAAAAGTACACGCAGCTCAGGCAGAGGGCAGATGGCTTCGTGCTGGGCAATGGGAGGACGGGGGCTTCAGCACAGAAACGGGGGCGCGGGGTGGAGCCCTGAGGCCAGACAGGCTCGGGGACAGCGGAAGCAGGCGAAGCCGCGGGGCAGATGAGTCCAGAGAACTTGGCTTGGGAAGGGGAGCACAGGGCACACGCAGTTGTTGTCCCCCAAGAGGTCTGCACAGCCCAGGAGCTCACACTTCACGCTCTCTGGATTCTTCATGGAAAACACCCCCCAACAGGAGGCGGCCCCGGCACAGAGTCTCACTGTTTCGACAGGTGCTTCCAGGACCAGTGCGGGGAGCTCTCGGCCCAGGCCCACCTGGGACACACACCCCTGCAGGGGCCGGGACACGGCTCAGCTGAGGGCCTTGGGCTCTGTCTGACCAGGGCCTGAGGGAGCACAGCCAGGACAAGGCACTGCGTTGGGGGCCAGGACGGTCCGGCCCGCCCCAGCTCCCCACTCTCTGGGGAAGGGGTGCCCAGAGCCGAGTCTGGCTTCGAGCGTCACACACAAACGCTGCCCAGGGGTCTACGTGGGAGTCTCCGTGGTGGCCCCACGGTGGATGGTTAGGACCCGCCGGCAGGGCGTGGCACTGCTCTCCCGGGCTTGCTGGAGGGGCGGGGGCCTGGGTCAGCGGAACCGCCCCCCGGGCTGCAGGGCTGGCTCTGGGCTCGTGCATCTCTGAGGACGCACCTGCCCGTGACCGGCACACAGGTGGCTGCCAGTACTGCCTCTCTGCAGCCACGTGTGAATCCCTCACGCCTCCGGAGTGGAGGTCACCCCCTGCCTCCCCCTTTAGCTTCTTCGCTGAGGGCAGTAGAGCTGCCCAGAGAACAGGTGTCACCCAGAGGCCACTCTGGGAAAAGATGCTTCTGGCGGTTAAAAGGGCTCCGGGCGCCCTCTGACCAGCGCACACGGCCGCCCTCTGACCAGCGCACATGGCGCCTGCCCTGCTCCGGCCGCCCTCTGACCAGCGCACACGGCCGCCTGCCCTGCTCTGACCACGCCTGGAGGCTGGAAGCGGGCGGCTCTTGGGCAGCACAGGGTCATGGGACCAGCCAACGCGGTGTCTCCAGCTCCTGCCCGTGTCCCCAGGTCAGCCACTGCCCCTTGGAGCAGGAATTGTGACATCTGACGCTGTGCAGTGCCCCTAGGAGCTGACCACTTGACGGCTGCTGTGGTGGGCAACACTGCACGAGCAAAGCAAAGCCTTCGGGACGTTCCGCCAGCCTGCCCCCAGCAAGACGCGGACGGCAGGTGACGACGCGCCTCTCGCCCACACAGAGCTCCTGGGGGAGGGACAGGGAAGGAGCCAGGAGAACACTGTTAACTTTTCACTGGATGTCTTTAAGAGCCATCTTGTTCTGTTTCTAGTTTTCTATTATAATTTCCTCCCCGTCATCCTATTCACTGCAGAAACAAGGAAGTAACCGCCGTGAGGGAAGACGCACTTGCTGTGCCCGCACCCCAGGCCTGGCGCTGTGGACCCCTCTCTGGGCAGCACAGAGAGGCACCACCCAAACCCCCGGAGAGCGCACAATTCCGTGGCTGCGAGGGAGCGAAGACATGCGGCCCCTCCGCCTCTGGTGGTCCGGGGGAGCCCCGGGCCGCGGGGAGCCGAGGCCTGAGGCCCACACCCCGGAGGCTGAGTGAGGAGGTCGGTGTAAAGCTCTTCCTCCTTGCTCCCACCAGCCTCGGGCGCGCCCCGCGGACCTACAGGGCAGCGAGAAGCACGCTGAATGCAGACGACGCAGCGCCCCTGGCGTGCTCTGGGCCACACGCGCCGCTGAGCCTTGCGCCGTTCACGCGAGGCTCCTGGGCACTTCCTCCGGCGGCGTGGCTTTCCCTCAGGCTTCTCCCGGCGCCTCTGTTTCCCACCCAGGGATTGACTCAGGGGTTGCTGGGCGCTTGGGCTACTGCCGAGGGGTCCCCAGCACAATCTAGAGCGAGCACCCACGCGGGCACGTTCCTGGGCCTGGAACCGCTGTGGCTTAAGCCCAAGGAGACACAAGACAGACTTTGAAGACGCGGCCGAGGCTGTGCGGCAGCAGCTCCAGACCCAACGGGCCTACACGCCCGCCGGCCCCGCTGACGTGAAGGTGAGGCAGACCCGACACGGCCCGTCGACCTGCCAGGGGACGGTGCAGGCCAGGAGAGGAGCGCGGCAGGGAAGGGGGCGGCAGAACCTGTAAGTTAAAGAGGAAGGAGTAACAGCTAAAGGGACAAGCGAACAGAAGAAGCCAGGGCAGAAAATGAGACCAGTTTTAAGGCACGGGGGCGTTTTCTCAGTCAAGTGTTCCCTGGTAGCTCTGCCTGGAAGAGCAAAGACTTATGGGTACGCCCCCCGTTCTCCTTTTAAACTTAGAGGACACAGGTATTTTTCAAAGCCAGTGTTACCCAATTTCAAGGGCAGACTCATTCCTTTGTGACAATTTATAACATGTACCTCCGACTCCCTTCAAAATTAAAAACAAAACAAAACGTCCGCTAATACGGCACCAGTGCCGTGGAGTCGCTGCTCCTGGGCAGACGCCGCACCGGGGAGAAGGCAGTGGAGACAAACGTGTCTGTGTGGGGTTGGACGGCAAACGGGAAGGAACAGAATCACAAGTCAGCTTCACAAAAGGCTCCTCTGAGAAGGCAGAGCCACCAGGCCCCGTGGGCACATCCGCGCTCTGGATGCCACGGCAGCCCACGGAGCGAGGCGTGGAGGCCGCGGTGCCCGACCACGCCCGGGGCCACGGCGCCACAGGGGAGACGCTGCCGGGCCTGGGCACGGGGCACAGGTAGGTCACTGCCTCTGCAAACAGCCCTTCGCCCCCCCAGCCACATGCCTCGCCCCCTCCCTCTGCCCAGCACCCAGGCAGAGTCTCCTCGCAGGAAGGAAAAATTTCCCGCCTTCTGTCCCCTGGGGAGAAAACTTAGATAAGCAAGTGTCAAGGCCCAGAGGGAGGGTGTTTCCGAGAGAACTGCAAGCAGTACTGCGGGGGCCAGCTCCCCGTTCAGGCCCAGGACGCAGAGGATGCGCGTGCACGCACACGGGGTGCCTGGCTGGGACCCTGGGCCCTCCTGGCCGCGCCTGGTGTTGGGGCCTTGGGCAGGGGCTCTCTCGGGGGTCGGGCAGGGGGACACTAGCAGAGTTTGGTGATGCAGCTGCAACACAACACTTTTGTGACGACTCTTAGAAAACTGAAACACTTACTTTCATAATACACGTGACAGAAAGCAAAAGTCAACGAAATCTTGGTAGATGGAAGGTCAGATATGCGAGTGTGTCTTTTGGGTCTGGGGGATGCTGGGAGGCTAATGAATTTTCAGGTTGCTCAAAAAGGACATGGATTTAGATCAAAAGGCAAGGGAGGTGGCTGTGGCTCAGTCAGTGGGGCTCCCGTTTGCCATGTGGGGGGCCCCGGGTTCGGTTCCCGGGGCCTCCTGGTGGGGGTGGGCCCGCCCGCACAGCGTGGTTGGCTGGCCCGGCGAGCACAAGCAGCAAGGGGGGGATAAATGAATAAGTAAATAAAATCTTAAAAAAAAAAAAAAAAATCAAAAGGCAAGAGCAGCTGTCCTGGGGCATCCCAGGCCTCTGGCATGATTTCCTTGAAGCTCTTCCACACCCCAAACCCGCCAGGGTGATGCCACTCACGCCTGCTGCTCCCCAGCCCCTCCTCACAGGTGGGATCGTGGCAACCCCACAAGGACTCTGAGGTTTCGAGCCATTTGCTCCTTTGTGTAGGAAGGACAAGCAAGGAGGGAGAGATGAGCTGGAAGGGCCCCTCTCGGGCAGAGACAATGCCAAGCCCCGAAAGGGCCTCCACGCCCACTCCCCGCAGCTCTGCAGAGGCCGAGGAGGACGGGGTTCTGGTCACAAAGTGCCCGTTCGAAGTTGTTTCCGCCCCAAGTCCTCACTGGGGGGCTTCCTGCTAACCCCCAGGGACTGCTGGCCCAGGCACCACCAAGGGGGCACCACACACAGGCCGGTGGTGCTTGGGGGTGGCCCGGGGGGTGCCTGTGGGGCTCTTTAACTGGAGGGGCACGTTTTTACTGGCTATCCCCGGGGCTGGCTCATCGGGCGTCCAGGGAGACCAGCCTCGGACCCCGAGCAGGGCCGAAGGGAGGGATGGCGTCCGCCTGCGCCCCGCCCGGCACCCACAGCCGCAGCCGCACACTCGCTGCAGACCATTCCTGCCCTCGCCAGGCCAGGCCTGCTGACCCTCTCCCGCTCCCCCGCAGAGCCGCGGGGCCGCATGCATCCAGCCAGCGGTCTTCCCTTCCAGGAAGGAGGGAAGCGGCAGGGTGGCCCCGGCCCTGCCTTCCTGGCAGCCCGGGCGTCCTGGGCAGGGGCTCGCGGGCCTCGGCCTCCTGCGGTGGAGCGCAAGCAAGGCCAGGCTGCGGGTCTGCAGGAGGCATCAAGGAGCTGCGCGGCTCAGCTGCGCCAGGCGACCTGCCCTGCGAGAAGCGGGTGCTCCCCGGGGCCGTGTGCCTCCGGCTGGGAATGGGGCTGCAGCTTGGAGGGACCCTTATCGTCGAAGTTGCTCTGAGGCTCGCACGGGGGCGGTGGGCTGTCCCGAGCCCTCCTGGCCTCCCGGAGGTGCTGTCCCGCCCTTTCTGGGAGCACCCCCGAAAAGCAATCCCATCCTCCGCAGAAAAGCAGAGTCACGCCCGCCGCGGGGCGCAGGGGCTTCCCATCCCCGCCGCCCCAGCTGCCCACTGGCCGCCCGGGGCCCAGGGTGAGGTCCCCTTCCGGTGGTGCAATTGCAGCAGCCCGGTGACGGCAGAGGCTGAGGCTCTGCCTCGAGGCTGGGGGGTGGCATCTGGGCGCAGGGCAGGTGGGGACACACATGGCTGGAGGCACTGCCGTCAGCAGCTCCAAACTACCCTGGGGCTGGGACCCCCGCCATGGGTCTCAGCCTGGCTGCTTACCAGTGTCACTGGGGCTGCCCCAGCCAATGAGGCCCCTGCCTCTGGGGTGGCCTCAGGGCCCAGCATTTTCACCCCTTTAAAGCAGGGGATGGGAGACCAGCTCAGGCCCTTCCCACTTCACAGGCCACAGCAGAGCTTATACCTGGGGTCTCAGCTGCCCCCCGGAGACACTGGCCAACATCTGGACTCACTTCTAGTTGTCACAAATCTGTGGGCAGAGGCTGGGGTGCTGCCCAGCCACCTACAGTAGGAGGAGCCCCCTAGAATCCCTGAGAACAGGCCCTCCGGCTCCCCCACCAGCCCCCCAGGAGGGCCAGGGACTCCTCCACAGACCCTTTGGCCACAGAGCCTGCTCCACAGCCTTGCCCCTCGGCCCTGAGGAGGGTTCCTAGTCATCCCCCGTGCTCCCCGCCCCAGAATGGGGGGCTGCGTCCGGCTTCTAGCACCCCTGGCGGGGCAGCGCAGAAGAGTGAGGAGGGGTCCTGTCGAGGGCAGGACACAGGCATAGACGGGAGGCAGTGGAGGGGGCAGGCGAGAAGCGAGAGGGCCCGGTGCCACGGAGGCTGCTGGTGACAAGAGCCACGCAAGTGTCAGAACATCATCCCGCCACGGGGGTGGGCGCAGCTGAGAGCGGCGTGGGGAGGGCCTGGAAGCGCTGGGGAGGGGCTGTGATTGGGAAGCCGGTGGAATTAAAGCTGGGGAGCCTCAGTATTCCTGCAATACTGTAAACAAAATGGGGAGCCCACGCCCTCTCGCCCCCGGGGCTCACAGTGAAGCCCGAGTGCTGCCTTTGGGTCAGCAAGGCGTCTCCCCAGCTTTCTGAGCACGAGATTACGTTTGTGATGAAACAGGCAGCAAGGACATTTTTTGCTTATAACTTCTGATCCTGAAAATGCACATGAAGGGCGAGCTACAGTTCAGTACCCACAGGGTACAGGGGCAGAGGACGCATGGCGGGGCACGATCAGAGCCAAGCAAACGCTCACGGCCTGTCCACAAACCCCAAGCATCAGTGCAGTACAAGGAAGTTTTCTTCTCCAAATGCCATCCGGGTAGGGGCTGTTTCATCTTTTGTCCTGATTGCTGTGCTGTGAATAACAAGTACTTGCCAGGGAAGCTGGGAGAGACCCATCATTTGTTTCCACAGAAATTCCTTTGGTTTCCACACTCTACCATTCTCCAGACCATGAAGGTATAAGTTTTTCAAAACCAGGCATAGTGATCTTTCTATATCAAAATGAGACTTAATGGCTTTTCATATAACTTTTAAATAAAAAAGAACGAAAAATACAGTACAATAAAACACTCTAAATAAAGCTGTGGTGTACAGTTTAAATACACTAATTCAGGAAGTCAGCTCAGTTGTGCAGGCTGAGCTTAGAGCACATGGCACACAGTGAAACCACATACAACCCAAGCTGCAATTATAATTCCAATAGCATGTGTGCGACGAACACTGGGCACAGCTCAAGTGCTTTAATGCTTGTGTTTTGGACTTTCTTTTCATAAATATGTTGACAGTAATATTGCTCTATTTAACTTGGTCATTTTTATTCCACTAACAGGATGAAATTAACAACCCATCTCCAGACGCATTTATCCTTGACATGAAAAAGAAATACTAGGTCATTGGCCTGGTAAAGGATACCTGCAAAAACCCATCATACTTAGTGAGAGAGTGAAAGCTTTCCTCTAACATCAGAAATGAGACAAGGGCCCTCCTCTCATCACTTATGATTAACATTATCCTGGAGAGCCGAGCCAAGCAGTAGGCAAGGGAAAGAAAGAAAATCATCCTGCTTAGAGAGAGGAAGTGAAAATATCTCTATTTGAAGATGTCACGATCTTGTTTATAAAATATCCTAAGGAATCCACTAAACATTATTAGAATTAATAAACAGGTTAAGCAAGGTTACAGGATATAGGATCAATATGCAAAAATCAAATGTATGTCTATACACATGAAAGGAACATTCTGAAAATGAAATTAAGAAAACAATTCCATTTATAAAAGCATCAAAAAGAATACCTAGGAAAAAAATAAATAATTACAAGACTTGTAAAGCGAAAAGTAAAGATATCACTGAAAGAAATAAAAGATCTAAATAAATGGAAAGATACTCCATGTACCTGGATAGGAAAACACAGTATTGTAAAGATGGCAATGCTTGGCCAACAGACCCAACAAAATTCTTATCAGAGCATCAGCTAGGAGGAGGACTGTGGGAAGATGGCGGAACAGGAAGCTTCAGGAATCTGTCCCTCCAAAGAACTACTGGGCTGTCAGGAACTGTCTGAATCAACTATTTTAAAACTCCGGAGTCTAATGGAACACTGTGCAGCATGCAGGGAGGAGCTGGAGGACAGGCTGGTAACCCAGCAAACGTCAGTGAAGGTCACCTCCAGGCACTGGCCACTACCCCCATCCCCAAGCCACGTGGTGGGCAGCAGCGGGGCCTGCAGCCTGGGCTCCCGGGCCAGCTGGCCCTTGCCAGGGTGGGCTTTAGGGACCCAGTCCTCCAAAATCCAGGGAGGTGTGGTCTGGCCTCTGATCCCTGCTTTTGATTCATTACTTCAGGTTGCTGGGGGCTGGCTCAGAAGCTGCCATTGTTCCAGCTCCCCAGGCAAAAGCCGCAGAAGGTCTTAAAGAGACAGTGCCCATTTTTTGCCTCTTTTCTATTTCCATTCCAGTCCTCAAGAAAAACAACAAAAACCTAGCAATTTAGAGGAGTGGGAGAACCACAGCTCTAGAGTTATAGCAACACAACACTCAGAATGTCAACTTCTTAACAAAAATTACAAAACACAGGAAATAGGAAAGTATAGTCCTTTTCACAGGAAAAAAAGAATTTATCAGAGGACCATACGTAGCTCAAGTGGTTGAGCTGCTTCTCATGTATGAGGTCCTGGGCTTAATCTCTGGTGCCCCTGAAAAAAAAAAAAGAGTTTGCCAGAACCATCCCTGAGGAAGTTCATACATTGGACTATTAGTCAATCAATGAGCTAAGGTATTCACATACAAAGAACAAAAGGGAATTAGCAAAACATTTTCTGAACAAAATAAAGAGAAGAAAATAACAAAAAGGAACCAAACAAATTTTTAAGCTGCAAATCACAGTAACTGAAATGAAAATCTCATTAAACAGGTTCAGCAGCATGGACAGAAGAAAAGTTCAGCATACTTGAAAACAGGACAGTTGAAATTACCCAGTATGAGAAGCAGAAAGAATCAATAATGAAGAAAAATGAACAGAGCCTGAGGTGCCTGTGAGACACCACCAAGTGCACTTACAGACATCACAGGAGTCCCAGAAGGACGAGAGAGTGAAAGGAGGAGGAAAATAGTTGAAGAAATAATGGCCGAAAACTTCCCAAATATGAAAGACATGAATATATACATCCAGAAGCTCAATGAGCTCAAAGCAAGATAAATTCGAAAATACCTACACCAATATACATTATAGTGAAATTGTCAAAATCCCAAATCAAAGAGAGGATTTTGAAAGCAGCAAGAAGAAATGACTTGTGACATATAAGGGTTTCCTAATAAGATTAATAGCAGATTTCTCATCTGAAACCACAGAGGCCAGAAAACAGTGGGACAGCATGTTTAAAAACCTTAAAGGAAAAACGTGTCAACCAAGAATTCCATATCTGGCAAAACTATCTTTCCAAAATGAAAGAGAAATTAAACATTTATAGATAAACAAAAGTTGAAAGAGCTCAGTACCAGAAGACCTGCCCTACAAGATATTCTAAATGGAGTCCTTCATACTGAAATAAAAGGACACAAGACAGTACCTTGAAGCCATAAGCAGAAATAAAGAACATTGGTAAAGGTAGCTGTTTAGGTAAATTTAAAATCCTGGATTATTGTACTTTCGGTTTGTAAATGTGTTCCCCCTTTTGAGTTAACAACAAATGTGTAAAATAACGTTATAAATCTATGTTACTAGTATACAATGTATAAAGATGTAATCTGAGGCAACAAAATAAAGGGGGAGAGATATATATTTATATATAGGACTAGAGAGTTTATATATTATGAAAACTGGTTGGTACTAGTCGATCTAGATTATTAGTTTAAGATGTTAATTGTAATTACAAAGGTAACCTTTAAGAAAATAACTAGAAAAATACAGAGAAAAGGAAAAAAGAAGGGAATCAAAATGGTACACAACATAAAAGCAACCAAATTAAAAAAAAAAAAAAAGATAGTAATAGAGTAATTGAAGAACAAATAATATACAAGGCATACAGAAAAAGTAAAGCTAAATCTCAGAAATAAACCCTCCCTTCTCAATTATTACTTTAAATGTCAATAGATTAAATTCCTTATTAAAAGGCAGAGATTGGTACATAGAATGAAAAACGATTATCCATCTATATGCTGCCCACAAAAGACTTACTTTAGGTACAAATAAACAGAGAAGTTGAAAGTAAAAGGATGGAAAAAGATACTCCATGCAAACAGTAATCAAAAGAGATCCGACTGTTTACAAATGTGATTGTGGCTGAAAGGGGTAGTTTAGGAATGTAAATGTCAGTTGAAAGAAAGCTAGAGAATAATCTAGAGACTGAATAACACAGTGAACCTGGAGGTGGATGAGGATTGTGGTTAATAGTACAAATACAAGAATGTACTTCTCTGAGCTGGAACAAATGCACATCACTGTTACAAGGTGATAGGAATATGCTGATGCATGGAAAAGTACAATTAATGTAATTTATGGACTGCAGTTAACAGCAATATTATAATATTCTTGCACCAATGTCAAAGAAGGTACTGTATCAACTCTACAGGTCAATAATAGCATGGGTTTTTTTCTTTTGGACGAAGGAAAATGTTCAAAAATTTACTGAGGTGATGACTGCACAATTCTGTAATGAAAGTAAGAGCCACTGAGTGTACATTTTGGATAGATTCTACAAGGCGTGGGATAGTTTAACTCAGTGAACTGTGTGGGATATCTAGGTGGAAGATGGACTCTGGTTAACAGCACAAATATGGGAGTGTTCTCTCATGAACTATCACAGATGTACAGTTAGGGGTGCATGGAAAAAACATACCAAACATAAGCAGCGGACCATAATTAGTGGTAATAGTCTGTAATGTTCTTTCATAATCTATAACAAATATTCCACTATAACGCAAGGTGTTGGTGGAGAGGTGATGTATAGGAATTCTACACATGATACATGACTGTTTTGTAGGCTCACAACTTCTCTAATAAAAAAAATACATTTGGAAAAAAAAGTGCTGGAGTAGCTATATTATTGTCAGACAAAACGGGCTTTAAGTCAAAAAAGATTACAAGAGACAAGGAAGACTATATGTTGATAAAAGGATTGATCCAGCAAAAAGATATGATGACTATAAACATATGCAACTCACAAGAGTCCCAAAATATAGGAAGCAGAAAATAGGTTGTTCTACAATATTAGTTGAGACTTCAATATATCATTTTCAATAATGGATAGAACATCTAAACAGAAGATCAATAAGGAAACAGAGGACTTGAACAACACTATTAACTAGCTAGAACTAATGGACATGTAAGGGACACTCCACCCAGCAAGAGCGGAAAACACATTCCTCTTAAGTGCACATGGAAGATGTTCCACGGTACACCAAATGTTAGGCCACAAATCATAAATAAATAAATTTTAAAATATTGGAATAATACAAAGTATCTCCTCAGACCACAATAGAACAAAGGTAGAAATCAATAACAGAAGGAAAACCGGAAATTTCACAAATATGTAAAAGTTAAAATACACTCTTAAACAACCAATGGGTCAAAGAAGAAACTACAGGGAAATTAGGAAATGTCTTGAGACAAACAAAAATGAAAACACAACATACCAAAATGTATGGGAATGCAGCGAAGCCAGTGCTCAGAGGGAAGTTTGTAGCTCTCAAAGTCTGCATTAAAAAAGAAGAACGAAGGACTGTGGGAAGATGGCTGGGCAGGACGCTCCAGGGTTAGGTCCTTCCACCAGAACAGCTCTAAACAGGCACAAACAGCCTGAAACAGCGATTCTGAAACTCTAGAGGCCAGCAGAACACTGTGCAGTCCAGGGAGGGGTGGGAGGAAGAAGCTGGTGAGTTTCAGTGAAGAGCAGTGACTTGCTCTCACGTGGCAGTTGCTGGTG
>JAKSZT010054215.1:168663-235519 GCA_026826555.1 Tolypeutes matacus | reverse complement strand
CTTAAAAAAAAAAAAAAAAATCCCCTTCAGACCGGGATGGGCCTGCCTGATCACTGATCCTGGTTCCGATTAGCACCTTCAGGCCACGGGCCCAGCTCAGAGGGTGGCCGTTATTCCAAACAGCCCTGGAGAAAGAAAATCGGTGACAGCGGATCTGAAGACGCTGCACTTTCTCAGGGCTGCATTCACTGGGCAGGCCGTGAAAGCCCAGCTTTGGGGAGCCGTAGAAGAAGCTTTTGGCACCTTTCCTGACCCCTCCCCAGGGAACTCTGGAGCTGGTCTGTGCCCGTTTTGTGTGTCCCTGGCCCTATTTCAGCTGGGAAAGACTGACTAGGGAGTCTCCTCTCCAGTGTGCCCCCTCCCAGAATTTGCCCTTCAGGTGAAGGCTGCTTGAGACAACGAAAGGAGTGTAAGAAACTATAGAGGCAGACCATCCAGGGCAAAGGCTTGCCTGCTTTAAATACCCGGGAGAGGGAGGTCTGTTTCCTGGGAAACACCTGTAAACAGCGGAACTCCAAAACAGCTAGCAAGCTCAAGCCCAGGACACGACAGGCCCATAAAGAAGACAGGCAGGACCTCGCGCACTGCAGTCGCCTTGGGCAGACCTTCCTGGCGGGAGGGCTGGAGCTTAAAAAATCTGTCTCTTCACCAGCTTGTTACAAAATCAAGAAACAGACCTCTCAGGAAATAAATTCCAGAGTTAACGTTTTAAAATGTTAAAATGTACAGTATGTAAAAAAAGAGTACAGGACAAACAAAGAAACGGGAAATGATGGACCATCCAAAGGAAGAAGATAAAAATGAAGAAAACACCAATGAAGAAGACCAGAATGTGGACATACCAAAGACCTTAAAAATGATCTTAAAAATGCTCAAGGAGATGAAGGATAATACAGAGGAAGAAATGAAGGATATGAATGAGCAATATGAGAATCTTAGTAAAGAGTTAGAAATTTTAAAAAGGAACCAAACAGAACTATTGGACTTGAAGACCACAATAACTGAAACCAAGGAGGGTTTCAACAGCAAATTAGAGCTGGCAGAACAAACAATAAGTGAACTCAAAGAATTCAGGCTGAGCAACAGAAAGAAAAAAGAATTATAAAAAGCAAAAATAGCCTAAGATACCTCTGGGCCACCATCAAGCAAACCAATATGGGAGTTCCAGAAGGCGAAAAAAGGGGAAAAAGGAATATTCAAAGAAGTAATGAAAGAGAACTCCCAAAACTTAGCAAAAGATGTGAATTTGCACATCCAAGGAGCCCAGAGAATATCACACAGGATAAACATGAAGAAAAATACACTTGTCATATATTGATCACACTAGTGAATGCAAAGAACAAAGAGAGAGCTCTGAAAGTTGTAAGAGAAAAGGTAATGTGTTATGCACAAGGACATCCCAATTAGATTGAGTGCCCATTTCTCAACAGAAACCATGGAGGCAAGAAGGCAGTGGGTTGAAATACTTAAAGTGCTGAAAGAAAACAACTGTCAATCAAACATTTTATATCCAGAGAAAATTTCTTTCAAAAAAATGAAGGAGAGATGAAGACATTCCCAGATAAACAAAAGCTGAGGGACTTCATCACCACTAGACCTCCCTCCAAGCAATGCTAAAGGGAGTTCTTAAAATTGAAAAGAAAGGACACTAGACAGTGGTTCAAAGTGGCATAAAGAAATAAAGATCTCTGGTAAAGGTAACCATTTGGGTAAATATAAATGCCAGTATTATTGTTTTGCATTATTTAATATGTAATTCCACTTCTTACTTCCTACAGGTGCTAAAGTGCAAATGCATAAAAAGGAATGATAACTCTATGGTTTTGGACATACAATGTATCAATGTACAAAGATATAAGTGCTAACAAGTACAAAAAAGGTGGGGGATGGAAGGGTAAGGGAAAAGTATATGTGTATGCTATTGAAGTCAAGTTGGTATCAAAACAAATATGATTGTTAGATTAAATTTTAACCCTATGGTAACTACAAGGAAAATAGATGGAAAAAAAAATATCCAGATAGAATAAAGAAGGCACTCAACATGGTACAACACCAAAAAATTATATAAATATTGAAGTAGGCATTAAAAAAAGAATTGAGGGACAAAAAGGTATAAGACTTACAAAAGGTAAATAGCAAAATGGCAGAAGATAGACCTGCATTATCAGTAATGACTTCAAATGTAAATGGATTAAACCCTCCAGTCAAAAGGCAGAGATTGGCAGAATGGATAAAAAAGCATGATCCAAATATATGCTGTCTGCAAAAGACACACCAAAAGACCAATAACATTGACAAAACTTTAGCTAGATTGACAAAAAAAAGAGAGGATACAAATAATGAAAATCAGAAATGAAAAGGGGGACATTATTACCATGTCACTGAAATGAAAAGGACTCTAAGAGAATACTATGAACAACTGTATGCCAATAAACTAGATAACCTGGATGAAATGGACAAATTCTTAGCAACACACAAAACTACACTGACTCTAGAAGAAACAGAAAATCTCAACAAACTAATTACTAGTAAAGAGATTGAATCAGTAATTAAAAACCTCCCAACCCAAAAAGAAAGAAAGAAAAAAAAAGCACATAACCAGAAGACTTCACAGGGAAATTATACCAAATATTCCATGAAGACTTAACTATAATTCTGCTCAAACTCTTCCAAAAAGTTTTAGGGGAGGGAACATTCCCTAATTCATTCTACAAGGCCATCATCCTCATACCAAAGCCAGGTAAAGATACCACAAGTAAAGAAAATGACAGACCAATATCTCTTATGAATATAGACGTAAAAATCCTCAACAAAATACTAGCAAACTGAATCCAACAGCACATTAAAAGAATTATACACTATGATCAAGTGGGATTTATCCCTGGTATGCATGGGTTGTTCAACATAATAAATTCAATTCGTAATACACCACATTAACAGAACGAAGGAAAAAAAAAGAACCACCATGATCATCTCAAATGATACAGAAAAGGCATTTGACAAAATCCATCAGCCCTTCTTGATAAAAACACTTGGGACACTATGATTAGAAAGAAACTTCCTCAACGTAGTAAAGGGCATATATGAAAAAACCCACAGCTAACATCCTACTTAATGGTGAAAGACTGAAAGATTTCCTTCTAAGATCAGGAACAAGACAAGAATGCCCACTGTAACTACTGTTATTCAACATTGTACTGGAAGTCTTAGCCAGAAAAATTTGGCAAGAAAAAGAAATAAAAGCCATCCAAATTGGAATGTGAGAAGTAAAACTTTCCCTATTTGCCGATGGCATGATTCTCTATATAGAAAATCCTGAAAAATCCACAACAAAGCTCCTAGAGCTAATAAATGAATTCAGCAAAGTGTCAGGGTACAGTATCAACATACAAAAATCAGCAATGTTTCTATACACAAGCAATGAACATTTGGAAGAAGAAATAAAGAAAAAATTTCCATTTACAATAGAAACTAAAAGAATCAAATATCTAGGAAAATATCTAACCAAGGATGCAAAGGACCTGTATACTGAAAACTACAAAACATTGCTAAAAGAAATCAAAGAGGACCTAAATAAATGGAAGCACATTCCATTTTCACGGATTGGAAGAATAAATATTGTTAAGATGTCAATCCTACCCAAAGCAATCTATAGCTTCGATGGACTCCAAATCAAAATTCCAACAACCTTCTTTGCAGATATGGAAAAGCCAATCATCAAATTTATATGGAAGGGTAAAGGGCACCAATTAGCCAAAGCCATCTTGAAAAAGGAGAATGAAGGTGGAAGATTCACATTTCCCAATCTTAAATCTTATTACAAAGCTACAGTAACCCAAAGAGCAAGGTACTGGCATAGGGACAGACATTTAGACCAATGGGATAGAAGTGAGAGCTCAGAAATCAACCCTCATATTTATGGCCCACTGATCTTTGACAAGGGGGCAAAGACCACTTAATTGGGAAAGAATAGTCTCTTCAGCAAAGGGTGCTGGGGAAAATGGAACTCCATTTGCAAAAAAGAAAAAAAAAAGGAGGACCCCTGCCGTACATCTTATACAAATATCAACTCAATATGAATCACAGACCTAAACATAAGATTTTGCCTGGACTATAAAACCCCTAAAAGAAAATGTAGGGAAGCATCTTTAGGACCTTGTGTTAGGTAATGGTTTCTCAAACTTTACACCCAAAGCACAAGCAATAAAAGAAAAAATAAATTGGACCTCATCAAAATTTAAAACTCTTGAATCTCAAAATACTTTATCATGAAAATGAAATGACAAACTACACAAAGGGAGAAAATATTTGTAAACCATATATCTGGAAAGGCTTAATATCTAGACTATATGAAGAAATCCTTCAATTTAACAACAAAAGACAACCCAATTAAAAGATGGGCAAAAGACTTGAAGAGACATCTCTCTAAGGAAGATATACAAATGGACAGAAAGCACATGAAAGATGCTCAACATCATTAGCTATCAGGGAAGTGCAAATCAAAACCACAATGAGATACCGTTTCACACCCTTTAGAATGGCTGTGGTTTAAAAAATGGAAAATTACAAGTGTTGGAGAGGATGCTGAGAAATAGGGACTCTCATTCATTGCTGGTGGCAATGTAAAATAGTGTAGTCACTGTGGAAGACACACTGATGGCTTCTCAGAACGTTAAGTATAGAATTAACATATGACCCAGCAAGCCTACTACTAGGTATATAACCCAAAAGAATTGAAAGCAGGGACTTGAACAGATATTTGCACACTGATGTTCCTAGTAGCGTTATTCACAATTGCCAAAAGATGGAAGCAACCCAAATGTCCTTCAACCAATGAATGGATAAACAAAATGTGGTATATACATACAATATAATATTATTCTGCCATAAAAAGAAGTGATGTGCTACAACCTGGATAAACCTTGAAGACATTATGTTGAGTGAAATAAGCCAGACACAAAAGGACAAATACTGTATGATTTCTCTTACATGAAATACTTAAAATAAGCAAATTCATAGAGACATAAGCAGAATATTGTTTTTCAGAGGTGAAGGGAAATGATGAGTTATTGCAAAATGAGTATGAGTTATGGTTTGGGATGATCGCTATCACCTGGAAATATTTAGTGGTAAAAGTTACACAGTACTGTCAATTCACTTAAGGTCACAGGATTGTCCACTTAAGAATGGTTTTTATGTCATGTATATTTTATCACGATTAAAATAAATAAATTTTTAAAAAGTCTCAGCTGGCCTTTTTTTGCAGAATTGACAAGCTTATCATTGAATTCCTATGGAAATGCAGAGGACCAAGAATAGCCAAAACCATCTTGAAAAAAAAGTACAGAGTTGGAGGTCTCATACTTCCTGACTTAAAAAAAAATTACTACTAAGCTACAGTAATCAAGACAATATAGAACTTGTGTAAGGCTAGACATAAAGGTCAATGTAATAGAATTGAGAGTCTTCACATTATAGTCAATTTATTTTAGACAATTCAATGGGAGAAAGAATAATCTTTTCAACAAATGATGCTGGGACAACTGTATATTCACATGGAAAAGAGTGAGGTTGAACCCCTACCTCACACCACATACAAAACTTAAGTCAAAATAGATCATACACCAAAATACAGGAGATAAAATTATAAGACTCTTAGATGAAAACATAGGGGTAAATCTACATGACCTTGGATTAGGCAATGGTTTCTAAGATATGACATAAAAAAGCACAAGAAACCAAAGGAAAAAGCAAAAGATAAATTGGATATCATCAAAATAAAAATAAAAAAACAAAACTTTTGTGCATAAAAGGACAACATCAAAAAAAAAAAAAAAAAAAAAAAAAAAAGACACCAAGAAAGTGAGGATAATACACAGGGTGGGAGAAAAGACTTGGAAAACATATATCTAATAAGGATTTCTATCTAGAATATATAAAGATCTCTTACAACTCAATAAAAAGACAATAATCCAATTTAAAAATCAGAAAGGGTTTAAATAGACATTTCTCCAAAGAAGATATACAAACAACCCTAAACACATGAAAAGATGCTCAACATCATTAGTCATTAAGAAAATGCAAATGAAAACCACGATGAGATACCACTTCACACGCTCTAGGATGGCTACAACGAAAAGACGGTAATACTAAGTGTCGGTGAGAATGTGGAGAGTCAGAGCCTCATACATTGCTGACGGGAATGTAAAGTAGTGCAGCCATTTGGGAGAAGAATCTAGTAATTATTCAAAAATTCAAACATAGCGTTACCATATAACATAGCAATTCTACTCTTAGAAGTGCATCTAAGAGGAATGAAAGGACATCCCATACAAAAATTTGTACAGAAATGTTCACAGCAGCATTATTCATAATAGCCAAAAAGTGGAAACAACCCCAATGCTCACCCGCTGAGGCTGTGGCATGCCCATACAACGGAACATTTTGCAGCAACAAAAAGGAATAAATACTGATTCAAGCTACAAAAGAGATGAATATTGAAAACTTTATGCTAAGAAGCCAGTCATAAAATTCCACATATTGTATGATTCCATTTATACGAACTGTCCAGAATAGGCAAATCAAAGAGACAGAGGGCAGGTAAGTGGACGCCAGGTGCTGGGGAGAGGTGCAATGAGAAGTGACTGCTAATGGGTACCGGGTTTCTTTTTGGGATGATGAAATCTTCTCAAATGGATTGTGGTAATGGCTGCACAACTCTGTAACTACACTAAAAACTACTGATAGTACACCTTAAAAGGGTGAATGATATGGTATGTGAGTTACATTCAATCAAGCTGTTTACAAAAAAATAAATAAGACGGTTCCTTCCAGCTTTGCAAGGAGAAAAGGACTGCCAGGTCTCACGGCCCCTCACAGGCTCTCCTAGGTGCTGCCATCGCACAATGACTTGTAAGAGAGAGATTTGTGAAGGAGTCTAACCCTTTCCCTAGTTTTACTCTACTGTCCTTTGCCAAATTAAACTTAAATCAACGATAATGAATTAAAACCTGAAAGTTTTTGCCCTCCCAGCGCACCCTTCACTCTGCCCTGCGCCATCCATCTTCAGACTGGCTGAGGGCCGCGTGCGCAGGGGCAGGCGCTGCCGTCGGGGAGGCCGGCTGGAGTCACGGCTGTAGCTGTCGTGTGTCCCCCTGTCCTGAAAGCCACACGCGTTGTGCCCTCAAAGCCGTCACGAGCAGCAGCTTCTCACCCTGCTTGGCCGTCAGAACCGCAGTCAGAAGCGGAGGAAGACGCCAGGCGGTGCACGTGCGGCTGAAGCCCGGCTCCGGCCTCGCCCTGCTCGGGATTTAGGTGAGATGAGGCCAGGCTGGAGGGGCGGGGCCCTCCCGGGCCTGGCCGACACTTTGGGCTTGGACTTTTGCCTCCAGAACTGCAGGGAATAAATGACCGTTGCTCCAGCCGTGTGAGGGCAGCCAGAGGGTCTCAGACGCCGAGTCACCGCGTGCTCGGCCCCTCTGCCACTTCCAGAGCCCTCTCCAGGGCCTTCTCACGCGCAACGTGCCTCCCCCGGCCCGCCCCAGCTGCCCAGGGCTGCGGTCCAGCTGCATTTACGTGGCATTGCAGTCACCAGACAGGACAACTGCAGTCGAAACAACCGAAAATAAGTGTTGGCAGAAAACACCCCTATTTAGAGCAGGCTCCTCCAGCAGCTCCCACGCCCGCGTTCAGTGGTCCAGGCCTTGCCAACACGCTGGAACCAACACCAATTCTTTCTTTCCAGAGGAGCTCAATGAAGCCCCCGAAGAGGCCAGAGGAATCGGGAAGCCCACCTGCTACACCCGACCGCGTCCCCCTGGGTCTCCAGGCCACCCACCTGCTCCTCCTGGGTGCTGAGCCGAAGGCAGCGCCCCCATAAGCTCAGCTGCTCTCTCTAAAACGGGGAGGATGCCCGCGTCAGCCATCCTCCAGGCTCCACTCGCTGCCTCCAGACCACGGCCAGGGGCATGGGTTATGCCCTAAGCCATGACTGCCCCGCGGTCGGTGGTCACGGCCCTGGCTTCACGCAGCCCCCAGGCCCCTCCTGGCAATGGGGATCACCTCACCAGAGCAGGCCTCTGCTTCCAAGGCAGGGCAAGGCCCCCACCAGCTTTCGTGGCTGGACAGAGGCCCCAAGTCAAGTAAAACAGAAGAGCCTTTAAGCAGCTGGGTGGAGGCATAACTTTCGCGCCACAAAGCGCAGCCACCTAAGGGGACAGCCACAGGGGCGACCTTCACTGTCAGCAGCCCCCGCTCCCTCCACTCCACCCCTGGCCCTGGCAGCTGTTAATCCGCTTCTGTCTTTAAGGATTTGCCCATTCCAGGCAATTCCTATAAACAGGATCCTCCAGTACGCAGCCCTTTGTGAGGGGCTCTTTCCAGGCTTGGCCCCGTTGCGGCAGGTCTCTGCAGGTCTCCTTTTCATGGCCGAGTGGCATCCCACCGCAGGGAGAGACCACCTCTCCTCACCCACGCCCACTGCTGGGCGCTTGGGTGGTCTCCTCTAAGCTGCTTGGGCATCCCTGTGCAAGCCTTCATGTGGTTAAACCAGGTCCTGTGGTTCTAGTTCAAGCTGGATTTGGTTTTAAGCCATAATGAACAGACTTTAGAGAACAAGGTCTAGGGAAGAGAGAGGAAGAAGCTGCTGTCGACCCAGCCTCTGTCCCACGACGCTGCTGGGTCTCAGGGTCTGTGGCCGAGACATTCCCGAGAACCCCCGAGAGGCAGGCAGCCTCCTCGCTTGCCGCCTGCCCTGGCAGTGCTGCAGGGACAAGGACCCCAAAATCTACTGGCCAGAGGGCTCCGCCCACTTCCTGAGCTCAGTGCCCAGCCTGTGAACTGGGCTGGGAGGGGCCGAGTCCACGGGTCCACGTTGTTCGGGTCTCGGCACCGGCATAGGCCTCTCACCCTCAGCCCAGGGCACCCTACAACCCTCGCCGTCTGGCATCAGCCCTAGCTCCCCGGTCTGCACCCCAGTCACTGAGAAAACCCATGTCCTCAGCGTCATCCAGAACAGCCCACTAAAGCCCCTCACCCCCCGACCACCCACAGCCTTGGGGTCCCCGGGGACACTGGCCTGTAGAGCCTGCCCCCGGGCCCTCACTTCCCCCACATCCCTCCGGCCCAGGCGCCGACTGGCCCCCGAGCGTGGGCGGGTCTCGGCGCAGGGCTCAGCCTGCGTCCCCAAGGGACTTTGGCCATCCCTGGTCCAGACGCCAACTTGGAACACCCGAAGGAGGCCTTCGAGTGGGAGTTTCCAGTGGCCTGACGGGGTCACGCAGGGCAGAGGAGCACGTCCGGAAGGGAGCACGTGCTGGAATTAAAATGGGAAGCAAACCCCGTCCTGTAAGGTCTTCTAAAAGCAACTCAAGTTCCACTTCATTTTTATTCATTTGATGTTTTTTAAAAATTAAAAGAAACAGAAAAAGGGGAAAAAACCACATGCCCATGGGAGTGGGGCCCCATCAGGCAGACCCTGGCTGGCCTTCCCCAGCTCTCCTCGTGGGGGGCTCCCGAGCCCAGGTCTCCGGCCACCTCGGGCCTGGGCCGCCCAGAGCCCCAGGCCAGAGCACACGCCCTCCCTGGACGTCTCCGAGGCCCCAGCTGGAGGCCCGGGCGCCACACACGGCAAACGGTCTCCTGGAGGCACCTGGCCACAGAGCAGGAGCCCGCGGAGAACACATGGAACAGGACACACGCTCACTTCCAGAACCAGGCGGTTTCCACCGCGCTCCGACCCGCCTGCCAGCCCTCGGCCCCGTGCCCTTCCGGAGCCTACGTGCGCTGATGCGGCCAACGCGAACCTGGAGGGCACCACCCCGGGGCTGCCACGCACTATTGCTGAAGGTGCCGGAGACCCTGGGTTTGAAGACCTAGACCAGTCCCCTTTCTGTTCTCAAGGAGCTGCCTGACGCACGTGGCCATCGAGACGGAGGACCCGGCAGGAACGGGGATGCTTGCGGCAGGAGGGGAGCTGAGGACTAGTGCCTTTTGCCTTCCTCTAGGACACACAATCACACACACAATCACACGCGGTGACCCACACAATCACACAGGGCACACACACGAGCACACGGCCATGGCACAGCTGCGTTCACTTCTTGACAAGCACAGGCAGCAAACTTGTCTTACAAACACCATTGAGCTTGGATAGCAAAATGGTTCTTTGCCTAGCACTGCCGAGTCCTCCAAGCCGCCATCCCAAAACTTCCCTCTTTTCCTGCCTCAGGACCCCCATCCCCAACTGATGCCAACATCAGGATCTCTACTTGCTGCAAACTTTAAAACGCTTTCAAGGACTTGTCTGAGTTTCCACCTTTCTTTTGTCCCCTCCCCTTGGGCTGTCGAGAGAAGAGCCTGTGCTGATGTGGGAAGATAGGAGGGGAGCTGCTTCAAAGCACGCCACGTGCCAGCAAGTGTGAGCTGTGCAGAGCCCCTCTGCTTCTCCGCAGCACTCAGCAAAACCCCCAGGATGAGAGGCTGCAGGCAGTTCAGATACGTCAACTCCTCCTGGTTCTTTTATCTGCGCATAAACTTGCTCGAGCTCTTTACGAAAACGATTAGCTCAGGAAAACAGTCTCCGAGAAACCACATGGACAAGCTCTACCAGCACGTCTGCCCGGGACCCCTGGGGCCTTGCGTGTGCCCGGTTCAGGTCCTGGTCTCCCCATGTCGGAGCAGGGGCTGGACAGGTGACCTTCCAAATGACTTCAATGTCAGATACCTGCGGCTCCGACATAGCAGGAAACTCGACGTTGACTAGCCAAGTTTGCTTAGACACATACCTTTGATAATGAGGGCAACCAAAAGAATCCCTGGTGGAAGAGGTTGTTTAAGTGAGAAACTGCTGCAAAATTGGGATTTTGTTTCCTAGTGCTGACAAAGCCAGTTTCCCCAACCCCAGACTCTAAAAATTGGTCAAAGGTATCTAATTCTACCCGGGACGTTGAAAGTGCACACGTGACGTTTCCAGCGGGCAAGGCCAGTGCCAACCACGCACATGGTTTCTGTGAGCCGGTTACGGGCTGCCCACACGTCACTGAGAGGCATCGGTCAAAGGCCGAGAAGACTCGCCACTAGGACGCCCCCTTGGCTCAGACCCTGCGTCCTTGAAAAGGGAGCACTGGTGGCCCTTGCACTGACTGCTTCACGAGGTCCATGGAGGTCAGAGGAGGCCATCCAGCCTCAGCCTCAAGGCGGAGGGGCCTTAAATTCCAGCTGCCATGTGGGGCAAGTCTGTGTAGGACCCCCCGTGGCGAGGGCTCAAGCAAACGGCAAGCAATCCCTGATGCACCGTCCAGCACGAGCCAGGGGGAGGGGCAGCGCAGATCAGTGCCACGGCTGCGAAGAAGGCCCCGCTCCCAGGGCTGGGGTGGGGGTGGTCACCCAGGGGGGGGGGGCGCACGTGGTCCGCTCGCGCTGTGCTGGGGAGGCTCCTTAGTCTTTGCGTTTCTCAACTGGGTCACCAAAGATAAGCTTGAAGGAGGGAGGGCAGGAGGCAGGACAAGGCTTTTTGAAAAGGTATAATCCCTTACCCTTTGATGTGAAATTTCTAACAGGACCATGGACATATCAATCACAAATATGCCCGTGAAATATTTTCTCGGAACTTGTAGGTACAGAGCTACATTTTTGGGAATTTTGATTTCAACTCACCAAAAATACATAAAAATGACTTAGTAGTAAATAATTCCAAATTCAATTGCAATTCTCTGCCCTGATTTTCTATCTGCATTTAAGTGCTACAAATGGTTTGGGGTTTATGAGAACCCCCAGGATGCAGATGGAATGTGCCACAGATGGTGCGGTGGACTTTTATGACCTCCCCGTGAATCACTTTCCAACAGGAGAGGGTGGAAACTAAAGCGAGCAGGGCAAAAACAGGAAAAGTGACTGCTATGCAAGAGGAAATCCACATCTTGCTTACGCTTCTGGAAAATGCAAAAGTTCATGGTGGAAATTTTTATATCTCTGGACTCTGAGTTAATACAGGTAAATCCTGTCTACAATAAACTATTTTATACTAATAGACTATCTTAAGGTGAAAAGATCACGTTTGGTCCAGGCGCTTGTAAGTTAAGAGTGAGAGGGAGCTGTCTGGTGTCACCACATCTACATCCCTCAGGAAAGGGGCAAAGTAAGTCCTCACTAGTGGGCGCTTTACGTTCATTCCCAGCAACTTGAAAGCTGTATTTAGAGCAGTAGCTGTGCTTGTTTAGAGAGTAGAAAGGAATGTATACGCCCCAGGCGACCCCGTGCCAGCAAGGAGCTTGCGGTGGTCTCAGGGTCCACCCCAGAGACTCTGGTTCTGCGGGTCCGGCTGAGCTCCAGGCTGTGCACGTTTCAGTGCTGCAGGGTCCCCAGGCCACAACGGGAACGATTCCTAAGGATTCCTGATGGAGAGATGCTAACGGGGATTTTAGAAGTAACAGCTGTGAGGGGGAAAGTGGAAGCTGTGAATAAGCTGGGGAGTGATAGAAACAGACGTGGAAGGTCAGATCCGAGACTCGATGATGGATTGGCCCAGCTAGCGTGGTCAGCGGCTGAGAAGGTGCCCAGGGACTGGCCTCTCAGCTGTGCTCGGGCAGAGTGCTCTCCCAGTGGAGAAGGCAGAGAGGAGGAGGGGAAGAGGCCAGCGAGGGGAGCTGCGAGCCCCCAGGGAGGGACGGCAAGGGCTCAGCGCCCAGAGGCCTCCGGCGCGCTGGGAGTAGAGGGGAGAGAGAAGCCTCCCGAGCTGCCAGTCTGAGGGCCGGGGGGGCCTTCTCCCAGCAAAGGGCCCTGGGCTCCCACAGGCACAGCGGGGCCAGGCCCCCTAAGGGCAGAGTCTGAGGCGCATCTGTGCTGAGTCCCAGCAGCGGCGGAGGACTCCGGCCGGCTCTCCACAGGCTCCCTCCATGCTGGTTACACCCACCCAGCCCCGGCAGGCTCATCCTCTCCCAGAACGGGTGTCCTTCAAACAGGGCAGCCCTGAGCTGGATCCAGAACGACAGCGACAGGCCTGTAGCCGGCCTCACAAGCCCAGTCCCGGAGGCCGAAGGCCGCGACTGAGGCGCAGGCGAGGGAAAAGACTTCACAATTCTGAGTGTGCTGGAGCTTCTTTCTAGCAAAGAACCACAGACGCAAAGCGCTTAAGACCCACCTCCACGAGCTATTTCTCACCCACACAAATGACCACTGGCCACTCTATAAACATGCTAAAGAAGGTCTCAGCTCATGATGCCCTTCACACAGGCACCTCACTTCCCAGCCTTCAACACCAGAGACCGAGCTCTTCATCCCAGACACCCCAGGACTCGCCTCAGGCCTTCAGCTCAGAAACCCAGGCGGGGCCCTTATCTCCAGACAGCTCAGGCCTGCACCCCGTCTCGCCAGACTTCCACGTACCCCGGTCCTTCCCCTCCACACAACCAAGGGCCTTCGCCCCAGAACGCCAGGGCATCCATCTCAGACACCGACGACCACCACACATGCCCAGAACCACACCGCAGACACCCCAGGCTGGCACCTGCAACCCTAGGCCATTGTCTCCCTACTCAGAACCTGTGGGGGGGGGGCTTCTCCTTGCAGCGGTTGCTCTTCTCTCACCATATTTCTCCCCGTTCGTCTCCTCTGGGCCTTCCTCCAGCACTCCCTCTTCATCACAGTGCACTTCATTTTCTCCACAGCCCCTTTCCCTCTCGGAATCACACTGCTCAGTTTCATTTACGTAGCGCTCATCTCGCTCAGCAGCAGCCGGCACTGAAAGAGCAGGAATGTGCCTGACCGGCCTGCTGCAGGCTGGAGGAGGGTCCAGGGGATGGAGGCTCAGCCCGCGCACCTGGAGACTGAGCAAGGCCTCAGGTACGCCCGCGTGCAGGCGTGAGCCTGCCCTCACCCATCCTGCAGCAGCCGCCAAGCAAGGCCATTCCAGACGGCTGGAGGTTCCTGGGAAGGCAGAAAACTGTCTACCTACAGGCAGGCACATGCAATCCGTCGCACACCCTGGAAACACATAAATGCAGCCATTACGTCATCCGAAGAGTCTGCTCTCTTGCTGTTTAAAAATGGTGTTTCTAAGGGAAATAGTTTTAGCCCAGGCAGCCTGAGAACTCATCACTTTGGCCCAGGGTTATCAGGTTAAACATGAAAAGGAAAAGCCAGACTGCATCCCCATGCCTTGTCCTTATCTCCCCATTAAATTGTGCAATCTTCAATCTGATCATCCCCATTGAAAACTGGCTTAAAATAAATGTGTTAATTGTCACACAACTGGCCACTCTGGCATGACAGAAAAGAAACGATAAAATAAGTTTTCAGCCACACAGTTCTTTGGCTGATGTGGGGAGTACAACGCTCTGAGGCATAAACTTTCTAAACTCCATTTCAACAGGGGCCCAGATTCTGCAATCCATGCCCAGCGGACACCAGGACATCAACACCCAGCTGGGAACCGGGAGTATGGGAGACACTCCCATCGGGGCCAGCTGGGGCTCTGGATCAGGGGTGACCAGCTGGCCGAGCAGGCCGGGCCCCTCGCGGGACAAATGAGGTGGTGGTGCCCTGCACGTCTGCACCCGTAGGGTGAATCTGAAGTCCATGGCTCTCCTTGCCATGCAGTGACAGTCTTCAAAGATTTTTTTTTCAAGTGAAAAAGAACCAATTCAAATGTTACACTAAAGTGCTGCTAGAGGGACATCTGTCTAGCAATAGGCACCTTATCAAAATAAGCCTTCAACCCAGCGAGAACAGTGCCACCAGTTCACCCTAGAGAGAACCTAACAAACACGTTAAATGCACAATACAGTCTGTAACAATAAAATGTCAGCGAAATTTAAATATCAGCTGATGAGGGACTGGCTAATTTTTTTTTTACATTTATGCAATTTATATATCCATTATAAAAGATTGATGCATATCTAGATACATTAACAAAGAGATCAAAAATATAGTGCTAGGTTAAAATAATCCCTATAGCATGTTTATGTAAAATTTTCCAACTAATTGTACATATACTGAGAGGCCTGAAGGATTTCACCAAAGTGCTGACAGTGGTCACATCGGGCAGCGTGATTTTTTAAAAAATTATCACCATATTGATTGAATTTTCTTTTACAAACAAACAGAAAAGAGTTTTTAAAACTGCAAACTTTTTACAAAGAGTTGAATGATTCATTGGACGTTTCTGATCTGTTTGTTTTTTAAAAAACAAGACCCCAATTATAAATAAACTATGGACTTAAATATGCAAAAGTACATGTATCTAGGAAAAACCTTAAGAATATAATCAAGTCAATCCAGATCATCTCACACCATTTCTATACAAGGTATTTTGGTGGGACTATCAGAAAACTTAAATCATAGTCATTTCTGTCTGCCCTCCCTCCCCAGGTCCCCTGGGCTTTCTAGGGAGGAGGGGGCGAGCTCAGAGGCCAGGATGACTGCAAGGGCACAGCAGGGCCGCCCCAGGCCACGCCCTGGCAGGGCGCCCCCAGAGGACGGACCCTGGACTCTTCTGGGTGGTGGGAGGCGCTGGCTGTGCTTTCTCTGTAATGAGCTCCGTCAGCACATTCTCTCCTCCCACACCCGGGGCTTTGGTTCCCAGGTTTGAGCAGTGGGAGATGTTTTGCCTTTTCTTTAATTAAAAGAAAGAAAGGAAAAAAAGAACTCCTTCAAACATAAAAATTTCCAGTAATCTGTGGCAATTAAAGCAAGTGAGTCTCATGAGGGTACTAACCCCAAGTTCACGTCTGTTCCTGAACGTCTGGGGGATGCCTGAGACTAATTCAGCAAAACAAACCTGGCCCCTGCCCCAGACACCCCCCACCTCAAAACCCAGGCAATGCCCGAGACAAGAGAATAAAACAGGGAGCAGAGAAGAGAAACTCATTCAGCCTGGGAAGCACGCACGGAGCTACCTGCCAGCGTAAGGTAACACACCTTGCTCAGCGAAGGTGCTGGCTCCAGCACGGCCACCATCCTCAGTTTAAACAACAAACACACCTCAGCTGCATAATTAAGAATCAAAGAAAAGCAATTTATATGCCTGGCACTGCAAAAGTCTACCAGTGTCCAGAACCAAATTCCCAATCATTTTATGTGCTCTCCTTTGGAGAATGTCCCTTGGTTACTTTTTGTAGCAATGCACTTGAGTGAAATCAGAAGCAAATTCCATCATGTCAAATAAAATGTCCAGAAATAAGCTGTAACTTCTGATAGACCAAAAAGTCTACAAATGTGTCCTCCTTGTATTAGGAACCCAAAGGAATGCCAGACGCATGGAGAACAGTTAGCAGATACATGCAAAGGAGCAATATTTATGTTCACTTTTTAAAAAAAAAGTCTGAGTATCACTGTGCTGAAAATCACTGCCTCTGAGTCTTCATCATACCCTGGGAAATGAGGTCTTCTGAGGGAGGCCCTGTACCCCGAGGGACAGAGGAGCGAGTGCCCTTAAAGGGGGCTCTGCGAGGCTCCACCACAAAAGATCTAAGAGATTGTGCCTCTGTGGAGAGCAGGTTGAGTCTGACGGAGCCATCCGATGGGGTAAGTGGTGAAAGGCTATTATCTGTACTTCCTGTTTACTTTGCTGAAAGACAGGCAGAGATGCTTGAATGTCTTTCTGCATGACTGGTCTTGGTCCTGCTTCCTCTGACTAGAGTCAGCTTCGAAACGTTACTCCATCCTTGGGGAGGCAGTGGGGGTAGGGCAGCGCCGGCCCTCGGCACTCCTGACGCTGCCATCCAAACGCGCGCGCCCCGCACTCTCCGTCTGGTGGCGGCTGCACTTTGCACTGAAGCAGGCAGGGCCTTAGCGGGGAAAGCCCGGCGCAGGCTGCCACTCACCCAAGGAAAGCCCTGCAGCTTCTGGGGGGAGCACAGCCCCCCGAGAACTGTTGCTGAGTTATAGGAGTTCTTTTTATATATTCTGGATATTAAACTATTTTTACAATGTCTGAGTAATATCCCATCGCATTATGTACGCACCACGTTTTGTTCTTAACAAAATTGCTTGGTTTAGCCGCATTTTGTTTGCTTGGGTTGTTTGCATTTTTTGGCTATTGTGCATGATGCTGCTATAACATCCACGTACAAGTTTTTGTGGTTAGGGTCTTACATCTATGCTCCTAAGGGATATAGATCGGTAGTTTTATGGTGATGTCCTTGTTTGGTTTTGGGGAAGAAATTATTTTAAGTGGCAAACAATTTTTTCAGCATAGTTGTGGGTTTCGGCATATTGTAGAATGCTGACTTCATTTGTGGGAGTATTATAAAGTTTCCTTTTAAAATATATTTAAATAAAATGTGTCAATTCATACAAAACTGTCAAGTAAAATAAAAGCGTGGGTGGGCTGAGTGAAAATCATGAAAACGGCCACGACCATATCTGAGGTCTGCAGACCTGGCGCAGCGGGAAGGGCACGGGCTGGGCGCTCACTCCCGCCTGGGAGCCTCGGCCATGCCTGAGCCCGCGACCTAGGGAGGTGGAGGGTGGGAGGTGCCTCTGCATTTCACCCCATTAGCCAGCCTGCCTGTCCGGAACACGGAGCACTAGGGCGCTAGGATGGCTACTGCTTCCTCCCAATGTTCGCTGAAGTGCCCCCTTCTCCCCTCCCTCTCCCACTCTGTCCTTTACAGCCAGAAGTGACCTTGTGGACGGCGAGGAAGACTTCCCAGCGACGGAACTCGGAACTCGAGGTGGGGCCCTGGCGCCGGGCCCGGGGCAGCATGGACACCGGCACACGCTCCTGTTTAACCACACAGCGAACCAAGAGGTGGCTTTACATCCCACTTTTCAGATGAGGAAACGACGGTTCAGAGAGGTTGAAGGTGAGCCCCGTGCCAGGGAGCCGGTGCTGCGGGCGCCCCGGGGCCAGCAGGTAACGGAGAGCCAGGAGCCGGCAGGATGCCTGTCTGCAGACGCCTCCTGAGGCCCCCCACACCCACCCCACCCCGCTACGGTGGGAGGACCCGTTTCCCCACAGGGCATCGAGAGGGGCTTTCCTCTCCGGTCCCCACCACGAACGCGCAGAGCGCACACCTGGGGACGGAGCAGGCCAAGTCCCACCATCGTGGACCCCAGAACCTCGCCCGGGACAGACAACCGGCCGCAGATAGGATGGCTGCAGACGGTGACACGTGCGCTGCTGCGGAAGGGCGCAGAAGGGGGCGGGGCCCAGGTGAGCCCGGGGAAGCAGGCGCCGCCTCTCTGAGCAGGGCGCGTGAGAGCAGACGCCCCGCGAAGGCCGTGCGTTCTTGGGTAGGCCAGGCCAGGCCCCAGAGCATCCGCGAGAAGAAGCAGGGTCCGGGAGGAGGCCGCAGCCTCGGGACTTGACCGGGAGGAGGCTGAGGGTGCCAGCGGGGTGAAGAATGCAGCGCGCGGCGGGCCCTGGACGGCAGCAGGGCGGCATCGGGAGGGCTGCATCCCGGTGCTGTCGGCGGCCTCCTGCGCGCGCGCCTAGCTCAGCCGTCACCACCAACAGGGACAAGGACAGCTGGTATTTCCAGGGCACGACTGCGAGCCGCACTGATGCTTTCCATCCTCGTGATAGCCCGGCGGCTGTGCTCCTGCACCGCAGGTGGCACCTCGGGGCCTGGACCCGGCAGCCCAGCCCCCGGCGCTCTGCCCTCGTGCGTCGCACCTGCCCGGCCTGGCGCGAAGGTCTCCTGCCCGCAGCCTTTCTGCCCAGCGCACGGCTGCTGACCTTGGTGGCCGCCCCCAGCTACCCCGGACTCACCAGGGCCTTCCTCCCCATGATGTGCACTGAGGCCCCAAGAGCAACTGCTTGGCGTCGTCTTAGTCCCTGCACACACACGCACACACGCACACACACCCACAGCCACAGCCACAGCCGAGGTAGGTCCACCAAGGAAGAGGCATCACTGTCAAGTCAGTTACAGAAATACCATTTCCAAACATCAAGCCTTCACCTGTGGCTGTTTCTTCGGCATTTTCTTTTGGAGTATTAAGGCAGTTCGGAGATGAGAAGAATATTCTAGAATGCAGTTCTGGGCGTGAATAGCAAGAGGTCCCAAAAATGAGTCTCAGAAGGGCCACCTCTCCCCGTTAACCATTAAGCAATCTTAACTTATTTTCATACAAATGATATTATTACCTATAGTGAAGCTAAAAGGTATTTAAAATGAATTTTCCAATCCTAAAAAGACCGTGGAAAACACAACTATTAACTGTAAACAGCATTCTTGGATTATGGGATGATGCTTTCTCATCACTGAGTTTATTTGCTTCCAGTTAAGATTCTGAAAGTATCAATATAATTTTTTTCCTCAGTATTTAAAAGGCAGAAGTCAATGCTATTTAAGGTAGAAAACGCAGTTTAAATATTTTCAGACCTTCCTAATAATGCCAATCAAACGTTAATTTCTTAGTTTACCTCCCACCACAAACTTACACACAGAATTCCATGGTTCTGTAGTGACCGACAGAATTAAAATTGTACTTCTGTTTAAATGATTGTGAGGCCAGACCCACGCTTAGGAGCCAGGTACCTCGTTTCTGGATGAAGACGCGAAGCAGGGGGCTGGCGCTGGACACGGCCTTGGAGAAGTTGTCATCGTTGTTGATGGGCAGCAGGTCGCCGTGCACGTCGGCGTAGCCGATGCTGACCTCGGCACTGGAGATGCGGTGCGTGTGCAGCACAAGCTTGTAGAAGTCCTCAAATTTCCCAGGTTTATGGCGGTCCAAGGAAAACCTCCGGAATTCGGCCCCAAACTACAGGGAAAGAGACAAGGGTAACTAAGCGGCGGGAAGGGAGAACCCGCGCGGAGACGAGGCCCGGCTCCCCGCCCGCTAGCGCGTCGTGCCTGCCGCTGTGGCGCGCTGCCCCATCACGACCAAGTCCCCACCCCGGGCCTGCGAGGGGGCTCGTCGGTACGTGGGGTCTGGAGGAGCTTTTGGGTTGGGGCCAGGCCTGGTCCGTGTGGTCTGGGCGCAGCCGGAGGCCGCAGGGGAAGACGCCGCGTGGCGGAGGCACCTCTGCTGTCTGTCGGGGCGGCCCGGGGCGCGGCAGCGAAGGCCTCAGATGCGCGGGGCTGGGGGAGGTGGGGTGGAAAGGTCTCCAGGAGGTGACAGTCGTGGGATGCACATGACAAGGAGACCCAGAAGCTGCCCCCGCGCGGAGACGGAGGCCCTGAAGCATCTCGCAGCGTAAAGGAGACTCCACAGTTAGTGACAGCTAAGGGGCGCGCCATGAAACACTGCGGGGCAGGGAGGCCCTTGCCAGCAGGCAGGTGGCCAAGGCCTCGGGAGGCTCAGGTAACCCCGAGGAGGCAGGACGGGAAGCAAGGCCAGAGAAGAGCTTTTCCCAGGGCAGCAGAAGTCCTGTCCGGGTTTGCATTTTAAAAGGATAGAATGGCAGCACTTCAAAAGGATCCGGACTGGAAGCAAAGTGGAAAGAGTGGAGGAAGCTTTTAAAAAGGATACTTCACAATCCAAGGGAGATGTAAGGGTGGGTTTCACTCTCAGCCAAAAGGCCCCCAGATGGCATTGATGGGTGAAGCTGGTTGGCGCTTGCAGGACGAACGAATGACCCTCCGGAATCTAACGAGGCAGCCCAGACCAGAATGGGGCCACGGAAGAACCGCTGGCTCCATCGCATGCCTGTTGTCAGAGGGGCTTCCCCTTTGACGGGGAGGCCTGTGCAAGCAAAGGCTAATGTCAAGCCCTAAAAAGGCACCCCATACCATATTTAAAGATAAGCAATTCTTCCTCTTCTCAGTATTTGTCCCAAGGAGGCACCATTGAGAGAGCAAAGCCAGTGCAGCTGGGCCGGCAAGGCCGATTCTTTCAAACACAGGGCTGCCTCCTGACTTGAAACATCAGGACACAGGAGACAGAATTGGCAGGTGTGATTCATTGCTACATAATTTTTGGTAAAGCCCCCTTACTTGCCAGAAATTGAAAGAAAAAGTAAGTAATCTAATGACTGGGTGTGGTGGTTTGAAGCTGTATGTACCCCAGAAAAAGCACGTTCTTAAATCAAATCCATTCCTGCGGGTGTGAGCCCATTCTAAGTAGGATCTTTTGAGGAGGCTACTTCAGTTCAGTGAAGGTGTGGCCCAGCCCAATAGAATGGGTCTCAGTGGAGTAGGAAGAGGATGAGCTCTTAATAGAGGCTCAGTGGAATGAATACAGAGAAGCGGGGTGGGGGAGAAAGCCATGCAAGCAAACGCTGAGAGCAAGGAAACCCAGAAGAGATGGGAGAGACCAGCAGACGCCGCCATGCGCCTTGACATGTGAGAGGAGCCAAGGCTCTCCTGCAGCTGGCCTTTGGGAAGAAAGCATAGCTTTGATGATGCCTGAATTTGGACATTTCCTTGGCCTCAAACTGTAAGCTAATAAATTCCCATTGTTTAAGCCAACCCATTTCATGGTATCTGCTTTGAGCAGCCAAGGAAACTAAAACACTGGGAAACAAGCTATGCAGGTCAAGTGGTTTCCAATTCTTTGCTTTCAACAAAACTGAAAGTGGTCCTAAGTTGTCAGCTAGTAGATTATGAAAAATGATTTTTTAGTGTTAGACCAGTCTCATGGATCTACGAGAGTTCAGAGAACTCAGCATCTATGTTGGCAGAGTGCTCTTCCATCCCCATGCACTGGTTTTTGCGAAAGTTTCCAGTATTGTCAACAGAAACAGCAAAAGAATTGAAGCTGACCTTCAATTTTCACTAAGTGAAGGACTTTTAAAATGTTTACTTTGGATGGCTATTAATTATCAAATTTTATAACTATACTTTGATCAATTTTAATTAATAGTAACGACTCAGTCTAGAAATAATTTTAACAAATAGAACCTATGGTCACAAAGGAAAATTTAACTTTAATTTATACACATACTTTTGTTGCAGAGAAGGATAATCAAGCATAAGTTATGATGATAAAATATTAGAATAAAATTATCTTGGGGAAGTGTAATGGGAATAAAAGATTAAAGAGAAAAGGAAACAAAATTTCCATTCATTAAAAAGAGAGCTCATCCATCCTATTTTTAAATGGCTGATGGTAGTATCAAATCACTATGGAATTCAGATTTCACTGGCTATTTTTAAAAGATCATATGATAAAAGTTTTATTTTTAAATGAAATGCTTACAACAGGCTAGAAATATATCCTTTGCAACTATCTATATTTATTATAAAAAAAAATGGATGACGCCTTAAAAATTCATTATGTCCTTTATTATAGTGGAAGTTTAAAAAAAAATTTTTTTTTTTTTTTTTTTAAGTTCAAGTACTAACTCCTTTTTTTTTTTTTTTTTTTACCGGGAGGTCCCAGGGATCAAACCCGGGTTCCTCCATATGGGAGACGGACGCCCAACCAGTTGAGCCACATCTGACCCCTAAAAAAAATTTTTAGGAGGTACATTTATTATTAGAATATAGGAATATTAGAATATGAAAGTGCCAGAATCAACATTGAAGATCAACAAAAGAGACTCTCTAATCCCTAATATTTTCATTGTCTCCTCTGTGGGTGTTTTTCATGTAGCAGGATTTACTGCAGGGGTAAGTGTTTCAACATCTCCTGAGCTTCAACTGGAAAAATGCCTCATATGGAGTTTCCTATCCTGGGAGGTCATCTCGTCACTACAAACCAGTTACCAATTTCAAATGAAACGCAATACTTCCTAAAAAAAGCTTTAGGGAAAGCTTACACTGCTATGCCTAGCTCAGGTCATAAAAAGACAAGTTAATAGACAACTGTATCAAAAAGCTTTTGTGCATCAAACAACATTATCAAGAAAATGAAAAAACTTACAGAATGGAAGAAGATATTTGTAAACCATGTATCTGATAAGGGTCTAATATGCAGAATATATAAATAATTCTTAGAACTCAACAACAAAAAGACAAGCAACCAAATTTAAAAATGGACAAAGGGCTTGAATAGAAATTTATCCAAAAAAGATATGCAGATGCCAACAAGCACATGAAATGATGCTCAACATCGTTAGTCATTAGGGAAATTCAAATTAAAGCTCTGAGGTACCACTTCATACCCACTAGAATGGCTATTACCAGAAAGTTGGAAAATAGCAAGGCCTAGCTACGATATGGGGAAATTGGAACTCTCATGCTTTGCTGGCGAGATTGTAAAATGTGCAGCTGCTGTGAAGGACAGTTTGATAGCTCCTCAAAAAGTTAAACATAGAGTCACCAATGACCCGACAACTCCGCTCCCAGGTACATGCCCAAAAGAATTGGAAACAGGTGTTCAGACAAATACACATACATGAATGTTCCCTGCAGCACTACCTACAACAGCCAGAAGGCAGAAATAGGCCAAATGCCCATCTACAGACGAAGGGATAAACAAAATATGGTCTATCCATATTATGAAATACTATTCAGCCATAAAAAGGGTGAACCTTTGAAACAGTATGCCAGTGAAAGAAGCCAGACACAAAAGTTCAAACATTTATAGGAAGAAATGTCCAGAATAGGCAAATCCATGAAATAGGACACACATTGGAGGTTGCCAGGGGCTGGAGGTATGGAGAAAATGGGGAGCACTGCTCAGTGGGTATGGGGCCTCTGTCTGGGGTAATGAAACATGTGGAACCAGATGGAGCTAGTGGCTGCTCAACATCATCAATGTACCTATTGACTGTTCACTTTTAAATGGTTAATTTTATATTATGTGATTCATCTCTATAAAAAAAAAATATTAAAATCTATGGATATTGACATGAACATTTATCCAAATATCCTGTCAAATGTAAAAGAGCAAGTTGCAGGCTCTTGCAACGTATGGTAGGACTGTAGAGAATGTATGTAATATGACTCATTCATTAAAAACCACCCAACCAATCCACCCACCCCTCGTATAAATATGTTCCCTTGAAGTGCTATGTATGAACAAGCAAAAGAGGGTGTAAGAATACCATGTTTTTGGCACTGCTTCCTGATGAGGATTGAGGGAGAAGCAAAGAGATGATTGGCTTTTTCTTTATACATCCTTGTACTAGGCTATTTCTCTTTTTATAATAAGCATGTATTAGTGTTATAATTTGAAAAACATCTAAAAATATTTATGTTTTAAAGTTTACCTTCCCAATCCCATCACTCTGAATACGATCTCTAGCATTTCCCCTAAAAGGATCCAGGGCTTCTTGGCTAAATGGCTAATTCTAAGTATGGGGCAAGAAATATACATAAGCCTGTGCATCTCATCCTTTGAAAGCAAGGAGTTTTCAAACACTACTGGGTCATATAAAAAAGACTCAGGAGCTAGGTTGAATACTCTCCCACCAGCCAAAGATGGAGCCATTTGTGTTTGACCATCAATAAGGATAATCATGGTTATGGATTGGAACACATCCAGTGTGTATAAATACATTTGCTTATAATGACAACAACAAAAATATTCATCACCTTTTGGAGGATGCAAAGGAACCAATGCATTATATTGAAAACTGATAAATAAAGGGAAAGAATCAAGCATTTTTTTTTAAAAAGTAAGATCATTTTAAAGATCACACTGGAAATTATATCCTTTGTAACTATTTATATTTATTAAAAGAAAAGTTAGATACCACCTTAAAACTTTTTTATTCCCTTTATAGTGGTAGTTTTCAAAATTCTTTTAGGAGATATGTTACATTTGAAGACCACTGCCTTAGGGTATAAGGAGCTCTATAAAAGTACCTGAGGTGGGAAAACTGATATGGCTTAAGCGATTGGGCTCCCGTCTACCATATAGGAGATCCAGGGTTTGATTCCCGGGGCCTCCTGGTGAAAGGCGAGCTGGCCTGAGCAGAGAGAGCTGGCCCATGCAGAGTGCTGGCCCACGTAGGAGAGCTGGCACAGCAAGATGATGCAACAAAAAGAGACACAGAGGAGAAACAATAAGAGATGCAGCAGACCAGGGAGCTGAGGTGTGCAAGAGATTGAGCACCTATCTCCCACTCTGGAAGGTCCCAAGATCAGTTCCTGGTGCCGCCTGAAGAGAAGACAAGCAGACACAGAAGAACACACAGAGAGAAGACAGTGAGTGCAAAACAATAAGGGGGGAGGGGAGAAATAAATCAATAAAAATAAATCTTTAAAAAAAAAAGTACCTGAGATGGCATTATCAATTGGGGCAAATAAGACACTAACCAGAAAAATTAAAGAAATGCTGGGAAATGAGGTATCTATAGAAGGCTTTGAAAAGCTCCGATATGTTTCTGGTAATCTCAAAGGCCACATGCATATGTAGGGCTGTGTGCATGACCAGGAAATACCTGAAAAGTCTCTAATCACTCAAATCTGAGCGACTTTGAGGTTTTCTGAAATCAGGAAGTGAAGGCTAAAGTAGAGTTGCAAAGTGATGGAATATTAAAGGTGTGCCCCAACACATACAACCTCTCAGCAAAGGTTGGGAAACTTACTGGTTCAAGGCATTTAAGGAAATCTCTGTTGAATCCTTAGTTGACCAATCAGAGACTTCAGTGGCCAAACAAGGCAAAGAATACAGACTTTACAGACTTAGTCCATGCAAGTCACTAAACAAACAGCAGCAACAACAAAAAATATGGAGTAGGGAGGGTATGATTTCCAGAGTTGCCACATTATATTAATTAAAATGTCCAGTTTTCAATAAAATTATGAGATACACCAGAAACAGAAAAGAATGGTCCATTCAAAGGGGGGAAAAACAGTCAATGGAAATTGTCCCTGATATTGCACTTACTAGACAAAGATTTTTAAATCAGCATTATAAATATGTTCAAAGAACTAAAGGAAACTATGTTTAAAGAACTAAAGGAAAGTATGAGAACAGTGTCTCCCCAAATAAAGAATATCAACAAAGAGATGGAAATAATTTTAAGTGAACCAAGTAGAAACTGTGGAGTTGAAAAACACAATAACTGTAATAAAAATTTCACTAGTGAAATTTGCTCACGAGCAGATTCAGGTTGGCAAAAAAAGAATCAGTGAACTTGAAGATAGGTCAAATGTTATTATCCAATCTGAAGAACAGAAAGAAAAAAAATGAAGAAAAATGAACAAAGCCTTGGAGGCCCATAGGACACCATCAAGCATTCCAACACATAATGGAAGTCCCAGAAGGAGAGAACAGATAAAGGAGTAGAAAGAGTATTTGAATAATTAATGGCAAAAAACTTCCCAAATTTTATGAAAACCTTCATACATCCAAAAAGCTCAATAAATCCAAGTAAAATAAACTCAGATGCCCAAAGTATGATGGATTGAATTGTGTGCCCCAGTTTGGACATATTCTTTGTCTTGGTCTGCATTCTGGTGGGTGTAGTCCCATTATATATAAGATCTTCAAGATGTTACTTCGGTTAAAGTGTGGCCCAACTGAATCAGGTTGGGCTTTAATTCAGATTACTGGAGTCCATTATAAGCAAAATGAAATTCAGACAGAGAGAAAGAAAGCCATGGGAGCAGTCAGAAGCTGGAAGTCAACAGAACCCAGAAGAGAAAGGAGAAGATGCTGCCATGTGCATTGCCATGTGATGCAAAAGCCAAGAACCAAAAGTCACAATCAGCCAGCCCAAGAATGCCACAATCTTCATAGAGAAAGCATCATGTTGCTGACCTCTTGATTTGAACTTCCAGCCTCAAAACTGTGAGCCAATAAGTTTCTGTTGCTAAACCAACCCATTGCATGGTATTTGTTTTAGCAGCAAGGAAACTAAATACATATTTAGACACATTATAGTCAAACAGTCAGAACCCAAAGACAAAGGAAATCTTGAAAGCAGCAAGAGAAAAATGATTTATCTCATACAAGGGATCCTAATAAGACTAACAGCAGACTTCCCACCAGAAGCCATGGAGGCCAAAAGGCAGGGGGATAACATATTCAAATGGGAAAAAAGAATGTCAACCCAAAATTTTATGTTCAGCAAAACTATCCTTCAAAAATGAAGGAGAAATTAAGACATTCCTAGAAAAACAAAAATTGAGAGGATTCACCACTAGCAAACAAGCCTTATAAGAAATGTTAAAGAGAGTCAGTAAGGTTGAAATGAAAGGACACTACACATTAACTTGAATCCACGCATACAAATAAGGAGCAATGATAAAAAATGACGACATAGGTAAATATAAATGACAATATAAATGTATTTTTTGTTTGTAACTCATTCCTTCTATCTGATTGAAAATACAACTGCATAAAGCAATAATTATTAAAATGTTTTGGGAGCAGATGTGACTCAAGCAGTTGAGCTCCTGCCTCCCACATGAAAGGTCTTGGGTTTGGTTCCTGGTGCCTCCTGAAAAAACAAAAACGAACCACAAGGAAAATAAATGGGGAAAAAAAACAAAAAAAACTCAGGGAAGCCAATGTGGCCCAGTGGTTAAGCACCGGCTTCCCATATACAAGGTCCCAATGTTCAATCCCCAGCCCCAGGTACTTCAAAAAAAAAAAAAAAAAAAATGCTTTGACAAATACATAAAAATGTAATTTGGTAATAATACCATAAAGGAAGGAACTGGGAACAGAGCTATATTGGGGCAAAGTTTTTGTATATTACTGAAATTAAGCTGGTTTTAATCTAAACTAGATTGTTTTAAACTAAGATGTTAATTCTAATCTCCAGGGAAATTGCTAAAAAACAGAAAGAGTTAACCTCAAAGAGTAAGTCTTTTAAAACAGCCAGTTGAAGGCTAATTGGAAGCTGTGTTCAGAAACGTGGAAATCCCCGGAAGGTGGGGTTGGACAGGTGCTAAAGGAAGGCCCTGCTTTTGCTTCAGGCGAACAGGAAACCCAGGGACCAAGGGGCTCTGGCCCTCTGCCGGGAGCAGGCCGTCAGTTTACAAAATGGCTCAGGGGAGGCCTGGCCATGACTGCAGGCCTTGCAGAGACACAGGATGTGGCACTCAGACCAACCTGGCTGGTAGGGCCAGCTTTTCCAGCTGGAGCTGGTGAGGAGGACAGCAGGTAGACGTGCATTCCTCACACTCCCTTCTCCACCTGAGCCCACACTGGGGGAACTCCAACCACCGAGCACTCAGCTCCCCTCCTGCAGTTCAGAAACTAAAAACATGCCTGGCATCTCAGGAGTCACAGGACTCTGGCAACATGAAGCTATTTTCATCATCCACTGTCTATCCCCTGAACATGGCCTCAAGGACAATTCATCACCTTAAGCATTTCTAAGGTTCTCTCTTATTTTACAGGTTAATAAAAGATTTAAAATGGAAATTTTTCTTTTTTGTGATACTCATGGCAGTCTATCTAAACAAGTCCATCTGCATAGAAACATATTTAACTCAGAGCATGACTAGCTCTAGAAGGTACCAAGGACTCCGTCTAAAAGAAGTAGAAATCCAAATGCCTCCAGCCTGCCTACTGCACCCTGACTCAGTAAGCTCAGGGCAAATCTCGTTGTACGAGGGCCTCTCCTCAGGGTGCCTTTGGGGTGTGCCACGTGAGGCCAAGTGAACTCATCCGCTTCCCAGGTGGAATTGTCCTTCCAACCCCTCCCTATACACCCGAGCCGCAAAGAGGTGGAGAGACTCGGCCCAGGCCACAGAGCTACTCACTCACAGGCCAGAAGTAAGCCCCTTCCCTCTCTCCTGGCCCCGTGCTTTCTCCGTAGCACCAAACCTCCTCCACCCCAAGACACCCGAACAGTTCCTTCGTTTTACAGCTCAAGAAAGGGTGCCAGGTTTCATCTTCAACTCCATCAACTACTATTTCCTTCAAAACTCCGCCATGGCTGGATTTTGCTGATGAAGATGCCGCTCTGGCTCGGTGCCACGCCAAGGACAAGTGTCACCACCCTTAAGGCCACACCCCTGCGCTCATGAGAGCCCAGGTCTGGGATCTTTTGTGAGGGGCTCAGAGGGGCTGGGGAAGGAAGAGCCGGACTCTCCCCACCCCAGTTTCCTTCCACGCTGTCTTTCTGGCTGCGGGGGGCACTCAGGACCCCAGTGCAGTGGAATGTGCCTCAGAGAAAGGTGTGAAGATTAAGGGGTCATGCACAACTGTGCTTCCAGAGCTACTTCGGGGCAGGAGATGCACGTAGATTACTTTTTATTTGTTGTTTTTGATAAAATGTTATTGAGTATATCATTCATACATGAAAATACATAAGCAATGCGTATAGTAAAAGTTATGAACTTATAAAACAAACATGCATATCATCCTACAGGGCTCCAAGACCTTGCACTGTTGTGAAACTTTCATTAAAAACTATGAAAGAGCATCATCAAAATATTGCTACTAGCTATAGCCCATATCTTACATTTAGTGTATTTCCCCCAACCCACCCGATCATTAACATCCTGTATTAGTCTTACACACTTGTCATCGTTCATGAGAGAGCCCTCTCATGTTTGTCCTGGTCCACACATGTATCGTTTTAATGTTCAGAGCCACTTGGGAGAGCTCTGTCATCCCTTCACAGAGCTGGGAAGCTAAGACTCGGAGAGGCGAAATCTGTCTGAAGGAGCCACAGGGCAGGACCATGGCATACTGCAGGCATTCAACAGCTGAGCTAATGAATTAAACCACTGTCAACCCGTTTTAAAACAAAACTACAGAATTTTAATTAAATGGACATCAACTGACCATCAGAAACAGGAAAACAGGACAAGATATGAGGCTGAAGCCATGAAATGATTCCGTTTCCCCTGCAGGAAAGTCGGCGCCACCGACCTCGCTCTGAGGTACACACTGTGCCAGAGCAGCCGCCCCTCGGAAGCCGCCAGCCAGCCCGCAGGCCGGCAGGTGGACGAGGAGGCAGGGCTCCCGGACACATGTGCTGAGAGCCGGCGCCTCTAAGCTGGAAACACACCTGGAGCCACGCTGGGCCGGCGTGAAGGCGCAAAGCCTCGGCCTCCACTGCAGCCAGCCCTGCCTGGAGCGGCTGGGTGTTCTGGGGTCTCATCTGCTGCTCTGAAGCTTTAGTGGGTCCCACACTGCCAGAGCATTCTCGCTTCTGGGCAGGCGAGCGGCTGCTTCCCACCAACAGCCCCACCTGCCATCCTGCGGAACGGCCAGGGCAGAGGTGGCGCCAGCGCGGGCCCAGCACAGTCCAGCCGCCGAGGCGCTCGGAGCCCGCCAGGGCACCGGGGCCAAGTGTCCTTGAGCGACCCAAACCTTTTCCGTATTTGAGTAGGAACATAGTCCTTGAACTGATGTTTTTCTGTGCTGCGCTTTATACTCGTAAAACACAGACTGTGGACTGAACTCCATCCCCTACAGAGCCTGGCATCCAGCAGGCGCTCAAAGACACGGGCTGGGGCACGAGGACGTGAAGGAAGAGGGGATGGCACAGGCGTGGCCCCGGCTTTCACTCATTCCACGGATACCTACTGAGCGCCTGCACCAGGTTCTGCTCTAAACACTGAGTGAGCAAAACGGGAAAACCGCCTGCTCTCCTGAAACGTACATTCTAGTCGGGAAGACAGACGGACCTTGAAAATAATAAGGAAGTTGTACAGCGTGTCAGAAGGTGGTGAGATGGGGGAAGCGCCCCCAGAGCAGTGGAGGTGGGAGGGCGGGAAGAGGCGGCTGGGACTCAGCAGTGTGCTGGGGGTCCCGGCACAGGGTTCAGCCTCTGCCAAGCCACGGTCCTCCCCCAGGCCGCGCTCTCTGGCGGCCACCAGCCGCCTGCAGCCCTGGCCAGGCCTCTGGGCCTTGCTCACTGTCCCTTCTGCCCGGAAGGCAGGAGGGCGCTGCGCCGACAGAGAGAGGAGGGGGCCTGGGTGGAAGCCGCTGCGCTGCTCCCTGCCCTGGGTGGCGTCACATGCCAGCCTGGCTGAGCTCCAGGGTCCCGGCGGGCACGGGAAGGCCTCGCACAGAGGAAAGCCCGCCGCCGCCGCCGCCGCCGCCACGCCGGGGCAGCAGAGCAGGAGGCTTTGGGGCTGCCCGTCTCGACGCACCGAGGCTTCTGCACGCTCGGGAGCTCGGGCCCCGGGGCTCGCCGCTGCTGCCCTCGCCTCCTGCGCGGGCTGTTGCCAGCGGATGCGGTGCCGGTCCAGACCAGCTTCCTTGGGCCGCTTTAGGGCAGCGCCCATTTCTCTCGCCTGAAAGGTGCTCCCAAGGGCCTTCCAGGCGCTTTACCCAGAGACGCGGCCCCTCACCACGGAAGAAGGTCTGACTGGATTTGCCTGGCTGGGTTGACGAGGCCCGGCGCGCAGCGGGCTCACGCAGGAGCCGCCCCCCTGCACGCACCCTGGGCACGGCGGAGCATCTCAGGGAAAGCGTTCATCAAAGTATTTACCCCAGTGAGGGCAGAGGGAGCACGGCCGACAAGCACCCCACGCTCCCTGACGAAGCTGGAGGAAGCCCGCAGCAGCCACGGCGTCAAAACGGGGTAAAGGGCTCGAGGAAGCCTCGACAGCAGAGGCGGGAAAAGAGGGCCCGGGCCAGATGGACACGTGGCCCCGGGAGGCGGCCACCCCGGGGCACGGCTCGGCACCCCGCCAGCGAGCTGCGCGCCCCACAGAACTTGACACGCGCCTGACGTGGGCCTGGCCCTCGGCGGCTGCTGCTGAGCAGACAGTCGCTGCCTCCAGGGCGCAGGGTCCCCCCGACCCGCAGCCGCCAGCTCTGAGGGCTGCAGGGCCTGTGCCGCCAGCCCCGGCGTGAGTGGGAGCCGAGAGGCCTGGCGGAGAGGGCGGGGCCAGGACCCGCGGGGAGGGCAGCTCCGTGACAGCCCCCATTCGGGGAGGGGGCCGTGCCCTTGCTCAGGGAATCGAGAGGAAGGAGACCCACTCACATCGCACCCGCCAGAGCAGGGCAGGGCCTGTCAGGAAGGAAGCGGCAGGTGCTGGGCCGCCAGCCACCCCAGTGAGCGCCGGCGGGAGGGGCCGCGGGAAGGGGCACCTGCACAGCGCCTGCGGGGCGGGGCCGAGGGCCACAGGCAGCCACAGGGGCAAGGAGACCAGCCTCCGCCCTCTCCAGGGCCCGCGTGGCGGCCTCCTGGGCCACCTCTCCGAAGGGTTTACAGTCGGGCTTTAGCGAGGCGGGAGGGCGGGTGGCGGCCCAAAGAGCGCACCTGCGGCGCGGCTCCGACAAGCCCCGGGCCTTGCACAGGACGGGCGGGGCACCTGCCCGGGACGCGGGCAAGGACCAGGCCTGGGCTCGGGAGGGGCCGGGGGCACGGCCGCCCGTGCGCGTGGCCTCTGCCCTCCAGGTGGCTACGGGCTCTCCACGCTGCCAGCCACCCCGATGACTCAGCAACCTGCGGGGTCTCAGGAGACCAAGGGGCCGAGGCTGACCCCAGGAGGGAGTTCAGGCAGAGCCTGACGGGCCCCGCCGCGGTGCGGGCGAATCCGGGCGGCACAGAAGGGAGGTGTCCCGGCGCCAGCTGCCGGAGCTGGGACAGGAGGGCCGGCGCGCTGGGAACGGCACGCGTGGGCGGCGCAGTGGGACGCGCGAGGCCTGGGCCCGGCGAGCTGGGGCTGGGGCAGCGTGAGGGCTGAACGCCAGGCTGCGCCCCTGCGCACTTGGCCTTCACGGGTGCCCGGAGCCCGGCCTGCAGAGGAAGTAAGCTCCACTCCTGCCCGGAACTCACCGTGTGTGGAGGGTGAAGCCGTGCCCAGAGCGGAGCTCTGCATCCCGGCTCCTCTGCCCTCGAGGAGGGACCGCGGGGCCGGCGGGGGTCTGTGCTGTGGTACAGACATTAGGCAGAGGAGCCAAGATGCGAGGAGAAAAGCTCTGGAGCCTGACAAGCCCAACTCTGGACAATTTATTCAACTTCTCTGGGCCCGTTCCATCCTTCATAAAGCAGGAATAAAAAGGTATTCCTCATTGGACCGAAGTGAGACGCGAGCAAGAACACGTGTGCTGTGCTGAACCCAGCAAAGGGTCCCCGTGAAGGGCGAGCCCCTGAGCATGCGTCCTGACCAGGCCGTGGCCGGAGAAGCACCCCAGCTGCTCTTTCACCCAGAGCTCAGCCTGCAGCACATTCAGAGGCACCTGCTGGACCCAAGCTGAGAACAGGAGCCTTGGGGGGCGCAGGGCAGAGCTGGCAGGGGCTGTGGCCCCTGGCAAAGCCAGAGATCTCGCCTTCGACTTCTCCCCACGTCCTAATTCGGAGTGGAGCCATTGCTTTCTATGTCCCTTCCATGGCTAACGGCCTTTTCCAAAACAAAACGAACTTTGTGTAACTCCGGGAGAGAGACGCCGCAGTGCTGGCAGGACCAGAGATGGTGATGCCAGCCTCCCCTCCGGCTCCCTCCCGACCCGAAAGCCCACCTGCCAGCTCCACAGGGGCACGCTGGGGTCGCAGTAACATCCTGACCAAGTGTCCTGCTCCCCCGAACCCCACCCCAAGTCACAGCCCAGGATCAGAGGTGTGACGGGAAGGTGGATGGACACAGGACGTCCTGAGCAGACAGAGCTGTTTATTTTCCGAGGAGGTGGAATCACGGGATGATGTGCTGGACGAGAAGCAGGCTGGTGTGGTGGCTGCGCCCTCCCCGAGCCCCAGGCCCCCACGCCAGTGCCATCTGCCTCGGGAATCACAAGGCCCGGCAAACACCCCTGTGCCAAGAGCCCACCGCAGATGCCCCGGAAGGAAGCTGTCCTCCCTCACTCCGCGTCACCTGACGAGGAACGCCATGCAGCCTGCGCTCTCCCAAGGGGGCTGGCATCTCCCCCCAGACCCAGAGACCCTGCAGCTTCCTGGGAACGCACTTTGGGAACGGATTCAGGCACTGCCACAAGCAGCCACTCTCCGCCACTCTCCAGCACCAGGGTGGCCCTCGGCCAGGCTGAGACCCGAGTCCCTGCCGCCTGACCCTCCCTGAGTCACCAGGGCCACGGGGCAGACAGCTCTCAGGGGCGAAGGGGGCTCTGCGTGCAAGGTTTCAGCGGAACGCTGCTGGCTGGGCTGAACACAGAATGCGCCCTTACTGGCGGCCGCAGCAGCCTCCTGCCCCATGCGAGGAACTGTCCGGCAAGCAGACTTTTGTTTTGCACTGTAGCAATGCCCCACAGTGCTCCAGACCAGCAGGCAAGTGAGGTCAGGACAGGGAGGAAGCCACTGCTCAGGCTCCACCAGGCACAGAAAACAGGATCCTGATGTGCTTCGGTCTCCCAACTCCCCCAGACAGGCTTCGCGTGCAAATGGCAGCATGAGGACACCTGTGTTTCTCTTCCTTGCACTTGATCAGGGACCTCTGAGGCTCCTGCCACGTCCCCAAAACAGGCCTCCAAGGCCGAGGACTTCAGCCCCACCCGTCCTGTCTCAGTCGCTGAGGCAGAAGGGGATTGATTCTGCCGCCACAGAGGAGGCCGGTTTACAACCCGACTTTCGCTGCACGTCCTGGTGTGTGAAGGTGGCGAGTGTGCACGCCCAGGCACCAGGCAGGCCTTTGGGAGGCGGGGAGGGGCCCTCCAGTCAGGAGGCCTGTTCGACGTCCTCAGGTGCGTGGAGGGACCGCGTGCCAGGCTCCTCCCGCTTCAAGTCCAGTGGCGAGGTGGTGAAAAGCACCCGGCTGAAGAGGTCTCCACAGCCTCAAGGGCAACTCGGGCTCCTTTAAAGCGGTTTTCCACCCCATCCTTTTACAGCAAGAACCTTCCACACAGAGAAAACCAGAGGCTGGTCAAGCAGCGCCCAGAGCTCCAGCCGTCACTGCAGTCGGCCCACCCTGAGTTCCTCTTCCTCCCAGCTCCTCCCCAGGCCTCACTCACCAGAGGGCTCCAAGGCATCTGCCCAGGAAAGGCAGCTGCTCTGCACTAAAGGAAAGCCGAGGAACGCACACAAGCACAATCTGAAGCACAGTTAAGTGAATCCCCCTCCCTAGAACACATCAGCAAGCGGGAACCTTAAACTCTGCAAACAGAGACTTGCTGGGGAGCGGATGTGACTCAGTGGTTGAGCGCCAGCTTCCCACATACGAGGTCCCAGAAAAAAAAGAATGGTTGTCCGGGGGACAGGGGAGTTACTGCCTCTCGGGGACAGAGCTGCTGTTTGAGGAGATGACAAGGCTGGGGTGATGGATGCTGCTGATGGCAGCACGACACTGTGGGCGTAATTCCTGAATCGTTCACTTGGAAGTGCTTACGATGGGGATGTGAGCTGTGTATGTTTCTGCAGCAACTCAATAAGATGCGGCTCAAGACCTGCACGGGCCGCCAGATCCTCAAACAGCCCAGAGCAGCCCGCACCCCAAATCCAGTCACACGAGGGCCTCGAGGGCTTCTGAGTGTGCTGCAGCGAGAACAGGACAAGACCACATTAAGCTGAGAATGCTGAGCCACGAGTGAGATTAAGTAGCTAAGGTCACCCCCATTTTCTGGTTTTGTGTGCTCTGAATTCACAGAACGGCAGCAACACAAACTGCTGAAGGTCACAGGCCATCAGGTCCTGTGCACTGGTCAAAACCGCAAGCACATTATATGCTGAAAAAAAGGGGCCTTCCCGGCCGCATTGTTCACCGAGCCCCCAAATGAGGGAAAACCCAGAGAGCCATCAAGGGGCGACTGGATGCACCCGTAGAGTGGAAGACGGCCCAGCAAAAACGAAATGAGAGCTGCAGATGCACCCAACATCCCAGCACTGCCCTGGAGACCGGGAAGGAGCCTCGAGGCGGCTGGCAGCACTGCGCGCCTCCGTCTGCCCGGTTCAGGAGCCAGGAAGCACAAGCAGTGGGGGGAGGCAAGCTCGCCAAGCTGCCCACCTACGGTTAGTGTCCTTAATCACATAACCACACTGCGACAGAGCTTTTTTAAAAACCGCAAGGATTAACGTGAGTGTAGGTGCGTCTGACAATCACGCGTTGCACGCAGGTGGGGAGACTCCCGCCAGTGTGATGGGGTCTGGGGCGGCTTCCTGGAAAGGCTATTTGAGGCTTGAGGTGTAGCTGAACTTCCGTGGGCAAGAGTTGGGGCTGAATACCACGGGGCAGCAGGAGTGTGGTCAGCTTGCCCGGAGCTTACGTGGCGAGCGGGGAGCACAGACGAAGGATCTCAGCGTGGGCCGGGCCACACCCAGGGGCTTGAGTGTGAGGCTACAGCCTTCTTGGCTTAGGGGCTCCCAGCAAGGAGTCTGTGTGGAGCCACAGGAAGCCCGAGGCCCTTCAGGGAAGGACAGGCTGGGGGTGCCGGCAGAACAGGGAGGAGGGCGCAGCCACAGGTGGCCCTGCTTACAGGACAGGGGAAACCTGGGCTGAGAGGGTCTCGTGCTCCCAGGAGGCCAGCCCGAGGCCCCTCGAAGCTCTCAGCTCTCAGCTCAGACCTCAGCACCAAAAAATCAGGGATGCTGACAACACAGAAACAGCATGTGGATTTCAAGGTGAATTTCCTTTGATTCTCAAGTTTCTCTCCTTCCCTTGGCTCATCTTCCCTTCCCCCACCTTTCCTCTCCTCGGAGTGCCCCGCCCCCGCCCCCCCAGACTCCACTCAGTGTGCTGGTTTGCCCTCGCAGGCAGGGATGGGGCCACGGGCCTTGCCCTCAGAGGGCTTGCCACCTTCCTCAAGAAGAGCTCCATTCTCCGAGGCGTCCCAACACACGACCTCCGACCCAGCGGTTACCAGGAGAGCCCAGCTGTCCCGTCTGAACGCGGCTGAGCCAGCACCTGCCGGGAGCACGCTGCAAAGGCGCAAGGCTCTGCTCTAAGCGTCGCAGACGGGGAACTGCTCCTCTGAGGACGCGGCTGGCTTCAGAGGCGAAGCTGTGGGCTTGCGGGTATCTGTGATCTCAGGACAAAGGACCCCTCCTCTTCCCTGTCCTGGCAAGATCTCCCCCTTGGTTTGACCGGGCCTGAGTGAGCTTTTAAGGCGGAGGTGCCCCAGCAACCCTGGCACCTAGAAATCGCTGGGGAAGTGGATAAACAAGGGAGTGAACACATCGGTCAAGGGACAGGAGTTAGACTCCAAGAAGCAGCCAGAGAGCAGAACTGCCTGGGGCCTCGCAGCAGGAGCCCTCCCCTCAGCTCCCAGCTGCGCCTCCCCCAGGCCCAGGCCCAGGCCCAGGCCCAGCGCACAGGGCAGGGAAGCCCCTGCGTCCACATCCAGTCTGAGTGTTTGGCTCCTCCTCCACCAGCAGCCACAGGCAATCAGAGGAAGAGACCACGGACTGTGGAGCCACTGTGCTGCGTTTCAAACCCGTTACCAGGTTTGTGACCTTAGCAGGCCAGTCAGCCTCACGTGACTCAGTTTCCACTTTCGCATCGTGGGAGTGACAACAGAACCCATACCACAGGGTGCTGTGGGATTAATGGACTGTCCTTTGCAACTGCAATGTATCAAGACAGTGTCTGGACACGTATGTTCAGATGTATTTTGGGAGGCACTTAAGTTTTAAGAAATAGTTCAGACCAATGCAACCCCTCCTCAGCAGCCCCCTGGACCTTGTCCCCAGAGAAGGGATGCAGGGGATGTGCTGGGGAGAAGCCGAGGGGCTAAAGGGGCACAGCACCTCCCACGGAGCCCCAGGTCCACAGTACAGCAGAGCCAGCCCTCGCATCGCATGGCCCCCAAGGTCCCTTTAGCTCCTGCTGCTGTCACCCCCCCCTCCCTTTCGGCCTCTCAGAGGGCCAGGGTGCCAGTTCCTCTTCCTCTGGTTCCAGATGTGAGTCAAGAGTGTGAGAGCTTCTGGATCTTGAATGACTGAGTTCCCTCTGAAGAGCTAAGTCTGGGGGAATGGGGAGCCCCTATCTGACATGCCGTGGATCTCAGAAGGGGTGCTGAGCCCTCGGCTAGCCGGGGAGCCACTTGAGAAGGCCGCAGGGATACCCTTCAGGTCCCTGGGAAGGGTCTCCTCAAGAAGCAACTCCCAAACCAAGTCACCAAACCTGTTTAAACGCAGTCACGCACAGATCGAACAAAACCGGAATCTCAAAGGGTGTAGCCAACGCACAGGTGAGTCAAACCGTGTCCAGGCAGCTCCCAACCGGCCCACGGAGGCAAGTCCCCACCACCCCAGAGAAAGGCCTGCCGTGCTCCACCCGCCCTCGGCTGCCTCTCATCGCAGATGCAAGGGCGTGTTTGTCTGCAACGCCAGGCGCTGCTGCCAACAGCCGAGGCCGAGGCCGAGATCTTGGGGGCCAGGAGCAACACACTAACAGGGGGCACGGCCTGCTGGGCTGCCCCACGGCCCCAGACCCTGCTCTCCTCGCCCCCCTCCTGGAGAGCCCAGCTGAACGCCCGGGGGCAAGGCAAGCCACTCCATCCAGGCACTCTGAAAACCAGAGCTAGCTCAGCGCCACCTGGATTGATTGGAAAACCTGTGGACAAGCAACTCCCACACGGCAATTTAAGTAAAGACACAAACAGCCAATATATACGAAAAATTCCAATTCACTAGTAATCAAGCAATTCAGATGAGAACAGTGGTATAAGATCTTACTTGTCAAACTGGCAAATAAGAAAATATCCAGTGCTGGAGGGAGGCAGGGGAGAGAGTGAGAGGGAAAGAGGGAGAGAAAAGGAAGCAGAAAATATAAATTGGTAGAAGAGTTTTTCTGGAAGAAAACTTAGCAATATTCAAAACCACAGAATCTGCATACCCTTTCACCCAGTAGCTTTGTTCTTAGGGCACCGTCCTGGAGAAACAGAGTTCTGCACAAGAACTTAAATACAGAGATGCTATTCGCACCACTGTCTATTACAGCAAAAGGAAAAAGACACTGGCTAATTATGGTGTAGGCAGAAGCTGGACCATGCAGTCATTTTTTAAAACCATTGGTGACCTGAAAAAACACTTGCACTGCACGGTGGGGTGGAGGGGAGGCGTGCGGACGCGGCACGGATGCGCAGCAGCTTCTGACGGGCTCGCCCCCACGGGGCTCCGGCAGCGGCTGCTGCTCCCCTTTCTGCCTGGCTATGGCCTCTAAATTTTTCACGACAACGTTCTTGTTTAGAATTCAAAGCAGCCCCCAATATTACTTAAACAAAGAAGCAAAACCGGGATTAAACCCTCTAATAGTGTTACTCTCCCCCAAACAGAACGGACAGGATGAACCCTGAGGTGCGAGCATGGTCCTGGCTTCAAGTCCCTCCATCTGCTCTGGATGCAGCTCCAGCGCCGGCACAGTGACAAGGAGAAACCAGGGGAGGGGACGTCCTGTGGGGACGGGAGGTCTTTGCAGAAGAGGCAGTGTCCCAAGAGAGCCGAAAGGGTAGAGAAAGCACTTCAGGTGGGGCGGGGGCGACACCAGCAGGTGCATGCCAGCCTTCAGGGGCCAGATGGAGGCCGTGAGTGGTGGGAGGCAGTGTCGGAGTTGGGGGGCATCTCTCGCGGACGGTGGGCCCCAGGCAGCATGGGCATTGTCTGCGGCCACAAACTGTGTTCTTGTCCATTTCCCAAGTCTATGCAGAGGCTGGTGGGATGGACAAAATGCGAATCGGTCAAGAGCACCACGTGGATTTCTAGCTTCTTCCGGTTCCTCTACCTTGTGCACCCCACAGGCCACACTAGCTCCCAGCTCACCTAACAGGCATTTCCTCCTGCCTCCCTTTGCCTGAAACCCCCTTCCCTCCTCAGGTCTACGGGAGGAGAGCTAAAGCAAAAGGTAAGTGGGAGAATGGCCGCCCAATTACCAGAACTAGGGAATCAAAGCACAAACTGCTAGCTTGGGGAGTAACACGAATCACTGGTATTAAAGCAGAAATGTTTGGGGGAGTGCAGGGGCTCATGTGATGTGGGAGCCACCAGGTCAACAGCAACCCCCGCTCACACCCCTCTGGACCCAGCCCCAACCCATTGGGACTGACCAGCTATGGCAGATGACGAATGCCAAAAATCATGAGCGGCTTAGAAGCAGTTTTCAGACCCAATATTCTGAAATACCACAGGACACTGGGCCACAGACCATCACCCCTCCAACTGTGGATGTTTTGCAGTTTTCAGAGCATTTCCACATCCAGCTCTGGGAACTGTGCCCATTTTACAGATGAAATAACTGAGGCTTAAAAGCCCAGTGGCTTGCCTGGAAGCTCAGAAAGGGGCAGGAGCCGGCTGCACCCTGTTCCCTGGCCACCACCTTGTACGTACAAAGCCACGGTGCCACGGGGCAGCACGGAGGCCGGGCTCGAGCATCGTTTTCACAAAGGGTTTCCTCTTCTATTTTGACAAAAGCAACCGGAGCAAAACGAGGATCCCTATAAAGATGGACCCAAAAGCCTGCAGGAGAGGGAGGCCCAGGGCCACCGACCACCCTGTCCCCCTGCTAGGCAAGGCGCACGTGAGTAAAAAGGTTCAAATGCTCTCTCATGGTAACAACTACTAACTACAAGGACGGCTGGTGGGTCGGTGTGCGCAGAGGGGCGGCGAGGCCGAGCCCCCTGGCAGCCAGCACAAGCCCCATCACTCGGAAGCCCGGGGGCACGGGGTTCGGCTGAAACCCCAACTCTCCTCATTCCCCTTGAAGGCCGGGGAGCACACGCTGCGCCTGGACTTGACCCCGGGCTGCGGCGCGGTGCAGCGCCACTTCCTCGCTGGACACAGCTCCTGGGATGGCAGGGGCAGGCCTCGCACTTCACAGGAGCTGTTTCAAACTTTAACTGGTTCGCTCTTAAAATTAAATACGCCTCCATAAAGGGTGGCGGGGGGTCCCATGATGGATCTGTGGAGCCACTCCACCGACCGGCACACGGCGAGATCAGGGCTGGGGAAGGGGGCTACCGGCGCCGAGGTCCTGGGCGTGAATCCACCTACGCTACACAGGATGCTGCCTTTGGGGACGCTGGGTGAATACACGGGCGCTCTCAGTGTTACTTCTTACAACAGTTCGTGAATCTACACTTAGCTCAAAATAAAAAGGTTCCACTTCTGGCTTGTATGAGACGGGGCAGCTCTAGAAAGTCACATTCCAACTGAGCTAAAGAAACCCGACAATTATCTTAAAGCTCCCACTCAGGCTTGTGGTTTCCTTCCCCTTACATAACTCAAAGTGTGCATATTTGATTTGGGGGGTCACTCCTGGGCAAAAGGGGGGATAGGGTGATGTGTGGCAAGAGTTACAGAATCAGCCTTGGGGTGGGGGGGTTGTAGGGGTCTTCTTATTAGAAAACAGGGAGGGGTCCAGAAAGTGTGCCCCAAGATGAGAAGGGAATCCTGCAACTCCCTGCAGAGACCCGCCCTGCCTGTTGCCAGAAGCCTCCCTCTGGGTGGTCGGCAGCCCTGGAAATCCTACACCAAAGGACCCCCCTTGGCCGGGACAGCCCCTGGAGGGGGCCTGCTGTGCTCGCCTCCACGCATACTTGCCCAGGGAACGCGTCCCGGGCCCGCCAAGCCCACTTCCGCGGCCCGGTCCCTTTCCCACCGCACTTGGCAGTTCAGCCTTGCCTCACGGAGAACGAAAGGGACGCGGGCAGCAGGGTGGGAGGGCTGCTCCGTCTTGGGCAGCGGTCACCCCCCAGGCCGCGGAGCCCCTCCTCCAGAACCCTAAGAAGTGCAGCCCCTCGCTCGCCCTGCGGGGTCCACAGCGAGACCCTCCCAGACAAAACCGTCAGCAGCGAGGAGCCGCCCCCGCGAAGGGCAGATTCGCCGGATCTCAGCAGCCAGTTCCCCAGACACACACCCGGCGACCCGCAAGTTCGGGCACGCGCGGGCCCGGGCGCGGGCAGCGGGAGGGGCTGCGGGCTGGCGCTCGCGGGGGCTGGGCCGGGGGTCTAGTCCCGGCGCCCGGCGGGAGGGGAGGGGCTCGCCCAGGGCTGGGGGTCTAGCCCGGGGGTCTAGTCCGGGGCAGGGGGCTCGCCGGGAAATGTAGTTCGGGGATCTCGCCGGGCGCTGGGAGTCGCGTCCCGGGACCCCGCTCTGGGCGCCGGCTGCCGTCTCTTCCTCGCCGCTTTCGAGTCTCCTCCGCAGCCCGGAGGCGGCGGCGCGGCCCTTCACCGGCCCGGGCCCCCAGAGGCCCCTCCATGGCCCGGAATTCCGAGCAGCCGCTGGCCCCTGGCCCCGGGCACCCAGGAACCCTCCTCCCTTCCAACGTGCGGCGCGCCCCGGGTCGGCCCTCAGCTCGTTGAACAAAAGAGCAGTTCAGGCGAGCGGGTCCGGAGCCCGCACAGAAGGCTCCCGCTGCGCTCCCGGCCGTCCGAGCGCGGCGGCCGCAGGGGAGCCCTGCCCGGGCAGCGGGCTTTGTGTCTGCGCGGGGCGGCGGGAGGCTCGAGCGGGGGTCCCTGCACGTCCCGCGGACCCCAGCGCAACCTCGCGTGGCGAGGCGGACGGCGACGAGCCCCGAGGCGTCACAAAGTTGTCGGCGGCGCCTCGCGCCTCCCGCTCCGTCAAGTCCCCTCGGCGGGGACGCCTCATTCATTGGGGGGGGGCGCGGAGCCGCCCGGGCCGCGGAGCCGTGGCGTGTACCTTGCTCTTGACTTCCACCGCGCTGCAGTCGTAGAAACGCAGGGTCTGGGACTTGTGGAAACTCCGGTTCATGGTTCCGGCCCGGCTCAGCCTTGTCTCCGCGCGCTCTCCGCAGGGGCAGCAAAGGGCTTCCGCGGGGCCCCGCGCCCCCACGCTCACACTTCGCCGGGTCCCGGGTCCCGGCTGCCGGCGCGCCCCGCGGGCTCCGTGTGCGGCCGGGGCCGAGCGCGGCTGCCGCGCGCCTCAGGGACTCCAAGGCCGCGAGCGGGAGGAGCGGAGCGGGGGGCGGGTGGGGGGCGGCGCGCGCCGCGCTACCTCCCCGCAGCCCCTGAAACCGCCCCCCGCGCCCCGCCCCTCACCCCGCCCCTCCGGCCGCGCCGCCGGGCCCACTCCCGAGGCTGCCGCTCGGCGGCCGGTTGTCGGTAGGGGCGCTCGCGCGTCCGAGGGCCGGGAGCGCGGGAGAGGAGGCGTCGCCTGGGCGGGCCGAGGCGCCTCCTGGCTCGGGCTCAAGTCACACATCTTATAAGGGGGCTGCTTCTTGCCGTTGTCTTGGGTAAGTACTTAAGAGAGCAGTAAAACCCAGTCTGATCACCCGCGGCAACTGGTGTCTGTACCGGCTGCCAGTTTGTGCGTGGTTTGGAAGAAGGGTCTTCAGGGAGGCACACTCCTAGGACACAGTCAGCACAGGTCAAATTAAAAGAGATGAAGGCAAGGCCAGAGGCACCTCTGGGGCTGTCTGATGAGAAAGAAGATTTTTTAAAAGGCAGCCAGTAGGGGGAGAAAAACCTGTTAGGAGAAAGATGGCATCAGTTGTTACCCACGTCATTGGGAACTTAATCGAGAGGCCTCTCGAGGAGGGGTTGCCAGACAAAACCAAAGATACAGGCCCTGCTGGTGAGAAGTTTGTGATCTAGTTAAGAAGGCAGGACAAATGGGTTCTAAGTTATGGGATTATTATAACTTATAAATTTATTATAAATTCATTGTAAAAGAAGTGAAGAAAAAAGTTAAAATCACCCATAATCATGCCACTCAGCACTCAACTCTATTAACCTTTTGAACCTTGTGATGTATTTTATTTGGACATTATATATTACAAAATGGTGATATGCTGTTTATCCAGTTTTGTCAACTTTTTTTCACCTAATGTTGTATAAACAACATTTTCATGAAGTTTTCTTAGAAAGCATGGTTTTTAAAAGCTGCAAGCATGGGTATAGGCATAAATTTTAACCATTCCTTTATTATTGGTTATTTAAGATGTTTCCAATGTTTAATTTTTATATAATGCTCTTACTTGAATACACTTATTTCTTTAGAATCAACTCCTAAAAGTGGAATTACTAGGCCATAGAGTACATATATGTCTAAAGTTCTTAATACAGATTGCCAAATTCATTTCCTAAAATTTAGTTTTCATTTCCTTTCACTAAATAATTATCCTTTTACATACCAGGAGCTACAATCACAAAGGCACAGAGTTACAATCCCTGCCCTTAAGAGAAACTACCAGATTGGACAGGGGACCAGACATGTAGATAGAGCTCTGAAACAAGGATGTGTGAAGATGTAAGCAGGCCAAAAAAACATGCCAAGAGATACACACCGGGCAAGCTGAGAGAGAGCGTACAGAGGAGCTGACTTTCCTTTCAAAAGGAAATTTCCTAAGCTGAATTGTTGCTGACTGCAATAATCCCAGGTAGAGTGAGCAATATATTTTTTAGGAAGTACGGGGGATTGAACCTGGGACCTGGCACTTACGAATAGGCACTCAACCACTGAGCTACACCTGCCCCACCCCCACCCCCAGGCAATATTCTTTTGTAGTGGGTAGGAGAAGAGGTTCAGGAGCATCCTCAGGGATGAACTCAATCCAGATATTTTAAGGATGGGAGGAACAAGGGACTGAGAGGAGGGATGAATGGCAGTCTAGGCAGGGACAGGACACTGAAAGCCCAGGGTTCTTAGGTGTGGGAGGAAACCTTTGGAAGGAAAGGCTAGAAAGCTACAGAATTTCAAGAAGCTATAGATTTTGGTCTCAAAGCAACTCTTTGAAAGTGAAATAATTTCTTTAATGCCTTGTTGCTTACAGTGTGGTCTGAGGCCCAGAAACATCTGCTCCACTTGGAGCTTGTTAGGGATACCACACTGCAGACCCACCAAATCAGAATCTGAACTTGAACAAACCTACTGGTGATTTATGTATCTGTTAAAATTTGAGGAGTGCTGCTTGGCTAACTCTCATTGCCACCTTGAGTCATTGCTCCTTTGTCTCAATCATCTGTTGCTCCATCAGTCCTTCGCTGGTGTGACCGGCAGCCACCAGCAGGAGGAAAGGCTGGGAGAGCTGGCTGGTTGCATGCAGAGCCTGAGGTTCCAGCTGAGACTTGAACAGGATTCTTTAGGGCTTCAGCCTTCAGCTGGGAGACCTTTTTCATAGTCCAGCAGCAGGAATGAAAAAACAATCCACAGGTCCTGGCATGCCAGCCTGGCTTTCTGCACAGCTTCAGGCCTTCTCAAACTCTGGACAAAGTGTTGGAAAACAGAGCCAAGCATGGAGGTCACAGGAGCCTGGCAGTCCTCACTGTTGGGACGTTGGCTGTCAGGCAGACTCTGAGCTGTGCATGCTTTGCCCCAGTCACAGGGCAGATACACAGGAGAGGGGCAGTATATGCTCACTGTTATCACATCGGTTATCTCTGCACTAGCTAGCTGTCTCTGTAGGGTATTCAGAGATTTAGATGAAATAAATGAGGAGACCCTCATCAAAGGGGTTGGGGCTTTGGGGGGATCTTGTATTTCTGTTGTGAATTCTGCAAGCATCTCGCAAAGAACCTGGGCTCTAAGTGAATTTAGATCAGTCACCCTTGCTTTATTTGTAAGATGGGCACTGAAGAGCTTTCCCCCTCTGCTTCACGGCAATATCCTGGCAATCAAAAAGCACAGAGGGGAAAAAAAAAAAAAAGCCACAGGGGATGCAGCCACGCTTTGAAATCCTCAAAGTGCTCCGCCAATATAAGTGGCTGTGGGGTGGGGAGGCAGTAGTTCTTACATCTTCCCAGCGCTGCCTCCCATGATGGGGTCTGGTCTGGGAAGTGGGGGGTGCCCAGGTTGGGGGCTGCTCTTAAGGGGAGGTGGCATGTGGCTCAGCCAGTGGTGCCTTTTACATGGAGGCCCAAGCTACAAAGGCCTGCCCCTGCCATCTACACAGAGCCAGAGGTCAGGGACGGACATAGCATGAGGCAGGAAAGGGGGAGAGGGAGGGGCCTCATCGTCCTCAAATCTGTGGTTTCAAAGTATCCCTCCCACACTGGCAATTGAGTCCTCCAGGAACAAAAAAGCGAAAGGAATTCCCTAAAAGACCTGGGTTTGTTACAATCTTAGGTATCCAAATAGAAAGAGTAGACCTCAAAATCACAGACTTCTAGATACATGGTGAATAAAGACATTTTCATTAAAAAGGAAGGAGATTGGAAAGCTACAATTTTGCAGTTCTTTTAATAAGGAAACACAGAGATAAATTGTTTTTAAGACCCCTAGGTAATAGAGAGGAGAAAAGTCAGCCTCTGGCGAGTTGTTGAATTGGCCAGTCAACAAATTTTGGTGATGCTTACCTGTGATGGAGAGGGGTCGTGCTGGGCCCTGCAGCACTGCTGAGAACTTCCGCCACAGCCTCTTCCTTGGGGAGGGTAGCTGGGAAGTGAGTCCTGCACACGGGGGCTGGAGGGTGGGCCGAGGGAGCAAGGGCAGCCCGTGGGAGGGCTGGGACGAGTGGCTGTTGGCTTTGGGGCAAGCAGACTTGGTCTTGGTCTCACTGGCATTGTAAGAAGTGATATTGGGGCTGAACTTGGGGTAGAAAGAGGCAAATTTGGCAAAAAGTCCTCGTTTGGTTGAGGTTGCCTGGGCCCACGTCCTGGGTGTGGGTTTGCAGTGTGGCTGGCACAGTGCTTGCTTGCCTGCGTGTCCTCTGCTGTGCACCCCACTCAGGAAGCATGAGGCACATTTCAGAGTTGCCGCTCGAGCAAACACACAGTAGGTCCTCACCATTAGCTTGAACCATGTGAAATTGCCAAGATCCGACCTTTTTGACCTACACAAAGGACCTTCTCATGTGGCTCAAATGAATAACTGGCAGCTGTTTTTATCATCACCATAAGAAATGTTCTGAATTCAGAAGAGGCTGGACTAGCCGAGGGTGGGGCGGCCAGGGGCATTGGGCCAGAACTATCAATCACAGTCCATTTCATCTCGCCAAGACGCGTCTTTCCCCAAAGAGGCCTGGTGGGCGCTCCCGAGCCTTGCCAGAGTTCAAGTTGAGAATTTGGGGTGTGATTCAGTGTGGCCAGGGCTTTAGCAGACCGTGCCAGCTGGCACTGAGGGGCCAGGGCACCAGGTTCACGCCGCCCCAGGGAAGGGGACATCTGCAGAAAGAACGCCCGGCATGCGCACCACGAGCCTGCGTGGGGCGGCCCCCGTGGGGAGGCCTGCTCCAGGTGGAGCGTAACACAGGTGCTGGGAAGACAGCGCCCCTCCCAGGAGCTCCCACGTGGAGAGTGCAAGCACTGTGAGTGCTGCAGGGCTGTCAGGCTGTTGACAAGAGGCTGGACTGGATGGAGCCGGACAGACAAGCAGACACCACTGGAAGTGCTTGAAGAGAAGAGGGGTGTGAAGTGAAATGATTCTGGACATGGGTTTAGTATGCGTATTGGTCCTGGTTTAACTGGAGAAGAAGAGCCTGTAAGAGATAAATGTCCACGAGTTGTTGCAAGGACTTGGCTTATGCTATCAAAAGGTGTGTCAGACCAGCCCAGATGCTGTAGGCGGGTGGGAGCTGTGCAGCCCGGGCTGCAGCTGCAGTCCACAGGCAGGACTTTTTCTCCTGGGAAGCCTCAGCTCTGCTTTTAATACCTTTCAACTGATTGACTCAGACTGATCCAGAGTATCTAGGATAATATCCCTTATTTTAATCATATCTACAAAATACCTTCACAGTAACATCTCGTTGTATCTGACCGAGTAACTAGAGATTGTAGCCCACAAATAGACACCTAAAATTAACCATCACAGTACATGTGTTGTGTCAGTTATCTATTACTCTGTAACAAGTACCCCAAAACTTGGTGGCCTAATACAAGTGTTTTTTATCTCACAAGTTTCTGTGGCTCGGAATTTCTGGAGCAGCTCAGTGGGTGGTTCTGGCTCAGGGTCTGGCACGAGGGTGACGCTGGGGCTGCAGGATCCGCTTCCAAAGGGCCCCTCACTGGGCTGCGGACACATGGGGCTCTCCATAGCCCTGCTGCAGTGTCCTCACACCTGGCAGCAGGCTTCTCCCAGAGCAAGTGATTCAAAAGAGAACAAGGCAGAACCACACTTGTCACTTCTCCCTGTCAGGAGGTGAGGCCTTTGGGGCACTCAGGGGGCCGCTATGTGGAGAGTGACCTGCACAGACATAGGACTGTCTCCCTCCCCGCTCTGCCCACACCAGCTGGCGTGAAGACTGGGCACCAGCACACCATGGGTGGGTGGGTGGGTGGATGGAGGGAGGGGTGGAGGGATTGGCGGATAGATGGGTGGGTGGGTGGATGGAGGGATGGATGGAGGGATGGAGGGATGGAGGGATGGATGGAGTCTGAAACCAGGTAGGAAGCTGTGTCAGGGTTGCAGGTGTAAGGCCTAAGGGTCTGGTCTGGGAGAGGGAGTGGGAATGGAAAACTTGTACCCTGAGGCTTCATTTCATCGCAGCTTGCCCTCCAGCATGGCTGGGCTGTGTATTCCCAGGACTCTTTCTCTTTCTGTATCTTTCTTGGCCCTTGAGGAAGGTTTCAACCTTCTCTCCAGCCCTTTGACAGGAGAAACTGGGGCAAGGTCACTGCCTGGGCGCCTGGTTGGCTCCTGCTCTGTGGCCTGCAGACAGCTCCCCGGCCCACTCTGGCCCTGCCCCTCCCCAGCTGCCCACTGGCACTGTGCAGCAAAGGTCAGCTCAGGTAGGAATGTTGGGAAATTGGATTTTGGCTTTAGGCTCAAATCACATTTTCTCACTCGGTTTTATCACAAGTAATTGATATTTTAATTCCTTGAAAATTCTAGAATAGCAGTCTCAGGTTTTACTGCACATTAGAATTACTTGGGGCACCTTAAAAACTTTCAATTCTTACCCCATAAAAGCTCAGTCAGAATCTCTAGGAGAGGGACTCAGGCATCAGGAGTTTTCAAAGCTCCCGCTCAGTGCTTCTCAAACCTCAATGTGTAGACAGATCACCGGGGATCTCGCTAAGATGTAGGTTCTGGTCTGTGAGCCTCGGGTGGGCCTGAGGTTCTGAATTTCCAGCACATCCCCAGATGCTGCTGTTCGGTGGACCGGCTCCGGATGGAGGACAGGCTGACGGCTCCCAGCCCACACTCCAGGGGCCACCGGCCCAGCCCAGGACGTCTGCAGAGCTCACCCTTAGGAAACCCAGGCAGCCCAGGCTCTCCCACCACAAGCACTGTGACCACACTGCATTCTGCCCAGTGATGCCCAGGAAGACCCAACAGCCCTGTGGGAGTGAGGCACCGGGCGTCCCACTAAGGCAGACTCAAGGTCGGAGCGACTCGCAGGCTGGGAGGAAATCCACCCACGGCTGTCTCTTGGTACGAGATAGCAAGTGACTTTTACCTCCTCTCCATTCTCTTCTGCATTTTTAAAATTTCTGCAATGAGAATGTGTTGCTCAGAACACAATAAACATATTAAAAAGCAAGCTCCCTGGGAGCGTGCGCCTCTGCAGCAGGGTCCCTCTGGCCCCTTGAGCGGCCTGTGTGCCTAAGGGAACATCTGTTGCAGTAGCAGGGGCCATTCGCATGGTTCTGGCTGCAAGACTGGGCCCCTGTGTCTCTAGATCCCACCTGCCTTTCAGCAGTCTACCTTTGGGCATGGACATGTGCTAGAAAAGGGGAGGCACAGGTGTCTCCCCACTCAGCTCAACCTCAGGGACTCAAAGCCAAGAAAGCAAAGGTGGGTTTCAGGGTTCCCTGAAACCGGGTCTCAACAGTGATTCAGTGGTGGATGGTGGAAAGCAGCAGATTGGATTGCCGGCGACAGGGTGTGCTTGTGCTTTCTGAGCAGATGCTTTATATCTGAGCCTCATCAGGGAAAAACTCTGAAACCAGAAATTGAAGCTATAAATAAAGTATAATTTCTAGAATTCTCAACTGCCAGCCATGTTCACTGAGAGCCTGTTAGGTGCTCTGCACCCTTAGTTCACAGTGAAGTAGGTGCTACAACTACCCTCCTGTTTTACCCATGGAGAAGCTGAGACGTCACTTTGCTCAAGGCGACACAGCTAGCAAGTTGCAGAATCAGGATTTAAACACAGCTTTTTCTGGAGCTGACCTTGCTCTTCACTACTGCTTCTTTCTGCTGCTAGGCAGGGACTTGATCTGTAAATATAAATCCCCCATCCTCCTGGGGGTTCTGCAGCACTGCCCTGGCCCACTGACCCCAAAGCAGGTCCCTCAGGCAGCTTTTGGCCCTTTCTCCATTGTTTTTGTGAGAGAGTTGAGTCCTGCCTGGTACTCGGATGACATCTTCCTGGCGCCCTGACAACAATATACTTTTAAATAAACGATGGGTCAAAGAAGAAATCCACGCCCCCACCCCCACTCCCAAGTAGAGCAATGGGGAAGAAGAAGCAAATTAGGAATAGTCTTCTGTTTAAATCTCAGAGAAACAAGCTATTTCATAGATTAAAAATAAATGGCACATTACTGATTTTCAAATCAAGAGAGAGAATGCAGTCAACATTTTCAAATGCTAAAACTGGAAACACACATTCATATTCACGGTAAAAGTATAAATGGAAGAAATGATCTACTTTACCCTTTTTCTTTCCTTCTATAGATTTTGATGGTACTTGGCCTTTGTCCAGCGCGCGAAGGCTTTTTCGGTTGGGTGAAGGCAGAGCCCTGATGTCTCTGACCTGGTTCTTTAGCAGAGCTGGGTCGAAGCCTGTTAGAAATAATTTTCAGACGAAGTTGAAGTAACGTGCCCAAATATTAGGTTGGTGCAAAAAAATTGTAGTTTTGCACTGTTGAAATTTGCCATTTAATATTGGAATACATTCTTAAATAAATGTGGTTATGTTATACATCATTTTAATGTGCATTTCTCACTTTATATTTTTTTTTTGCTAAGACTTATTACTTGCAGTTTATTTTATATTTATTTTGGACTAAGGAAATGATGTTAGACAAAAAGCAAATTCGAGTGATTTTCTTATTTGAGTTCAAACTATGTCATAAAGCAGTGGAACCCCAAATACATACCCTTTATAAAAGCCAACAGATTTCTGGTATTTTGCATCAGCACCCCTTTGGCTGACTAATACACCCACAGTTTTATATCCATTAACATGCTGGTGGACATTTGAGTTGTTTCCCGTTTTGTGTTATTATGAATTATTGTGAATAATTATTATGAATAACAATGAATATTTGTGAACAAAAAAAAATACAAATCACTGTATTTGATATACAAATCACTTGCAGGCAAAAATATGTCTAATAGGGAAGCGGCTGTGGCTCAATCAGTAGGGCTCCCGTTTACCATATGGGAGGCCCCAGGTTCGGTTCCCGGGGCCTCCTGGTGAAGGCAAGCCCGCCCGCGCGGCGTGGTTAGCTGACCCAGCGAGCACAAGCAGCAAGGGGGGCATAAATGAATAAATAAATAAAAATCTTAAAAAAAAAAAAAAAAAGATAAAAAAAAATATGTCTAATAACCATTACTTATGTTTAAATAAAAATAATAAATATAGGAAAATGATGCAAACATACTTTTTTACATTTGCACTGTAGAGAAAATTAAAACTGCAATTCTATATTACATAGAGGCATAATTAAAAGGAAATATTAGTTAATGCTTAGATTGTATAGGGTTCCTATTAAGAATAATGGAAATATTTTTGTATATTTTATACATAAGATTTGTCTAGATGACCATGAATAAAACTTTTGAAAATGATAAAAAATAAAAATAAAAATAAAAGTAAAAATAAAGCCGTGGAGACAGTTGCAGCATCAACCACGCATTTGGGCAGGAACTGCGGATGCACATGCAGTGCAGGGCGGGCAGGGAGTTTTGCCAAGGGCACGAGAGCCTGGAAGTCAAGGAGCGCCGCGGCCGCCCTCGGAGGCTGACAGCGACCAACTGAGAGCACCGTCGAAGCTGATCTTACAGCTACACGAGAAGTTGCTGGAGACCTCAGCGTTGACCATTCTGTGGTCGTTCGGCATTTGAAGCAAATTGGAAAGATGGAAAAGCTCACTAAGTGGGTGCCTCACGAGCTGACCCAAATTTTAAAAAATCGTCGTTTTTGAAGTGTTGTCTTCTCTTATTCTATGCAACAAAAACGAACCATTTCTCAATTGGATTGTGATGTGCGACAAAAAGTGGATTTTATACGACAACTAGTGACAACCAGCTCAGTGGTTGGCCTAAGAGAAGCTCCAAAGCACTTCCCAAAGCCAAACTTGCACCAAAAATTAGGCATGGTCACTGTTTGGTGGCCCGCTGCTGGTCTGATCTGCTACAGCTTTCTGAATCCCAGGGAAACCATTACGTCTGAGAAGTACGCTCAGCAGATCGATGAGATGCACTGAAAACTGCAACGCCTGCAGCCGGCATCGGTCAACAGAAAGGGCCCAGCTCTTCTCCACGACAACGCCTGACTGCACGTCACACAACCAACGTTTCAAAAGTTGAACGAATTGGGCTATGAAATTTTGCCTCATCTGCCATATTCACCTGACCTCTCGCCAACCAACTACTACTTCTTCAAGCATCTTGACAACTCTTTGCAGGGAAAATGCTTCCACAACCAGCAGGATGCAGAAAATGCTTTCCAAGAGTTTGTCGAATCCCACAACACGGATTTTTACGCTACAGGAATAAACAAACTTGTTTCTTGTTGGCAAAAATGTGTTGATTGTAATGGTTCTTATTTTGATCAATAAAGATGTGTTTGAACCTAGTTAAAATGATTTGAAATTCACGGTCCGAAACTGCAATTCTTTTTGGACCAACCTAATAGATCAGTCAACACCTGTGGTTTGTAGGGATATATTACACGGATCCTGGGTGTCTCCAGTTCCCAGGACACAGCCGAGGGTCGGGGGCTGGGACCAACCCCTTTCTAGTGGGTCAGAGTGTGCAGGTTAGAGCTGCCGGGGCTCACCTGTGGGGACTCAACCTCTCTGCTTCGGTTTCCTCACCTGTAAGACGGAGGTAACAATACCCCTTAACCTCACAAGGTGCATGAACGAGCCCTGGGTACAGCCCTGGGACGTACCTGCACGTTTGCTGCTGTTACTGCGGGGGTTCCACCTTCTCTCCACGGCCCCCTTCCTCAGTGGGAAGCAGGAGGGTTGTTGGAGAAAGGGAGAAAGTAGAACAAAGAGGGCAAAGAGAAGCCCAGGGTCAGCAGGGCACGCAGAGCAAGGGTTTTAGGGCCATGGGTGGGCTTGGGTGGGCAAGGGAGCCAGCAGGAAGGCTGTGGTGCGGGGTTTCTGTCTGCGGCCATGGCCAGTGCCAGAGCCGCAGAGGCAGCGGGGCAGCTGAGGGCCTGTGGCCCTGGGGGCCAGGCAGGGACCGGGCGGGTGTGGCAGCTCAGGCATCGCACACCTTGCCTGCCTCACAGGAAGTGGCTCTTAACAGCCAGCACCTGGATCTGGCGCTGGCTCTGCAGCATGGCGGCCGCTCCTCTAAGGCAGGGGTCAGCGCCCACACAGGCACCCGAGCTCCGGGGCGGAAGAGCCCTCCCCTCTCACGCTGCGACGGCCACCCCGAGGCGGCGCCCCACTGCGCCTGCCACTGGAAAGGAACCTCGCTCTCTTCTGGGGGTCCCTGCCCGCCCCTCCATCCCTAGTGCTTAGCTCCTATAAGGGCCTGACTTTGAGACCGCAATGGGAAATTTGAGGTGTGCAAAATCTGTGCTGACTTTAGTTGCAATCCTGAGTCTGGAGATAGAGGCTGGACCTCACAGGCTTCCAGAGCAGCCCGTGAAACAACTGCAGCTAACACCAGGCTCAGTTCTTCCGGAGAGCTCCTCGGCACTTCCAAGAAACCTCCGTTTTAGTTAAGATAACAAACAAACAAAAAACCCCAAAAATACCAAACCCCTCTTTAAAGACACATCCATGCACACATAATGAAATCGTAGTGAAATAAATCTCATCATTAACTTTTGCTTTGAAGAAGACACTTGGTGCAAAACTTCCTAAGAAAATGTGTTTTTTAAAGGCACAAAAGTGGAACAAAAGTATCAGTGCAAAGTATCCATTTCACTGGTATTTTCTCTGTTATTCCTCAAGCCAAAGTGGCCGAGTGGTCAGCTCAGATTGCAGCTGCACCCCTCGGCGGCCGTGCCGGGCACACAGCGCCCCGCTGGGAGGAGCTGGCGCAGCCTGGGAGCTCTGGGCTTCCCTGTGCTCAGGGTCCTGGGCAAGGCGGGGGGTGGACAGGGACGCTGACCAAGGAGGCAGGAGGGCGGGGAGACCATTTGCTTGCCTGCAGCAGGCCTGGTCGCACCCCAAGGTGCCAGTCTGAGCTGGGCAGCTTTTCCTTGTGCCGAGTGGCCCACTCTGCTTCTCCCCTGGTTCTCCTTGGGTCAGCACCTGCCAAGCCGGGGGCCAGCGGCTGCCAGCAGAAACCACCTCCCCACTCCCCACGCACCCTTTGCCTCTGCCCCATCTGATGACCCCTGCACGGCCTTTGGAAACCATCCTCACCCTCCCGTTCCACAGTGGGCCGGGGCCTCGCCGTCTAATCTTAGAGCGCAATGGCTCTCAGATAGGAAAACCCGCGAAAGTTGAGGATCCCAGAGGCCAGCACAGTAAATGGCTAATGCTCGTGAAGAACTGGCCTTTTCTCTTTGACTGCACACTGGGTCTAACGGTGATTCTGTAAAACCAAAAGGCAAAGGCAGTCCAGACACCAGCGGCGCTGCAGGTGGGCTGAGGCGGCATCAGCCCGAGCCACCTCCCTTCCCTGCACCCTGGCGCAGGCACCGGGGCGAGCGGCCTGGGGGCGCTCCGGGGAGCCAGGACACCTGCAGCCCATGGGAGGCGGAGGACTGGAAGGGCCTGCCAAGGGGGACGCCCCGAGGTCGTTGCTGAGCCAGCGCACGTGGGCGCCAGAGAAGCGCTTCCCCAGATGGGCGGCGCCGTTTCCGGAACCCTCTCCTGCTGCTGTTGAAATGTATCAGTGACATCACCCAGAGCCTCTTTGATAACCCCCAAAATATTTAAAGTGCTTTTGGTAGGTTGATTGCATTTTGAGCGTTACAACTATAAGCGATTGTGTAAAAGAGCCAGTGCTGTCGATGGCTTATTAAATGTATTTATTAAATGGATTCACTGACCACTGTGGCTTTAAACATGTGGTTGAACATCTGTTAGTGATATTTCTCTCCTAAGAAAAGACACGCGCCTCAGTTACGTTTTCATCTGCATAATACAAAAGCATCACCATGATATTTGAATTAGTGTGCTGCTGCATCCTGATATATTTTCAGGACGAGACAAAGAAGAAATGAGGTTATTTCTGTTGAAATAAGCAAATGGCATAGTAAAGCTTTTACACTTCTTCCTATGATTCTCATCTATAGATGGGTTCCTTCTTTCCTCTCCCAAACCTTTTACTTTGTCTTTTTTAATGAAATGGGGTTTCATTAAACCCTCTCAGAAGGTCGGCTTCCAGGCAGCTCCTTCCAGGGACAGCAGCTCACTACTACCCAGAACTGAGCAAATTCCCTGCATTCCAGAACCATGTGGAAATCATTGCTCACATCTGTTTGCATCCTACCAAAGCAGCTCTGCTTGACGCCCCTGCGTGGCGGGCGGGGGCTCCCTCCCTACATATAAAATGAGACATGAATACCCCACTCATGGTGGTACATGTATCTACTTCATTTTTCTAAAATTTGCACACACTCTACCTACCAAACAAAACCTCCCCCTTCCCTCCATCCTCCAGCCCCTGGCAAACTCACTCTACTTTCTGTCTCTGTGAATTTACTATTTTGAGATATTTCATATCTGTGGAATCATGCAGTGTTTGTCCTTATGTATCTTGCTTATTGCACTCAGCATAATATTTTAAAGGTTCATTCATGTTGTAGTACGTATCGGTACTTTATTCCTTTTTACATCTCAGCCATATTCCATTGTGTGGCTGTGCCTCATGTGCCTATCCAGGCATTTGTGCATGAACTCTGGGTTGCTTCCACCTCGTGGCTCTGGTGAATAATGCTACTACGAACACTGGTGTACAAGTATTTGTCTGAGTCCCTGTTTTCACTTTCTTTGGATATACTTAGGTGTGGAATTGCTGGGTCATATGGTAATCTGCGTTTAACTTTCCGAGAATTGCCATACAGCTTCCCACAGTGGCTACAGCATTTTACATTCCCACCAACCATGCCTAGGTATTCCAGTTTCTCTGTGTCCTCTCTGATATTTGTTATTTTCCATTTTTAAATAATTCCCATTCTTTTGGGTGTGGAGTGGTATGTCACTGTGGTTTTTTTTTTTTTTTTTACCGGGAGGTACCGGGGATCGAACCCCGGTCTCTCCATATGGTAGACGGATGCCGAACCTCTTGAGCCACATCTGTTTCCCTCACTGTGGTTTTGATTTGCACTTCCCTAAAGGCTAATGATGCTGAACATCTTTTCATGTACTTCTTGGCCGTTTGTACATCTTCCTTGGAAAAATGTCTGTTCAAGTCCTTGGCCCATTTTCTAATTGGGTTGTTTGCCTTTTTGTTGTTGAGTTGTAGGAGTTCTTTATATATTCTGAATAGTAAGCACTTGTAATATTTTCTCCCACTCTGGAGATTGTCTTTTCACTTTCTCAATAAAGTCCTCTGATGAATGCAAGTCCTGATGAAGTCAAATTTATCTACTGTTTCTTTTGTTGCTTGAGCTTTTAGTGTCTTATCTAAGAATTCATTGTCAAATATAAGGTCAAGAAGATTTGTTTTCTTCTAAGAGTTTTATGGTTTCAGCTCTTATATTTAGGTCCTTGATCCATTTTGGGTTAATTTTTGTATTTGGTGTGAGGTAGAGGCCCAACTTCATTCTTCTGGCAGTGACTATGCAGGTTTCCCAGCACCATTTGTTAGAGTCTATTCTTCCCCCATTGCACATGTTGGGCACCCTTACTGAGTACCAGTTGGTGGGAGATGTGTGGGTCTATTCCTGGACCCCCAATTCTATTCCATTGAACTATATGCCTGTCCTTGCACCTTACCCAGTACCTGATCACTTGATTACTATAGCTTTGTACTAAGTTTTGAAGTCTGGGAATATGAGTACTCCAACTTCATTCTTCTTCAAAATTGTTTTTGGCTATTCTGGGCCCCTTGCAATTCCATATGAATTTGAGGATCGGCTTTTACATTTCTGGAGGAAAAAAGGCTGCTAGAATTTTGGTAGGGATTGCGTTGTTTCTGCAGATCACTTTGAGCAGTACTGATGGCTTAGCAATGTTAAGCCTTCCACTTATTTAGGTCTTTAATTTCTTTCAGCAGTGTTGTATAGTTCTCAGTGTACAAGTCTTTCACCTCTTTATTAAATTTATTCCTAGATATTTTACTCTTTTAGGTGCTAGTGAATGGAATCCTTTCCCTTATTTCTTCTTCAAATTGTTCGATGCTAGTGTATAGAAATATGGTTGATATTTGTGTGTTGATCTTGTCCCCTGCAACTTTGGTGAATTCATTTACTAGCTCTATTAGCTTTCTTCTTACACTCTGGTGGTCAATGGTAGGTGTTTCCAGGTGTGTGGGTCCTGCTGGCCTCTCAGGCACTCAAGGGCAGGGACAGCCACAGCTATTTTGTTAAAGCCCGAGGGCCCTGCACACAGATGGCCTCAGGGTCCAAGCTAAGGAGGGGGCAGGCCCCCAAGCCAAGGTCCTGGAACCCAGCTGAGCGGGAGGGGAAGTCAGGGAAGTCCTCCCAGCCTGTATCAAGCATGCATCGAGTGCCAGGCCCTGGTGCCAAAGCGTCTCCCGGGCCCCAGGAGTGCACAACTGAGCACCAAGCAGTCCCGTCCAGGTGCCCTGTGCACAGGCTGGGGCTCCCGGAGTGTGGCTACTGCAGCTGGTGAACCTAAGTTTTCATTTTATTTCATTTAAATCGAGTTAAAATAAAAAACTGATAGGTGATTTAGTTATTGGAAAACTTCTAGGTATCTTTGAAATAACTTGGCTATGTGAGTTTACTTTTTCAATTTACTGAATTTCAATCTAAATACAGATCAAGTATTTCCGAGGACACTTTAGCATCGCAATTCGTATGTGTAGTATGTGTAAAATGCACACTGGAGTTTGAAGGCTTAGTATGAGAAAAAGAATAATGTCTAGACTGACAACATGTTAAAGTGATAACGTTTTTGGAATATTGGGTCACATAAATATGCCATTAAAGTCACTTCTGCTGTGGCTCATGCTGTGCTTCCCGGGGCCCGTTTGCCTGCAGCACCAGGCGTGAGCCGTGCACTGTCAGAGACGGAGACGTCCAGCCGTGCCTTGGGGCCGGAGGAGGGAAACCCAAGCAGCGGGGGAGGAACCAGGGCAAGGGGCAGGAGGAGGAACGGTCCAGGTAGAAGCAGCCTGCAGAGAAATTACCAGGAGTTTGCAGACGGGGGAAAGGATGGAAGTTTTGCTGCCCTGATCCCTCATTTGAGGGACGGTATCTGGTTGGAATGGGGCTGTGAGGCAGGCTGCAGTCAAGGGGGAACCCCATGAGAGCAGATGGGGGGCAAGGAGGGAGTGGCAGCTTCGAAACGCAGCCTGAGACGGGGCTTTCTGTTGGGAAAAGGCAAGGAGGACTGAGAGGAGCAGGCTGGCAGGGTCTGGGCCTCGGGTGGCTGGCGGTGGGGGCTCCAAGGAGGAAAGCAACCACAGGAGCCACTCCTGGCCCGGGCTCCCACTGCCTCTCCAAGAAGCTGTGCCTGTGCCCCGTGTCCTCCGGGGTCCCCTTCCTCCTCAGGCGTGTCCCTGCCCGGGAGAGCTCCCAGGCCGGCACTGCAGCGCCTGCCTTTCCTCTCCCGCCTCTGGAGCACTTTGCCGCCACCTGCCTCGGAGCTGACACACCCAGCTCTGGTGTCCGCAGTGTCACCCTTAAAGTCTCAGTGCGCACGATGGACCCCAACCCTAAACCTGCCTTCCTCCCCAGCCCGCCGCCGACCTTTACGGCAGACAGCCCAGTTGATGAGCAGTATTTTAGCTCCACCTAAATTTTAGTTTCTGACTCCTTCATGAGTCATTATTTTTTAAGTCAATTTTTATTTAGATTTACCACCATGATTTTAACACTGTCCCCCTTCTCCATCCCTTTAGGTCCAGTTCTTGATGAAGAGTCTCTCGCCAGACCCTGTCCCTCTGCTGGCCAGCAGGTGGCCCAGCAGACACGCCAGAGGGTCCCTCTTGACACGCGGACACGCCCACCTGGTTGACCAGGACTGCCAACCCTGCCTGGCATGCCTTCAGCTCCGTTTCGTGCCAGGAGGCCACAAGATGGACCCCCCAAAACGTGCCCATTCACCTGTCAGACCAAAGGAACCCCTAGAACTCACCTAGGACCAGGAAAGGGCATCACCACCGGGGACACAGCCTCGCCCCGAGTTTGTACGGACATCCCAAATAGATTTCAAATCCACTAGGTGTCCAGCAGGGCACCACTCGCCCCCGACATGCCCACACGAGGAGGCAGGACGCAGGGCGCGATCAAGTGGCCTCAGGGCACGGTGGGCATCGCTGGGCTGAAGAGCCATTAGGGCTCCAGCACCCAAACCCCATCGGATGCGAAAGGGGTCCGGCAGAGGCCGTTCCTGGGCCACTTTCGTCCGCAGTTTTCCATGTGCCCTGCTAGACCGCCAGCAGCCAGTGAGGGACCCGTGGGCACCCCTGATCCGGCGGCGTTACGGCGCACCCGGGAACGCTTGGAAGGGCCCGACCCGCTTCTGGGTCCCGCAGAACCGTCTCGTCGTCGTCCGCTCTTCCGGCTCCACGTGCGTCCGGCCCGAGGACCCCCACGGCCCGCGGGCAGCCTTTCCTGGGGCCTCGGGGCACCTTCCAAGTCACCTCGCGGAGGGGCGTCCTCAGGGCCAGGCGGGCTCGCGGCGCGGCTGCACCCCAGATCCAGGGAGGCGCTGCCCGTGCCCTGGGGCCCCGGGGCAGGACCCTCTCCCGCGCTCCCCACGCCCCCTCGGGGCAGGGAGCCCCAGCCGGCCGGAGGACACTCGGGTGTCGGCCCCTCCCCGGCCCGGGGGCCCCGAGGCTCTGGGAACTTCCGCGGCGTCACTCGGCGCCCCCAGCCGCGCCCCCGGGTCCCGGGCCCGCCCCCAGCCCCGCCCCCAGCCCCGCCCCCGGCCCGCACAGCCACGCCCTCGACTCCAACCCCGCCCCGCCTCGCCCCCGGGTCCCGGCCCGGCCCGGGTCCCGGCCCCACCCAGGCCCCGCCCCCGCCTTCGACCCCGGCCCCGCCCCGCCCCCGGCCCCGCCTCCGACCGCCTCCAGTCCCCGCCACAGCCACGCCCCCGGCCACGCCCCTACGAGCTGAGCTCGGAGGCCTCGCTCCACCTGTGCTCTGGCGCCATCTCGTGGCCGCCTCGTAGATCGTCCGTGCCGGCTGGCTCAGTCGGATAGCCAGATTCCAGGGCACACCTGTGAGTCAGGGTGAGCATCAGCATGAGAGAGTCAGGTAGATCCCAGTGCACACCTGTGGAGTCCTCCAGAAACTTTCAGCCACGCTTCTAAGGCTAGTTCCTGCCAGGCTGGTGGAGTTTTCTCTGGGTGGGTGTCCCAGGCCCCTTCCAGTGCCATTTCATGACCTGAAGGCATTTGATGTGCAACAAAATTTTCTAATGTTCACATTGGCTGGTGGGTCCTCTGGAGTCTGACACGGAGGCCCAGGGATGGCAACTGGGTACTGGTTGTGGACTTCCTGAAAAACCTTCAAGTCCCCTCAGGGTGCCAGGCACGTGCCAGCACACCTGGAAGGTCCAGGCAAGATATCAGGTAAGGCTTGAGGGGGATTCCGGAGACCCATGAGCCTCTGGAAAACTTCTAAAGTCCTACTTCAGTGACCTGGACTAGACCTAGCTAACAGGAGAGGCCCATGGAGGCCTTTCCTGGCCCAGCCCCTGAAGGACTGTTAGCATCCAGCAGGCACCTGGCACTGGCCAGTGCCTGGCAGGGAGGCCTTTGCTGGCGTGTCTCCTGATTGGTAGCTGTCCCTGCCAGAATCTGGTGGTCTTAGGGCACTTCTGAAGACATTTCCCAGGCCTCCCTTCATCTCCTGGGGTCTCAATGAACCTGATCTGAACTGGGAAGGGGCCGCGTGGACCTGAACTGAGTGGGCAGGTGGTTGTCAGGTGGAGACAGTGCTCAGAGGCACCTTCCTCAGGCCTCTGATCTGCAGCAGACCCTTCAGCACCCGGAGGGGCACATCAGAGCAGGCGGTCCTGGAATAGGGCCACTGCCTCCTCTCACGCGCTTGCTGTGGACCGTGCCCCAGCCTTTGCATCCCCAGGCTGGCATCCACCTGCCCTGAGGAGGCAGAAGGCGTGTGGGCAGGACTGCAACCAGCAGATCGAGCAGGCTCATCGGCACACCTGTGGCGCGGGTGGCCGCACTGACGGTGGGATAACCTGGTGCAGGGCCACCGGGAGTGGGTAAGCTGAGTGACCACTGGTGGGTGGAAGGATGGCACAGCTGCCAGGACCAACGTAAGCCCCGGGTGGGGCGCGCATCAGCACCCACAGGCCCCAGGGCTACTGGGGACTGCCAGGAAACCTGCCTCCGTGCGGCTTGTCTGCGCCGGCTGTGTGTGCAGCTGAGCGTGGAGGAGGATGGCACTGCCACAGCTTCGCCTGCAGTACCTGCCCCGACCTGCACAAAATCAGCCTCGACGTGAGGCCTGTGGGCAGAGACCTCTTGACCGGCCCCCGCTACCATCCCACCCCCTTCATGCCCTGAGCAACCCTGAGCTCAGAAACCTCCAGCAGCTCCCCAGCTCACTTGGAGTAAAAGCTGAAGTCCTCACAGGACCTGCTAGGCTGACGCTGACCCTGCTCCCCACTTCACTTCAGATTTTACACCTAATAGTCTCTTCCCTGCTTGTTTTACCCTAGCAATGCTGGCCACCTGCTACCTCAGGGCCTTTGCACATGGTAGGCTGTCTGGCTCACTCTTCCTGATGATGCCACAAATAATTACACTCTCTGGAAGTGCAGCCCCTTTCCCCCTTTTATCCTTCTTCCCTGTTTAATTCTTTCCATAGGGCATATTACCTTCTAAAATACTGTATGATTAACTTAGGTAATTTGTTTATTAATACTAGAACATAAGTGCCAGGAGGTCAGGGATTTTTCTCTCTTTTGTCCCTTCTGTTCTAGTCTAAAGGCCTAAAATGGAACCTAAAATAAGCAGGTGTTCTCTAAATGAATGCTATACATGATATGATAGCTTGGTATTATTTCCCCTTGATAAGGTATTTGAATGCCTTTGCTTTTTAAAATATACTTGATTTTTGTGGAGCAGTTTTAGGTTAGCAGAAAACTTGTGCAGAGAATTCAAATTTCCTCATTTAATTTTAATTTTAATTTTATTATGGTAACATAGTACTATATAAAAGTAAAATAAAAAACCACAAGTTTTTACTGACAAAATCCAAAGTGTAATAACAAAATCTGAGAACATTTCTTTGTAATACAGGTCATTAATGAGAGAATTAATGAGAGCTTCAGTAAGTGTTCCCATCATCAAGCTGATGGCAAACGTGCATCGGTAATGCTGGCTGCGTGCACGAGAGCAGAGGAAGTTCACATCGACCCTTTTGGCTCTTTAACACAAGAGGGATTCGTGTGCTTTCCATCCACAGTGTCTGCGGATGATCAGTGCCGTAAAATGCTACAGGCTTTCAAACAGCTTTGTCAATTTGTCTAAATAAGCCTTTTCCTGCTCCCCACTTTTGCCACCATCAGTTGTCACAGCTGTTAGCAGATTCCACTTCTGGCTTCACCGAGAAAATATTCTCACCTGTGGCTGGTTCCTCCATGCAGACGCGCAAAGAGGGTGATTCTTCAGTCGCTTCCAATGCGACGCGGACTCCTGGAGCAAATGACCACCGAGCAGTCGCGGTTAGCACCCATGGACTCATCAAGAGCCATGGAAAACCGCTTCAAATCAGCTGCTTTTTTTCTTTGGTTCATTTTAACCATTTGTAAGTGTACAAGTCAATGTTATGGTTTACTTTTGCAGATTTTGCTGCCATTACCTCCATCTAGCACCAAAACTTTTCATTTCCAAAACAGAAACTTCGTGCTCACTAAACAGTAGCTGCGTCTCCCGAGGCCTCTGATCTACTCTCTGTCTCTGCATTTTCTTATACGAGATACTTCATGAAGGAGCACACATACAGTTTTTGTCCTTTGGTGCCTAGTTTATTTCATTTAGCATAATCTGCTCAAGGTTCAACCACATTGCAGCATGCACCAGAACTTAGCAGAGAAACGTCCCCAAAAGTAGTCAGAGTGGAGAGAAAGGCATAAACCAAACTGCCATGCTGGAGAAGAGAAGCCAGTGCCGCCAGTGTTTTTCAATTCCAGTTAGCATAGAGGTAGCTGGATTTTTAAGGGGCACAAGAGAGAAGGGAAATTGGCAACTGTACAATTACTGAGAAGGCCTGGGTGTGATCTCAAAGGGAAAAGGGGAACAGGAAAATTTCTGAGAGGGATCTGGGAAAGGTCAGGGGTCGGGCAATGGACTTATGGAAGGGGTCAGGCAGCTGTGCAGTCTTGCTGAGATGGTATGTTCTGTGGTTTCGGCACTGTAGCAGTTTCGCAGTTTGATGTAGTTATGAATTCCAAAAACAGATATCGGATTATGCTTGTGAACTGGTCTTTTCCTCTGGGCATGATTAAGTCGTGATTAGGGCTTTGATTGGGACCCGTCAGCAGGGCATTGAGCCCTGCCCCTTGGTGGGTGGGGAATCAAGGATAAAAGACTCAGCAAAGGACAGAGTTCTGATGCTGAGTGTTAGTGCTGGAGCCCAGGGGAGTGAGCACACAGAGGACCTTGGTGGTGAGGAAGGCGAGAAGGCTCCAGGAAGAGAGAGGAGCCGTTCGCCTGAGAGTCTACAGCTGGCCTTGTGGAGAGAAGCAAAGCCTGGAGAGCCTCATAGTCTACAGCTGACCTCGTGCCCGGAGAGAAACGGAGCCCTGGGAAGAGAGGGACCCAGGAAGCCTGAAACCTCACAGACGCCAGCAGTCATCTTGCTCCAACACGTGGCAATGGACTTTGGTGAGGGAAGAAACTTACGCTTTATGGCCTGGTAACTGTGGACTTCCACCCCAAATAAATGCCCTTTATAAAGACCAACAGATTTCTGGTATTTTGCGTCAGCACCCCTTTGGCTGACTAGTACAGGTAGTATTGCCTTATCTTAGGTAAGTGCTCAGGGTGGGGTCAGGGCCCCCCCCAGGACATGGCCTGGCAGGAAAAGGTTCTTACAGTGAACCTTTCGGCACAGGCGATTACGCCCCAGCGAGAAGCAGATAATGCCAGGAGCAGACACCCTGTAAGCTTAGCTTTGGTGAGTGGTGTTTTCCTGGATTCACGCAGAGCTGGCTCTTCGCGGGATTCTGCAGTATGGCAAGAGGCTGTGAGGGCCCTTATTTTTTTTGCTGTTTTTTTATTTTTTATTTTATTTTAGGATGTATGTGGGAAGCAGGCACTCAACCACTGATCCACATCCTCTCCCCAGTGAGAGCCAGTTCTTTTGTTTGTTTGTTTTTATTATTATTTTTAAGTACTGGGGGTCAGGGATTGAACTCTGGCCCTTGTATGTGGGAAGCCAGCTCTCAACCACTGAGCCACATCGGCTTCCCTATTTGTTTATTTTTAGGAGGTACCGCGGATCAAACCCAGGACCTCATACATGGGACGCAGCAGGGGCTCAACCCCCGGAGCTACATCTGCTCCCCCCTTATGTATTTTTTTAAAGATCTGTTTTATTTATTTCTCCCTCCCCCCATTGTTTTTGCACTCACTGTCTGCTCTCTGTCTGTCCATTGTGTGCTCATCATTTTTTTTTTCAGGGGGTACCGGGAACTGAACCCAGGACCTCCCATGTAGGAGGGAGGCACCCAGTGGCTCAAGCCACCTCTCCTCCCACTTGTGGTGTCTGTCATTGTGTCTCTTCGTTGAGTCATCTCGTTGTGTCAACTCGCCATGCCTGCGCATTGCATCAGTTCTCTGTCTTGCTCGTCTTCTTTCAGGGGCACCAGAAACCAAACCCAGGACCTCCCATGTGGTAGGCGGGCGCCCAACTGCTTGAGCCACATCTACTCCGTCTGTTTATGTTTTTAATTATCCATTCTGGAAGGAAACTTATCATCAAGAACCATTTGTAAAAGAGCACAAGCTGTGTAACTTAAGCCAGTTTGCGTGGCGTGCCATGCATGCTTTATGTCCACATTCAAAATAGGGTCCTTTAGGAACATGCTAAGAATATCCATTGCCTTTAAGGAATGGCATCTTGGCCTGTGGGTGAGTTGGGGGTAAAATCCAGAAGGAGGAGTATGACCATCTTCATCCTCATTGTTTTCTGATATTTTTCCCACTTTATCAACAGTTAATTTTGTTTGATCTTTCAGCCCACCAGAAACTCTTGCCCTGAGCAGACTTTCTTGTGTTATTAACCCCTTGGGATGCTTAGATAGGAACGGTGCCTCTGAAGGGGGTCTGGTCCCTGCAGTGTGTTCCCATCTCATGAGAGTAAACGGAGTAGCACCATATAGAAGCGGAACGTTCACTGTGCCCACAGGGTGGCTATTTTTATGTCTGGTTTCTACCGAAACCTGTATTTGGGTGCAAGTGGCCGATATTGTAATCCCAGGCCTGGTGGCTCTTAAGACACAGACTTAAGGAGATTTATCTGGGTATATCCGAGGTTTCCTGTCGGGGTCAAGCCCACCAGTGTGAGAGTGATCGTTATTAGTGGAATACCTGTTTGGGGAGTAGGTGGGGGGTGAGCACGGAAACAGCAGCTTCTTGGATTGGTTTCATTTGGTATTTTGTGTGCTAGGAGGACAAAGGAACTGTGCTCACAGTAGGAGCATATAGGACAGAATAGGGTAAAGAGGAGACAAAAGAAAATCATCGTGGAGGAAGGCAGTAACTGGAGATGGAGAGTGGATGTTGTCAGGGTTTAGAGAGAGGGAGAGAAAAGAAACAGGGAGTGAGTGAGGAAATCTGGGCTGGCCTTGTTCATCTTGGGTGAGCGCTGGCCACTGCATGATGTCATCTCCTGGCTCCAAAGGTCTTGGTGAAAACTGTCTGCTTCTACCTGCCAGGTACGTTTGGAGGCTCCTGGTGAAGCCTCAGTGTAACTCCTTTTGGAGTTCTTCACGGGTCTGACTAGTTTTCACATCTTTTTTATCTGTGAAACACGGATCCAAGGTCGAGCACCTTGTAATGTAACGATAGTGTTAACAAGGAGTAAGACAGGATAACGGGATAAGGTCTTTCCCACCTGGGATCATGGTAAGTTTTTTGGATAATGTTTCGCAACACCAGGTTTTCTGCCTGCAGGTCAGGCAGAGGCTGTTCGGGGGATTCAGGTGGGAAGGCTGCCTCAGCTTGTGGCGTGTAGGAGTTGGGATACTTGTTCAGTCCTTGTAGACTTGAAGATGTCTGATTGAGTCAAATTTGGGGCTTCTTGTGGCTCTTCCTGTGATGCTTTCAAAGGAGAGTAGACTATGTGGCAGTGTAGGTGAAGACGTAATGTCAGAAGGGCAAGAGGCAGCACTCGTGGCCAAAGTGAGTCCAGTTCTTCAGATAATTTAGCTAATTATATTTTCAGATTTCACCGGGCCTTTCAAGGGCACCAGATGCCTAGGGATGATAACGGCAACGAAGCGTTTGGCTGACGTGCAGGGCCCTTTATATTTCTTGCATAACTTTACATGTGAAATGAGATCCCCTAACCCTTTAGATAGAGGCTATTTTCAAGGTAGGAAGTGTCCATTCAGTAGACACTTTGGCAACTGAAGCCACTGTAGCATTTCATCAAGGGAAGGCTTCTAGGAACTTGGACAACAGAAACTAAAGCCAGTAGACATTAGTAGACTTGTGCTTTTGGCAGCTGGATAAACTCTATTTGTCATGTAAGGAAAGGCCCTGGCAGGGCTGCTTCCTTCCCTTGCCCCAATTTTACAGTATTTCCAGGGTAATATTTTTGGCAAATGAGGCAACGACAACTATCTGATCCAAATAAAAGCTGAAGGGACCAAACCGTTGTTTTTGTGAAATATTCCACTGTCTGCTTTTCGCTGCCATGTACTTTGGGAAGCTCCTGGTGTGTTAAATTATGTAGGCCGTCTACAGTTTGTTGGGCAAGGGACCCAGGAGCCACGAAGGAGCTGTTTGACAGTCCCCAGAGCACATTGGGATGAAATGAACATGCAGCCTTTCCCATGCAATGTTCTCTCTCTCAGAAGCTGTTGTTTGGGCAGACAGATCTCATATATGATATCTTTTGGAGGCAGATTAAAGACATTGCAATGGGGATCATGTAATGAGGGAGGGTAAGCC